>VMDR010000258.1:0-300600 GCA_007922815.1 Macrotus californicus
AAGTCTGTGAGCATCCTGATTACCAGTGTTTTGAACTGTGCATCTGATAGGTTAGCTATCTCTTCGTCACTTAGTTGTATTTTTTCTGGAGCTTTGATCTGTTCTTTCATTTGGGCCATTGTTGTTGTCTTGGCGCGCCTGTTACGTAGTAAGGGGCAGAGCCTTAGGTGTTCACCAGGGCAGGGCGGCCACGTCGCTGTGTCGTGACGCTGTTTGTGGGGGAGGGGTCCGAGAGGGAACAATGGCGGCCGCTCCGCTCCCTGCCGGTTACCAGTCACTTTCCACACCACCCACAGTCCAACGGGGCCCCCCTGGTGCTGGCTCCAGCGCTGATTCCCGGTGGGAGGGCCGTGCACGCTCCAGGACCCTGTGGGTCTCTCCAACAAGCTCTCCCGTGAGGCCGGGAGTTTCTCCCGCTGCCACCGCCTCAACCCCCACAGGAGTTTTCAATCAGAGGCTTTGAGGCTTCACCTCCCCGCACCAGAACTCTGGGCCGCGGGGTCCGTCCGCTCCCGAGCAGTTCCTCTCCGTTTATCCTCACGAGGGAGTGGGACACCCAGTCCGCAGCCGCCACCTCTCTCGGCCAGCCGCGCCTTTCCCGGATCCGCCAGCCGCCGCCCCGCCACGCGAGTCCTCTCCGCCCCTCCTACCGGTCTGGATGTATGTTTCTTAATATCTTAGTTGTCGGACTTCCATACAGTTCAATTTTCTGTCAGTTCTGGTTGTTTTTTGTTTTAAAATTTGTTGTTGTCCTTCTTTTGGTTGTGCGAGGAGGCACAGTGTGTCTACCTATGCCTCCATCTTGGCTGGAAGCTCTACAATAGCTTTTTTAACTCAAAAGAATGTCACACTATAACTATATTTCAGTTGGTTTCTACATGGTCTTTGATCCATTTGGAATTATTGAATGTGTAGAATCAGGTAATTTGTATAATGAAGTAAGGCTTCGATTGATTTCTCCCAATTGTTAAAAAAATTTCAGCAATATTTGTTTGTTTATATTTGACTTTATTTTTATTCTTCTCTCTTTTTGTATGCTCTTCCACTGACTTGAAAGTTAAATGTTCTGTTCTTATTCTACTAGTGATTAACTACAAATTTTTTAAGCACGTGCTTGAACCGGTGGCTGCTTAATTATCGAAGTCAGGGATTAAATGTTATCTGTTAACTCTCCCCATATAATAAGAAGGAGATAATATAAGTATTCTGTCTTCCTGGTAACTCATTCCAGTTTCTGTTGATGTACCTGAGAGTTTTATTGCTACTCTTTGCCCTTCTTCCCCAGTAGTTGAAGCCTCCATGAGGCCACCAAACCAGCATGGAGAACAAGGCCAGCCCAGCCTGCAGAATCCTTTTTTAATAATCAGTACAGTCATTTTTAGTAACATTTGTTCTGATTTTGAAATATTAAAAACTTATAGAAAAATTCTCCGGACAAGCCCTCTTAGTGGACAGAGATAGGAAATGCTGGGCTTTGGGCAGCTCACACCTCACAGTGTGCCCCTCGCTGGGGGGGTGCCTTTAGCCACAGGGAACTGCTTACCCATCGTTTTTCCCCTCCCAGGGGATAGTCCATGCCAACGACAGGTGGTACTGGGATACAGAGGTCTGGTCCCCTTGCCTCAATGTGGGGCAACTCTGAATGGCCACCCCAGCCCCAAGCTCCCTAGTGCATTGTCCGAGGTTCCTTCCCACCAGGCTGTGCCTGTACTTTCCTCTCTGTCCAGTCCTGTCCCCTTCACTTCCTTTTGGGAGTATTGCCTGAGGCTACTTCCCAATAACCCTTCTGCATGCAACTTTTTGTCTCAGTCTGTTTCTGAGGAACTCACCCTAATACACAGAGTGATATAAACATGTATCAGCCCTGACTGGTGTGGCCTGGTGGGTTGGGCATCATCTGGCAAAGCAAAAGGTTGCCCATTTGATCTCGGTCAGGGCACATGACTGGGTTGTGGGCTCAGTTCCTGGTTGGGGCACGTACAAGAGGCCACCAATTGATGTTTCTCTCTCACATCACTGTTTCTCTCCCTCCTTTCCCCTCTCTCCCCAGATAAGACATCCCCTTTCTCTAAAAATAAAGAAATAAAATCTTTTCCCCAAAATGTGTCATTTAAATGACATCGGTTGACCTGAACTTGAATATACACTCCAGACTACTCAGCCAGCATCTGATTAAAAGCCAAATAGGCAATTACTGCAAGGGCTTTAACTACTTATCTCTGAGAAACCCCAAAGGCTTCATTAATTAGCTTGATGAGTGTTAGAAATGGGTTTTCATTTGTATATTAAGTGGCTTATTAATCATTAGCATAGTGTGTGTTGAAAATGGGCTGTTGTTGGTGAAATTGGTAGCATGCGGTGTTGGCTAAAATACCGTAGACACTTCTCACCCTGGTTCGAACAGTGTGTAAGCCTCCATGGTTCGCTGTCAGGAGTGGTACCAGCAGCGTGAGTTCTACACGGTCCTGCATTCAGCTAGTAGTTCCAGAAGCATTCTGGTCACCTGATGTCAGCTATAGAGCCAACTAAATATGGACCTCAAGAATGTGGTCAAGCCCTGGCCAGGGTGGCTCAGTTGGTTGGAGCGTCGTTCCACAGACCGAAAGGCCGTGGGTTCGATACCTGGTCAGGGTTCATACCCAGGTTACAGGTTTGATCGCTGGGTTGCGCACATGACGGCAACCAGTCGATGTTTCTCTCTCTTTCTCTCTCTCCCCCTTTCTCTCTCTCTCAAAGCAATGAAAACTTTAAAATGTCCTCAGGTGAGGATAAAAAAAATAATGTGGTCAAGTTTACCTCAACTGCACCTTTTATAACAAGTGAGTTCAGAGCACCTGGTTCATCAAACTTATAGAACAGGTTGCGGACCCCTTTTCCCTGCTTGCTATTAACCATCATCGACATCTGCTGTTTCCAGCTGGCGGGCTGGTCAGGTCTCGGCTCTGCCTCCCTCTGTGTGGCCTTCACTCTCCAGCACACTGGGGTCTGACGCAAGCGGACGTAAGCCAGGCTAGTCATGGCCCCATGTCAGGTTTTTTTGGAGGGTCTCGGTGGCTGCCGAGAATTGAAGGTGAGCTTTTCCCCCACACAACCTCACTACCAGGTGGTGTGTTGTACTGAAAGCTCTCAAAAGGAGTCCTGGCCCCGACCCGCGTGGCTCAGTGGGTTGGGCATCGTCCTACAAAGCGAAAGGTCACTGGTTCAATTCCCAGGCAGGGCACATGCCTGGATTGCGGGCCAGGCACCCCGTCTCTCACACATCGATGTTTCTCTCCCTGCCTTCCTCCCTCCCTTCCCCTCTCTGTAAAAGTAAATAAATAAAAATTTTTTTTAAAAAAGCAATTCTGACACATACACTATTTAATAAACAACTGTTGCTCTGACAAGTGGTAAATAAAGGGAAAGGGTGACAGAAGTAGCTTCTTTCTTTCATGAACCATACCTTAGGGCAACTGAACAGCAGGTGAGGGGAAGAGTCGCTTTATACCACATTCCAGCCACCACGTGAAGGTGAAAGGCTAGAAATGGGACATCTCCATTTTGCCATCCCCATCTTGACTCAATGGTTGGAGGCAGTGAGCGCCCGCGGCTAACGTCGCCAGTGCAGACACAGCCTCCTAGGAAGGCTTCTTGCCCAAAGACCGAGCCTGCACCAGAGGCAGTATCTAGAGTTAGTGCTCAGTCTACAGGGATGGCAGGAGACAGAGGCACGTGTTCAACGCCACTAGGCGGTAAATGCCAGCCAGGCCCAGACTGGGAAACTCCAGGAGAAGTGATCCGGGTCTTCAGCAAAATAATTGGAAGGAAAAGGAAGAGTTGAAAGAAAAATAAACCCTATAGATTCTACAGCACGCCAAAAAATATGTGATTTTTTTTGCCAGTCTGACAGAAATGGGTATCATTTTGATTCCTTCACACCAGATGGCTGTTATTGTGTTGGCTGCTGTCAGTTTTTAATTTTACAGTCCGCGGGAAAGGGGGGGTGCTGCTGACGAAGCAGTGAGCACGGCACAGCTTAACGGTTCTTGTACGCGCCAGTGTGTCTCTCCACTGCAGCCACCAACTGGAAATCGCTGCTGTAAAGAGACTTAAGAAACATGCCAATCGACGGCAGGGGATGCGCCTTATTTGGGCTTTGATTCAAATAAATTACTAACAATTTTAGGACAGTTACGAAACCATTGGAAACGTGAACACAGACTGCTTGACGATCTTAAAAGATGACTGTGTATAAATAATCTTCTTGGTGTGACCGTTGTATTCGGGTCATGGTTTTCTTTGTTTTCATATTTTTAGAGAAATACATTTAAGTAATTACCGAGGAATTGAAATGGTGACTGAAATTTGCTTCAAGATGATGTCAGAGGGGTGGGTAGGGCACAGGTGAAGCTGGATTTGCTTGAGTTAACAGTTGTTGGAACTGGAAGATGGGCATGTGGGGGTTGTTGCACTGTTTTGTCTGCTTCATGTTTAAAACTGCTTGTGCTGATAAGTACTTTCTAAAGAGCAGGGCCACACCATTGGTGTTCTTCTGAGGCTTGTTGTTCTCACTCAGTATTACGCTGCTAAGACTCAGCCAGGCTGCAGCTGTAATTCACCCAGTTTTCACTTCGGTGCTGTCTTCTCCTGCATGAGTTTCCTCATCTGGCTGACAGTGGAAATCTGAGTTGTTTTCAGGGTTTTGCTACCACAAAGTGTGCTGCTATGAACGTTTTTGCACGTGCCTCCAGGGACGCAAGTTCGTGTATTTCTTTAGGATACATTTACCTGGGAGCGGAATCGCTGGGTCACAGGGTAGACACTGACTGAGAAACGCCAAACTGTCTTCCCCAGTGTTCCCACCACGTCCCACCTCTCCATCGGTGCTTCTGCTGCTCCACACCCCAGCCAACACTTGGCATTTTCAGACTTCCTAACTTTCTTCCTAATCTAATGATGTTTCATATGATCTTAATTAGCATTTCTTTGAGGTTGAGCATGATTTCATATGCTTATTTGCTACCGAATCTGTGATTACTTATTCATGTTTTTTTGCTCATTTTCTATTTGATCCACTGTTGTTTATTTATAGGAGCTCTTTGTATATTTTGAATCCTTGAGAGTCAATTCATTGTGATTGGTAAGCCAGACCACTTAATTTAAATCTTGATTCTGCAATTGTGAGAGCATGGACAAAGCACCACACTTCTCTGTGCCTCGGTTTCCTCCTCTGTAAAGTGGAGATCACTCTGAGGCTTGCCTCTTGGTATGAACTGAATGTTTGCGCCCCCCCCCCCCAAATTCATGTGTTGAAGCCCTAACCCCCAATGTGATGGTGTTTGGGGGCTTTGGGGGTAATTAGATTTAGGTAGGGTTGTGAGGGTGGGGCCACATGACAGGACTCGTGTCCCTATGAGGAGAGCAAGACTGGAGGTCTCTCATGGGAAGGCACAGCAAGGGGGCAGCAGTCTGCCTCCCCAGAGCCCAGCCGTACTGGCAGCACCCTCTGGGACTCCCAGGCTCCAGAACTGAGAAGTAAACATCTGTGGTGCCAGCCTCCAGTCCATGGTGTTTGCTGTGGCAGTCAGCGCTGGCTGGGACCCCTCTCCAGGTTCCTGTGAGGGCTCAATGAGACGGTGCTGTGAAGTGCTTAGAACAGTGCCTGGCGCACCCTCAGGCAAGAACGCAGTAAACGGGAGGCATTTGCGGTTCTTTGTACAACCAGTGCCTGCTGTCTCTGTGAGTCAGAGGGGCTCTCCGTTTCCGTAACGGTGTTTCAGGCAGAATCTCTCTTTATTAATGGCTCAGTTGCCGCCTTAACCTGGTGAAGATGAACATCTGCACTTTGTTGGTTATGAACGGCAACAGGGGTGCAAATGGAGAAAACCGGCACCAGGTAGGTCCCTCACCCCATGGCTGTGTCGGGTCTCACTCTGTAGGGACCTTCAGGCTGGTGCCTTGCCACAGAACTCATGCCAATGAGTTGGGAAGGTGTCTTTCAGTTGCTAGTGAGAAAATAAATAAAACAAAATGAAACAAAATTAACTAAAATAATAAAAACTGGGGAAAAGAAAAGGCAGAATTTATTGGCTCCTTTAATGTAAAAGTCTGATTTCAAGCACACCCGGGTTGAGGGCTCTGTGCTCTTGGGGCACTTGTCTCTCCCCCCATCCCCTGGCTCTGCGCTGCTCCACGTGGTCCTCATTCTCAGGTAGAGCCGAGCCACTTCTGGCCTACCTCCCACCAGCTCAATGGCCCCAGGTAAAGAGAAGCCCCGCCCTGAGTCTCCCTGGCACAGACCGAGGGGCGTGGCCAGAAAGTGGGCTGCTCCGATGCGCTGGTCTGGGCCAAACGTCCTTCCTCGGAGCTGGGGTGAGAGGCCAGCTCTACCAGAGCCGCGTGGCTTGAGCATAAGGTGGATGGGTCCCTAAAACATAATGGGGGTGTTGATTCCAGAAAAAGAGGTAGGGGATTCTGGGCTCGCAAGTGGCATCCAGTACAATGGAATCGATGCGTTTTCTTACCTTGGCTGGGGAAGGCATATTTGGGGCCCTGGATGTAAAGGGTGCTAACGGGGAGTGATGATCAAGAGAGTACTTGTTTGTGAGATGCGACCACAACCCAGCAACTTAGCAGCGACAGGCAGCTGGAAGGAGCAGAGGCCAGGAGGGGCCTGCGGATGGACAGCCGGGAAGGGGCGGGAACGCGGTGGACCAAAGGCCTGGTGATCTGATAGGCAGTTTTCACAAGCAGCTGTTTCCTGGTTACTGCAAGATGTCAGTCAGGTTGTATTAAAAGATTCCTCCTACTGTTAGTGGTACTTTGGGGAAGATGAAAGGGGAGAGGGCTCCGACCTCCTGGGGTGAGAACGTGAACATATTGCGGGGATGGAGGCGGTGACTGCGAAGCGGCAGAAACGGGCTGGAGGTGATGGGTGAGCACGGGTGGGACTCGGTTCGTAGCCGTCACAGCCCATGTTCATTGAGCACCTACCCCGTATCAGGCACTGCTCTGAACGTGTCCCGCATATTAACCCATTTGCTTCTCACGTCGAGGCTCTGAGGCAGGTCCTATTGTTGCCCCCATTATAGAGATGAGAAACTGAGGCACAGAGAGATGAAGTGACTTACCCCAGTGGTAGAGCTGGGATTCGAATCCCAGCGCTCTGGCTCCTAACCACCGCTGTCACCTGCCTCACTTAGGTGGGGATGGTCCTGACAATTCTACAGGAGGAAAGCCTGTTTCGTATTTATGGGAGGGAAACATACCAGAAGGCTGAGGCACATCCGGATGCCACAGAGGTGACAAGGTTCTGCCAGGGCAGGAGACCCGCACTGAGGGTGGACGTTCTGCCGGGATGAAAACCGGTGGATTTCTGGCGTCTCAGAAGCGATTTCGCCCATTTCCTGCAATGGCCCCGGCCTCCCTTTGGGGAGACACTGCTCCCCCAGACCCCGAGCTGTGTGTGGGCAGTGCAGGTGGGCCCAGCTCCCCGCCCAGAGCCGCCCTTCCGTGGTCAGCCCTGCCTGGGGCGACCAGGCTGAGGTCTGCCTTGCTGGGGAGGCAATCCAGGCTCAGGGTCCTGCTGTGGATGCTGAGGGTTACAAGGGTAGAGAGAAGGGGGAGAGGGGCAGACGGTGAGGCGTGCGCAAGATGGACAGGCACAGTGAGAAACAGAGACACAGGGAGACAAGAGGGTGGGGCCGAGACAAGGGAGATACAGAGACAAGCAAAACACAGAGAAAGAGAAGGAGAGAGAGGTGCTGCAGAGAGAGTGAGGCTGAGGCAGAGACGAGACACACTGGCGGGCAGAGTGTCTGGTGGAAAGAGGCAGAGACAGGCACAGCAGTGGGCACACTGCTCCCCCAGGCCCGCAGAGGGAGGCACGCTGGGCCAAGGCTGCAGAGACGTGCGCCTCACACTGATCTCCTTCTAGGAACCCCCACAGTGGCAGCCGGTCCTACTTAGCCTCTGCCCTCCTTCTCTCCTGCCGCTGGCCAAGCCTATTAAGTTGCTCCCCTGGCCACAACTGAAGGCCCCACGCCCTGGGGAGGAAACCACTGAACAGGCGTCCATGCTCTCCTGCACCCCAAACCATCAATTAGTATTAACTAGGGAAGGCTTCTCACTGCCTAAAGACCCCTATCGGGACTCAGAAGGAGAGGAAGCCCCACCCCTGTGACTCAGGGGGTTAAAGGACCTGGGGCCGGCCTGTGAGCCCAGAGTGTTCAGATGGCGTGTGGCAGCGGGAAGGTCACCATCCAGCTGGTAGATGAAGAGGCAGGACCTGGATCCTGGGATCCGAAGCCTTTTAGAGGCCAGAGCTATGAGGCAATCCGAGCAGCCTGCCTGGATGAGGGGATCCTGTTTCGTGATCCATACTTCCCTGCTGGCCCTGATGCCCTTGGCTATGACCAGCTAGGGCCAGACTCAGAGAAGGCCAAAGGGGTGGAATGGATGAGGCCCCATGTAAAGTTTGGCTGGGGGCTGTGCTCTGGGCCTGAGGGAGGAGGGGCTGGGGGCTTGGGCTCCTGGGTCTGAGGGAGGAGGGGCTGGGGGCTTGGGCTCCTGGGTCTGAGGGAGGAGGGGCTGGGGGCTGTGCTCTGGGTCTGAGGGAGGAGGGGCCGGGGGCTTGGGCTCCTGGGTCTGAGGGAGGAGGGGCCGGGGGCTTGGACTCCTGGGTCTGAGGGCGGTGGGGTCACTGTGGGACCAGCTCAGAGCAGGCTCAGGCATCCTGGGTCCGGGAAGGTCCAGGGAAGCCTGCGGCCTGCCCACAGGCTTTACGAGCCTCTCATTGCATCGGAGGCTCTCATTACTCTGGACCTGTGAGGGCAGGAGGGGACCCAGGCATCTGACCTCCCAGCTGCTCCTTCCTGCCCCTTCTTGGCTGAGTCCTGAAATCCCATCTCCTCCAGGAGTTCTGTGCCGAACCCCAGTTCGTCTGTGAGGATATGAGCCGGACAGACGTGTGTCAGGGTAGTCTGGGTGAGACCACTGAACGTTTCTAGAACCCCCAGACCCTGCAAGTTGCAGTTGGCACCCTTACACCTCTGCCCTTGGTGTCCCCCTCCGTACCTGCTGGCTCCGCCTCCCCACTCTGCAGCCTCCCCCGCAGTCTCTCCTGTCCCTGGGTCTCAGTCTCCTTCTTTCCTCCAAGGTAACTGTTGGTTTCTTGCGGCCGCCGCTTCCCTCACTCTGTACCCCCGACTCCTGTGCCGGGTGGTGCCCCCTGGACAGGGTTTCCGAGATGGCTATGCTGGCATCTTCCACTTCCAGGTAAAGCTTGGCCCTCTCTGTTTGTGCCTCAGTTTCCCCCGGTGACATGAATTTCATAGTTGATACTGCTCCCTGGGGGCTGGAATTTTGGACAGGTACAGCAAGGCCAGGGGTCAGAGGTTGGGGCCCAGGAGGGGCGGGAGGTTGGAAGCCCAGCCAGGGCCCTGCTCCTTCCCCCACCAGCTCTGGCAGTTCGGACACTGGGTGGACGTCGTGGTGGATGACAAGCTACCTGTGCGTGAGGGGAAGCTGATGTTCCTGCGCTCAGAACAGCGGAATGAGTTCTGGGCCCCCCTTCTGGAAAAGGCCTACGCCAAGTAAGGGCCCCAACCCCTCCCCCCAGCTGCAACCCGAAGTCCCAGCCAGCAGACAGACCCCAGGCACATGGGACCCCCAGAGCCCCTTGACTTCTGGGATCTTCTAGACACCCAGCTAAGGATCCTAAACCAAGTCACAGCCCCTGGGACCCTAATGTCACACCATCCCCTGAGGCCCTCCAAGTTATAAACACCTTCCTCCACCAAAGCATCACACAAAACATTCTCAGAGACCCTCCAAACACCCAGAATTCCTAAAGAGCCTGAAATTTCTTATCAGACCCTAGAGTCATAGAACCTAACATTTACCTCTTTGGGAAACTGTCATCTCATACAATCTCTCCTGATCCACTGAGAAACCCAAAGCACCCCCAAAGTGTTGGGTGTAAGCCCTTGGGACCCTCAAATCTTTGCTCTTCCCCATCCTGTGGATCCGAAAGCCCCATGGGGGTTACTCCCAAAGCAGACGTCTATTTCCAGAGACTCTGAGCATCAGACACAGTGCCCAGGGTGCCCCGAATTCTGACAGAGCTCTCCTGAGACCCCAAATCATGCAGTCCTAGTAGCCCAGGGTCCAAAGGCTTTCAGAGTGTGCCACAGTCCCCCACCTCAGGAGTGTGCAAATTTCGGAAACAGACCCTGGGACCCCACACCCTGGGACAGAGGTCCTCAGATCCTGAGGCGCTTACACATTGCCTCAGACTCCCCATGCCAGACTTGCTCCCGCAGGCTCCATGGCTCCTATGAGGCGATGCGAGGAGGCCACATGAATGAGGCTTTCGTGGACTTCACTGGCGGTGTGGGCGAGGTGCTCTACCTGAGACAAGACATTCCAGGCCTCTTCTTGGCCCTGCGCCACGCCCTGGCCAAGGAGTCCCTCGTGGGTGCCACTGCCCTGGTGAGAGAGTCGGACTCCCGTGGAGACCCCACCGGTATCTGTGCAGTCACAGCTGGAGGAGGAGGCATCCTGTGTCCTCCTTTGTATCACTCTTAGCTTATTCTCTCTCACAAATCAAACACGAGCAAGTCAGAAGGATATTTATTTGCTTTCATAACTAACAAGCTTCAGGCACAGCTGGATCCAGGTGCTTAGCAGACACTGTGAATGTGTTTTTCGATTCCTGGTTCTGGGTTAGCCTCTTCTCAGGTGGCTTTTTCTCCTCCAAGGGGAAAAAAAAAGAGCTCCTCTCCTCTGCATAGTTACCTCCCACTACCCCAGAGGTAAAAAAGAAAAGTACCTCTTCCTGAGAATCTCAGCAAAAGCCCAGGATTGATTTTGAGGGGCTCATCTTGGGTCATATGTTCATGTGTGACCTGACTATATATTCATTCATTCAGTGAGTCAGTCTAACTCATTCATTCATTTACTTAACCTTGGACTCAGTTACTTGCTTTGTCTTTTGTGTTTCTTTGCCTCTTTCCGTCTCCCTCTGTCCTGTATCTTTCTTTCTTTTTTTAAAATTGTACTTACTTATTTTTAGACAGAGGGGAAGGGAGAAAGAAAGAGGGAGAGAAGCATCGATGTGTAGTTGCCTCTCGTGCGCCCCCTACTGGAGACCTGGCCTGCAACCCGGGCATGTGTCCTGACTGGGAATTGAACCGGCAACCCTTTGGTTCTCAGGCCCATGTTCAATCCACTGAGCCGCACCAGCCGGGGCAGTCCTATATCTTTGTTTGTCTCTAGGTTTCTGTGTCTCTCCTCTTTTCATCTATTTTTTGTCTTTTGTCTCCATCTGCCTCTCTCTGTTTCCTTTCTCACCTTCACAGACCAACTCCCAGCCTCTCTCGGACCCCTGTGTCATTTAGTTGGGTGCTCTGGTTCACTCCTGCTTTGGTGGGAGAAGGTTGGGGGACGGAGAGAAATAGCCACCCTCCTGTCCCTCAACACGGCCTCACCATCCTCTCCCTGTCCTCTGCCCAGAGTGATCAGGGTGAGTACCGAACAGAGGATGGGCTGGTGAAGGGACATGCATATTCAGTCACAGGCACGCACAAGGTGAGCAACCCCTGTGGGCGGGCTGGCAGGGGGTGTCCAGGCGCTAACCCCACTGATGCTGCTGCCGCTCTCAGGTATCACTGGGTTTCATCAAGGTGCGGCTGCTGCGGCTTCGGAACCCATGGGGCCGCGTGGAGTGGACCGGGGCCTGGAGCGACAGGTAGGATAGATCTGGGGTAGTGTGGGAGGGGGCTGGCCCCACCCGCCCACGCCTCACACCCCAGGCTTCTCTAGCTGCCCACGCTGGGACATGCTCCCCATCGAGTGGCGAGATGCTCTCCTGGTGAAGAAGGAGGACGGGGAGTTCTGGTGAGTGGGACAATTGAGGGGCTTGGTGACATCCGAGGCATTTCTTGAGATTTGGCACTGTTGAGGGGCTGATGCACGTTTGTTGGAAACTGAGAGTCTGCGAGTCTTGATATTTTGGTGCTGAAAACCATTTGACGATGCTTGAGGGGAGTTTGTGGATCTTGGCTCAGTGGGGGGCACTTCTGAGGACTTGGAGAAATCTGGAGGAGCTGGAGGGCTCAGAGATTTGGGGGTCATTCTGTCTGGTGGACTGAAGGGTACTTGGCAATACTTGAGAAATTTGGGGGGCCATGTGATTGGGGGTTGGGCAGGGTCTAACTGCAGGCCACTGTCCAGGATGGAGCTGCGGGACTTCCTCCACCACTTCGACACCGTCCAGATCTGCTCGCTGAGCCCTGAGGTGCTGGGCCCCAGCCCAGCTGGAGGGGGCTGGCACATCCACATCTTCCAAGGCCGCTGGGTGCGAGGCTTCAACTCTGGTGGGGGCCAGCCTGCTGCCGGTGAGACCTAGAGGGGACTCTGAGAGGCAAGCAAGGGGGCTCTGGCAGGCCGGGTAACCCCATTTCTTTCTCCTCTACCAGAAACCTTCTGGACCAACCCCCAGTTCCGGCTGACGCTGCTGGAGCCTGATGATGAGGAGGAGGAGGATGATGGCCCCCAGGGGCGCTGGGGCACAGCAGGGGCCTGGGGCCCTGCCAGAGGGGGCCGTGTCCCCAAGTGCACTGTCCTCCTGTCACTTATCCAGCGCAACCGGCGGTGCCTGCGGGCCCAGGGCCTCACGTACCTCACTGTGGGCTTCCACGTGTTCCAGGTGGGACTCTGGGCTGAGAGGCAATGGGGAACAGGGAGGCATGGAGGGGCAGGGAGCCATGGGGACATCCCAGAAGGCCAAGAGGAGCTGGAGAGGCTGAGGGCAGGGGCAGGGGGCGGCGGTTGGGGTCTGGTGAATGCTGATGGAATCAGAGGGGTGTCAGGGAGAGACTAGGGGTCTGGGGGCCAGAGAGAGAGAGGCTAGGGGTCAGGGGGTCAGGAAGGAGTTAGAAAAAGGGGTGGGGAGCTGAGGATCAGGGAGTGAACGAGCAGTAGAGAAAGCACAGATGAGAGGAAGGGGTCCGAGAGGGGTCAGAGAGAGGGGCTTGGACAGGGACTGAGGGCCAGAGGCTAATGAGGGTGGAATCAGAATAAAGAGGGAGAGGTGTGGGTGGGGGAAGGCCAGGAAGGAACCCTGAGGCTCTGAGGGTCCTGCCCCAACTCCCCTTGCTCTTCCTTCTTACAGATCCCGGAGCAGGTGGGTCTGTGATGGGACCCCAGATCCCAGACTCTATCCTTGAACCAGCCCCAGGGCCTCTGGCAACCTGCAGAGGGGCAGGGATGGCCTGGGGTGTGCTTGGCGCGGTGGGTGATCCAACGGGTCTGTACCGGGCGGTCTGGAGGGATGCATTATGTGGAAGGCCGGGTGGGGTGAACTTGGGCGGTCATGGTCACGCCGTCCCCGCCCCCCAGCTGCTGGGCCTCTGGGACTCCCCACACAGTCGCGCGCACCTGCGGGGCCTGTTGTGCGCGGACCGCTCGCGCTTCTGTGCCCGTCGCGACGTGAGCCGCCGCTGCCGCTTGTGCCCGGGCCACTACCTGGTGGTGCCCAGCGCCGCCCGTGCTGGCGACGAGGCCGACTTCACACTGCGTATCTTCTCCGAGCGCCGCCACACCGCCGTGTGAGCCGGGGCCCCCAGACCCGTCCTCGGGATCCCCAGACCCGCTGCCCTAAGGGGTGGGGGCAGTGCTGACCCCTCTTCGGAATCCGCAGCCCCCGTGGATCAGCCCAGGGTCCCGGCATCCTGCCTAGACCCTACCCAATTTCTCTACTGTGACCCCGTCCGCCCCCAACCCCAGGCGCGGGGTGAGCAGCCCCTCCCCCACTTTCTGGTCTGTAATTTGCAGGGAGATCGACGACGTGATCAGCGCCGATGTGCACGCTCTCATGGTGAGGGGGCTGCTCCGGGACGCGGCAGGACGGGGTGAGGGTGGGCACCCTCTGGGCCACGACTAAACTCCTCCCACCCCGCAGGCCCCCGACATTCCTCTGGAGCTGGGGTTGGAGCAGCTGTTTCAGGAACTGGCAGGAGAGGTGAGGGGGAACCGCCGCTCCCCTTGAACATCTCCGCCACCCCAATGTCTAATTTCCCCAACGCTGTGCTTACATCTCATGACCTCCTCGCAGAACGCTCACAGCTCTTCCCTGCCCCAAGGCCTTTGCCTGGGAGTTCCCTCCCGTTACCCCCACCCCCTGCCCAGACTAAGGCCTCATCTTTCTCATGTGCCCTTCTCTGAAGGCTCTCCTGATTCTCCCCAGGTTGGTCAGCCACGTCTGCTATGGGCTCTCACAGCCCAGGGCTTCCCCATTGCAGCCCTGACCACCCTCCAGGGACAGGCCGGGGACCAGAGAGCAGGCTTGGGCTCACCCAGTCTTTGCTGTGTCCCCAGCACCACCCAGCATGCTGTTTGGGCTGGGCCCAGAGCCCCTTGTTGACTGCCCTCCAACCTGCTCTCTCCCTGACCAGGAAGAAGAACTCAGTGCCTCCCAGCTCCAGACCTTACTAAGCATTGCCCTGGAGCCTGGTGAGTTGGTGACCGGAGTGGACCGCATGGGGTGGGGGCAGCTACGTCTGTGAATCCATGATGCTGCTGGGAATCAGGCTACAGGAACCCTCGCCTTAGCCTTGATGGTGTTTCCTCACACGTGGGTCCTGTGGCCGGACCGATGGCCAAGGCCACGGCCGCTCATAAGCACCCCTCCTCTAAGCGAGAGGCAGGAAATATGGCTGTTACTAGCACTCAGAACCCCCTTGCCTGGATCCAAATCCCAGCTCTGTTAGTTGCCAGCTGTCCTCTGGCGCTCTGTCTCTATAAAACGGGACGCAGTAATCCCCAGCACCCACAACGATGGCCAGTCCACAGGAAGTTCAGGGTTTTTGTTTCCTGTAGCTAGGGCCCACACCTGGATTCCCAGGGAGATCGGGCTTCGGACCTGTGAGCAACTGCTGCAGTGTTTTGGGGTATGTGATGGGGGCCGTGCCTGGGTAGGGGAGATGGGGACGATGGGGCCTCTGCTCCCCTTCTGGGGACACTGACTTTAACCAGATGTCCTGTCTCCAGCACGGGCGAAGCCTGGCCCTGCACCACCTCCGGGAGCTCTGGGCCCATCTCCGAAAGTGGCAGGTAAGGTAGGGCCTTGGGTGAAGCCACTTCCTCCGGGAGGGAAAGGCACTAAATAGGGACTTGGGCGCTCTGTGAGCTGGCAGAGCCCCAGAGGGGTAGGGGGACTGGACCACACCACACCAACTTGGAGGGATCTCATCCCTGCCCCATCCCCTCTGTGGTCCCTCTAGGGGCACTAACTAGCTCAGCCCCTTTCTGGCTTTGTGATCTCAGGCCAGTAACCTCCCCCTGGAGACAACTTCACTGGTCTAGAAATGGGAGGTGGTGGGCCTCCCACTGCCCCAACCCCAAAACCCATGTTGAGCAGGCCCCTCTATGCTAATAATGGTGATAAGGCACCATCCACTGAGCCCTCTCTAGGCCCCTTGTGGGTGGTCTTAACATGTCCGCACCACAAACAACCTAAGTTAATGCTGCTACTACTGAGCCCGTTTTACAGACTGGGAAACAGGCCCAAAGTGGTGGAGCTGCTTTTCAGGGCACACAGCCAGGAAGAAAGGGAGCTGGGGTGGGAACCCAGGCTGTCTAGCCTCTGAGGCCCCCTTTCAGCCCTCTTCAGGGAGCTCAGGGGCCGGGGGTGGAACCAGCCTATTCCTCCCCACCCAGGCCATATTCGACAAGTTTGACCAGGACACCTCTGGAACGATGAACTCCCATGAGCTGAGGCTGGCACTGAATGCCGCAGGTACTGACTGAGGGCCTGGGTGGGTCAGGGGGACAGGATCAGCTCCCCCTCTTAGCCCTGCCAGCCTCTTTGAGTCCCAGCAGCCCACTCAGCTGCCAACCCCCACAAAGCTGACACCTTAGCTTGTTGCCAGCTCTCAGCAGCAAGCTAAGGTGTCTGTGTGGCCGTGAGAGGCCAAGGGGGAGAACCCTCTGTGTGAAAAAGGGAGGGTACAAGAGGGAGTGGGCCGGGGCGGGCATGTGAACTGGCATCTGGGTGCTGGCCCTGGCCTCTGGGGCACCGTGGCAGTGTCCTGGATTCCCGAGCTTGGGCGGGAGCCCTAACTACTTACTCCTTGGGGACCCTGGGCACGAGAGTCCACCTCCTTGAGCCTCCATTTCCCTCTGTAAAGTGGCTCTGACAGTGGCTGCAAGAGTGCGACCTTCCTCCTTGTGTGGTGGGGGCTGGGGGGTGACGGGAAAGCCCAGATCCCCACCTACCTGCCCCAAGCGAAGTGATGGACATGCGGAGGCCAAAGACCCAGGGACCTGCAAGTAAAGAAAGGGGCCCAAGGCAGAGGGGACGGGATGGGGTCAGAGAGAAGATGGGGAGACGTGGGACTGTGAGAAATGGGGTCCCAGACAGACAGAAACAGAGGCGAGAGAGGAGGGGAAGATGAGTTTGTACTGTTCGTTCAGCATCTCTGAGCGCCCGGTACGTGCCCGGCGCTCTAGGCAGAAGAAAACTGATCAAGTGCTCCTGAGGGGCTGCCATTCTGGGAGGTACAAACCACAAACAGAACAAGGTCAGATGGTGATCAGCGCTAGAGCGGAAGAAGAAAGCAGGCCAGGGTGCTGGGCATGCAGGGGTGTGGCTGGTGAGACAGGGTGGTCAGGGAAGGCCTTGCTGAGGTTTGAGCAGAGACCCGAGGACTGAGCCTTGGGGACACCAGGCCAGGAGTGCTTCAGACAGAGGAAACAGCCAGTGCCAAGGTCTGGAGGTGTGAGCCTGCGCCCAGGAGGCTGGAGTGCAAGGAGCCGAGTGAAGGAGGCGCCCTGTGACGGAGATGAGGACAGAGGGCCAGTGGGGCTGGAGCCAAGTGGGAAGGAGGAGGTTAGAGAAGAATTGGTGAAGGTAGGAGAGCCCCATGAGGTATCATGAGGACTTCAATTCTTTAAAAAGTTTAAAATATGTGTAAGAGAGAAGCAAGTCCAAGATCAGGGTATGCGAGGCTGGAGCCACAGCTGTGTCTGGAAGAGTGCCAGGGAGGGGACCAGGAGGAAGCGCCAAGACCCCGGAACAGGTGTGCAGTCTCGGGGTTGGGAGATTGGCGGGAGAAACCTGCTCCAACCCAGCACATTCTTTGCTCCACAAGCATTCCCCGAACACCTGCTCTGCTCAAGGCCCTGGGCTGGCTGATCTTGGGGACTCACTGGTGACCAGAAACCCTTTCTTAAGCCCCCACAGCTTCAGCCCAGGGGCAGCCTGAGCTACCAATGACAATGACAGCCCAGAGTGGTCAGTGCTGGGGTGGGGACGGCCCAGAACACTGTGGGAGCCAAGGAGAGATGCTCAAAGCTGCTATTCTGGGCAGAGAACAGCATGTGCAAAGGAGGCGAGAGGCTCAAGGTCCAAGTGGAGGGGGGCGGGGGAGTGGGAGGTGAGGTCTGGTCTGTGAGGGCCACTGGGTACTCGGACAACGGTGCTGTGGGGAGGGGTAACCAGGAGGTCATGGTCACTAGGGCCTAGTAAATTAGGTGAATGACTTCACTGGTACCAGGAGACCCTGGGCAGGATGCCAGACACCGCAGGACACAGAGCCCATGAAAGTGGTCAGAGGAAGCTGACCGTCTCCGTGAAGAAAACAGGAAATCCAGAGGGGCAGCTGAGGGACCCCCAGCCCCTCCCTCCTCCGCTGCCACGTGGGGGGGGGGGGTTTCCCATGCCCTCTGTTTAGATTCCTCATTAGATTCCTCTTCTAAACTTTAAAAATCACCCCTAACGTGGAGTATAAGCTGACTCCACATGGAACAGGAGTGTTTTGCACAGAAATACTCCCTGGGGGCCGCTAGCGGAAACCCTGCAGTGTCAGGGAATAACACTGACCTAGTTGCTACGCGACAGTCCTAAGCTCAACACAGACGTCTTCACATAGCCTGGGGTCAGGGCCGCTACAGTCCCCACTCACAGACGAGGAAACTGAGGCCTATAGCCACACACAGCTGGGTGGGAGCGGAGCTGCGATCCAGGAGGTGGGAACAAGCCCTTGTGGCGTCACCGTCTCCCTGGGGAGTTGGGGTGGGGTGGGTGCTGCACCGAGGCGGGTTCACGGCAGCCTAGGCTCAGAGGCAGCTTCTTCCTAGGCTTCCACCTCAACAACCAGCTGACCCAGGCCCTCACCAGTCGCTACCGGGACAGCCGCCTGCGTGTGGACTTTGAGCGCTTTGTGTCCTGCGTGGCCCAGCTGACCTGCATCTTCCGTGAGTGCCACCCTAGCACGGGTGGGACACGGGGAGGATGTCTCCCACAGCAGGGGAACTGGCGCGGTAGCGCTCACCTGCTCCTCTCTGAACAGGCCACTGCAGCAGGCACCTGGATGGGGGTGAGGGGGTCGTATGCCTGACCCACAGACAGGTGAGCCCAGGCTGGAGGGAGAGGTGGCACGGGGGCGCAGACGGCAGTCCCAGGAGACTGCCGCCTCAAGCCTGTTGTCTTCTTTCGCCCAGTGGATGGAGGTGGCCACCTTCTCCTAGGATTTGGCACAGGAACACGTGTTGCTGGAGCTGCCTCCCCTCTGTCAGCCTGGACCAGGGTTCATCCCACAGCAGCAGGGCTCCAAGCAAAACCAGACTCCCGCCACCCCTGCACCTCCCTGCCCGGCACGGGGGCTGATGCTCTGACGTTAGGCAGCGGTTCAGAGTATGGCCTCGGGAGCCGGCCTGCCTGGAGTTGGTTTCTGGCCCCACCATTCACCAGCTGGGCGGCACTGGGCAAGTCACTGCACGTCTGTGCTTTGCTCTCCTGCCCTGTGAGCAGGGATGATGCAGCACCCTCCTTGGCCAGGCGGCACGAGTCAGTCAACACCGCAGACTTTGAACAGGCCTGGCCCCGACTGGGTCCCCAGTAGCACTCCCATTTTACACACGTGTGGGAACAGGGACTGGGGCACCCCCAGGCCCTGCCTCCTCTGGGAAGAGGTAGTCTATCACAGTTCTGCTAGAAAGTGGAGAACAGAGATAGGAGAAAGAGAGGACACTGTCGACTCCTTAAAAATATTACATGTTTTATTATCCTGTCCCCAGAAGGGTGGTTTATCCAGAAACCAAGAAAAAAAAATTATCAATCAGAATAAACCAAAAGAAAAGGGGAGTGGGGGGGGGGGGGCGGGAAGGAACAAAACCATCGACTAACAGGTAGCCAGGCCAGCAGCCCACCCTCCACTTCAGGAGGGTCCCCAGAGCCCATGCCCTACGACAGACAACAGAAAGAAACCAGTCAGGGACAGGGGGAGGGAGCAAGTCAGCTATGTCTTCATTACAAGAGCAAGAGGTGGCAAAGACGTGTTGTTGCTAGGTGAATATATATTTATATAATAAATCCGTAAGTTAATAAAGTAAATAGTAATTCTCTGAAAGTTTTAAATTTTTTATAGCTTTTTTTGTGATTTTTGTTTTGTTTTGTTTTTTTTTGGTTTGGTCCTTAGAAAATCTGAGACATAGGTCCGGACAAAGCAAGGTGAGAGCTGGCTGGGCCAGGGGAAAAGGCCGGTGGGCCTCATCTCACTCCTCTGCTGCAGAAAGGGGGGTGCTGAGTTGCACAAGGCCCCACCCCCACCAGCAATCGCAGAGAAGGGGAGAGGGGTGAAGGGAGCTGGGTGGGGTCCTCTTTCCTACCGGGAAGCTGTGGCGCCCTCTGCTGGGCCCATCACAGGCGTGAGCAGTTCCTGGACAAGGCACATAGGGCCACGTAGGGCTTTGGCCTGGATGTGGGAGGCCTTGAAGGGACCTCAGGAGCAAAGGAAGGGGCAGGGTGTGGCAGGTATTCCTAGGGCTCAGAGGGGACCTGTTTTGCTGTGGGGATCCACTGTCCCCTCTACACAGTTTAAAAAAAGAAAACAAACATCATATATATTTACCAGACCAGAAGTGCCGACCCCAAAGTCTCCTGTACCCCTATCCAGGGGGAGGGGGACAGAACCTCCTGGCCAACTGACAAAGAGAGAGGAGAGAACCTGCCCCAGCCCCTCCCTGCCCACCCACCCCCACCCCCCAGAAAGGACCGACAGAGTGCTTTGCATAGATACAGAGTCAGAGGAACAGGACCAAGGAGGTCCTGCAGCAGGGAGAGGGGCTCCCCCAGCCCCTCCTGGAGGCTGTGAGGAGGGGGTGTTCGCTCAGGGCTCTCTGTGGGGGCCTCACAGGTCACTCTCGCCATACAGGGCTGTAGAGAAGGACTTGTAGTCAAGGGCACCGGGCACCGCATCAGGGCCCTGGTACGGTGCCATGCGGGCGATGCAGTACTCGGCCTGGTCAGGGGGCAGCTCTCTCCGCAGCTCCTCGGCTGTGATGAAGTTCTGAGGGTGGCAGGGTGGGACTTAGGGCAACCTGCAGCCCACACTGGCCCCTCCAGTCCCTCATGCCCAGTCCTGGATGCAGAGCCCTGCCTTGCCTGCCCCAGGAGCTTAGAGGTGTCTGGCTTACCTTGTCCCCGGCCAGGACCTTGAAGGAGGCAATGACCTGGTCAGCTGTATCTGTATCGGTGGTCTCCCTGGACATGAAGTCAATGAAGGCTTGGAAGGTCACGAGGCCACTGTGGTTGGGGTCAACCACGCTCATGATGCGGTTGAACTCAGCATCGCCCTGAGAGGCAGGAGTGGGGCAGGGGACAGGCAGCATTTGAGCGGGACAGGATGGCTGGGCCGGTGCAGCAAAAGCGAGCTAGGGGGGCAAGGCCCACCCCAGCGCACATGCCAAGTCATCAGTCTGCCTCCGATGGTCTTGGCTCCCCAGGTGACTGCCCCATGTGCCCCAGGCTGGGGACAGGTGCCCTCTACTCCTCCCCTCCCACGTTTTTCAGAAGTGGGGAGTGGGGTATACATCAAACAGGTCTGCTGCTCCTCAGCCCTAGGCTCACAAGTTAGCTCTGGAGGGTGGGGAAGAAAGAGAGAAAGAGAAAGAAAAGGGAGAGAGCCAGAAGCCTGACCTCCTCTCCCTGCAGACTTCCAGGAAAGGGGGGGGAGACTCAGGAAGTCATCGGAGGGACCCCAGCCCAGCAGATGCAGCAGGAGGAGGGGAGTGGGCTGCACTGATCTGATGGAGGGGTGTCCCCGAGGACCTGGAAACTCTGGATGGGGGTTAGCACAAAAAACGAGGAGGAGGAAGGGGGGAGGAGGGAGAGAAGGAAGGGGGGAGGAGGGAGAGGAGGAGCAGGGGGAGGGGGAGTGGCACAGCAGCGAGGGAGGCAGAGGCTGCATACCAGGCTGTATCCTGTGGAGATAAGCAGAGCCCTGAAGTCATCGGAGTCCATGCTGCCTGTCTGTTTCTGCTCGAGGACGCAGGGACAGCAGGAGGCCAGGCCCAGAGTAGGCAAAGGGGCCACCCCATGTGCACAGCAGGGAAACAGGACAGTGGCAGGAGCGGGGGAGACAGAGGCGGCCCCAAGAGACCAGGTAAGGGGAAAGGGTCCAGAGAGACACGGGTAGGAAGGAGGCAAGAGAGCCAGTGAGATGGCACACACAGTGGTGGGGGTGGAATGGCGGGGGTAGGGAGACAGGAGGAGAGAGAGAGAGAGAGAGAGAAGAGCAGTTAATGCCATGGTTCGCTGGGGCCCAGGGGACGCGTACCTGCCGGTCATTCTCCACATCGTAGCCCAGGCTGATGAGGCAGGCCTTGAATTCCTCTGGCCCCAGCGCCCCGCCGTGGTCCTGCCGGGTGTCCAAAGGCAGGTGTGCAAGGGGCGGTGTGGAAACCAGGCCAACGCAGAGGTGGGGAGAAGGGCCAGGGTTACATGCAGAGGGCAGGGGGAGGGGAACACATGAAGGAGGGAAACACAGAGTTAGAGGTGATGGCCAGGGACAGCTGGGGCAGGTGGAGGAGGGGTGGGTGGCCTGGAAGGCGGTCAGAGGCTTCCTCTCACCTCCTCTGGGCTAGAGCAGGGGTGGGAGCTGAATGGTGCAGAGTTAAAAATTGGGTCCCAGGACTCTGAGGAAGAGGCAAGCACACCTCGCTTCCAGGGCCTGGGGTGGGAGGAAAGGGACTGCACGACACCCTGCTTCGGACATCAGGGTCCCTGCTGAGGTTGCACACTGCTGCCCACAGGAAGGAGACGACGTATCAGGCCCAGCAGTGGACTGAGACTGAGGGAAACTCTGGCACTCAGGCCCTTCCAAAGTGGCTGCCAGGCCAAATCTGAACTTTAAGAACACTATGAGTATGCGTGGACCAGATTCAGGGGCCAGGTCTCAATCTCGGGTGTGCGGGTGCTTAGTCTGCCCCAGGGTCTCACGGGCAGGTTGGTGAGGATGCACAGGGCTTGGGAACCCCTTTCTCCTCCCAAGGGAAACCGTTTGTTCTGTGGTCAAGGTGATGCATGTCTGCACCTCCTTCCTTGGCTGAGGCCCTGCCAACCCCTGTGAGTGGTGGCTGATACATGGCAACTGTGATGTCAATGAACTGACAGATGCAAAGATGGAGGGGGCAAAATGGGACAGTGACAATGGTGACGGCAGAGAGGGAAGATGTCAAAGGGCAGAGGGAGCTGCTAACCTTGTCAAAGTGGTTGAAGGAGGCCCGGAACTCCTGCATCTGCTCCTGGCTGATGCCCTTGGCATCTCGGGTGAGGATCTGGTTCTCAACCTCGTTGATGGTGCGGGCGATGGTGGTCAGCAGCTGCTCCCAGCCCACGCGAATGTGCTGGGGGAGGAGAGACGGCATGGCTACAGGCAGGGCTGGCGGGAATGCTTGGGCCACCACAGCTGCACCTGAGGGGGTCTTGGAACTGGGTTCTCCCCACATGGAGGGGGTGTGGCCTGGAGTGAGGCTCACCCTAACTTTCTCCCAAATGCCAGTGCAGGCCCAAACTCTCTTGTGCACCTCATCTGCACACAGGAGCACAAGCACGGCGCCTGCCTGCTGACTCTGCCCACTGGCAGGGTTCACGTCACCTTGGTATGTATCTGATGACAGACGTAGCAGAGGGCCAGGGCCTAATACCTGGGCAGTGTCCAGGTGGAAACTTTGCAGAGGTATGCCGGGCAATGTTTAACTGGCTTTCTGAGGAGAAACGCCACCCCCCTTTTTGTGGTATCTTGATGTGCCTGCTGTAAATACTGTCACCATGGAAGACGCCAAGCTGCCAATGTGCTGACAACCAGCCCCAAGGGTGCAGCACGGAGGCCAGCACACGCTGGCTGGGTCTGAGTCCTCAAGCGAGAACCAAACGCAAGGCGACAGCGTGAGCAGGCACTGCCCCCCAGCTCTCTCAAAAGCTTGTCCTGAGACGTGCTGTTAGAGTGAGAGGAGCACAGTGCTAAGGAAACAGTGATTTTTAAACACGTGTGAACATTTTGATCTAGTCTTTTCAGTTGGAGTAAAAGAGGAGAGAGAGAGGAAGCAGCAGACGCTCTGACTGGGCGGGCTGCACAGGGCTCTTCCACGCTAAGGCCCGGGAGAGCAGGTCCGAAGCACCTGATGGGGCACAGCGTACCTCCATGGTGTAGTTGGTGTGCTTGTTGTCAAAGATGAGGGCCTCCTGGATGAGCTGGTGCTGCTGCTCGAGCAGGTCCAGGTTCGGCTTATAGTCCACAATGCTGCGCTCATACTGCTTCAGGTGGTTCAGCTGATCCTCCAGGGTCCCATTCATCTCGATGGAGATGCGCCCGATTTCCTGCACACAAGGCGGATGCCACTGGGGGAGGGGCCACAAACAGGCCCCCACAGACCTGTTGCTGGTGGCCTCCCTGCCAGGGTGCCCCAGCCTGTGGCCTTTGCCCAGGATCCCCCTTCTGAAAGGCCTATGGCTCCCATGACTGTCCCTTCCAGTCTCACCCTCCAGTGTAAAAGCAGCCACACTGGAGAGTTCTCGTGCTAAGCACTACACATGCCTAACCTCGATGCACACTTGACTCACTATGACAGGGCCTGTCTACAGATGTGAAAACTGAGGCCCAAACAGAGCAACTTCACACCGTGAGAGACAGCTCAGGATCTGAACCGGGCCTGGCTGACTTCAGAGCCTATGGCTCCTGAGCATGGGCACCCCAACGCCTGGGCTTCCTCAGCAGCCATGCTGTGCACTGGCACTGAGCCAGGGCCGAGCTGCCTGCACCCCTCCTAGGCTGCTTGAGTTTCAGCGACACCACTCTGGTCAACGTGTGCCTGGTGGGTGGTGAGCACTCAGAGATGGCCAGATTCACAACTGACGTCATTACAAACCTTCCAGTGGCTAAGTGACGAGGGTCACTGTGAGCATGCCGTGAGGATCCGGCTGGGACCACCCTGGCCACAGCCCGACCTCAGCGCCTACAGCAGAGCCAGCACACAGCAGTGGACAGCAGCATTTGTTGTGGAAATGAAGTAACTTCTCACTCCCATTTTAGAGATGAGAAAACTGAGAAGCAAGGTTAAATTGTGACTGAGCTCACAATCATCAGTCAAGGGCAGAGTCAAGATTCGAATGCCCTCTCTGACGCCTCAGCCAAGCAGCCCTGTGGGTGGCGCTGCCATTTCAATCCGTATCATCTTATCCACCCTCCTAATCCCGCCACAGGTCAGGGCTCCCAGACGGTGAGAGCTGGGAAGCACATCCGAGAGCTGGGACTAGGCCTCCATGTCTGCTGGCCCTAAGAGCACAGGGGATGTCCCACCAGGGGCAGGTGACCATCTGCTCACTGTCCTCCTGCTTACTGGAGGCTCTTAACCAACTCTGCCCTGGGCTCAGCAGGGCTAGGACAACGACCCCTCACCTCCATCTTAGTCTGGATCCAGGGCCCCACGATGTTGGCCTGGCTGGCGAACTGGCGGCGGAGGTGCTCGTTGGACTGCTGTTTGCTCTGCTCCTCCAGGAGGGCGTGGTCCCGCTTGGGTACCAGCTGCTGTACCTGGGGAAGGGCACAGAGCAGAAGCAGGAGTAGTCAGGTTGTCAGCCCCCTCACCTAGCTAGCCCTGCCCCTGCCCTGGCCCTGTCAAAGGGCTCAGCCCACCTTCTCCCATTTGGAGTTGATGATCTGGGGGGTGACGGTGGTATAAGGGTTGCTGCCTGACAGTTTGATGTGGTTGCTCTCAGCGATCCTCTGGGCCTCCTTGTGAATGGCCAGGATGGCCTCCCGTTCCCTGTCGGCGTCCGGCAGAGTCGATTTGAACTGGTCATGGGCTGAGATCAGGCCCTGGGGGAGAAGAAGGCGTGAGGGGCAGCCGAGCCCCTCCAAGGTCCCATGAGAAGGATGGGTGGGGGCGGACCTCGATCTCCTCGATGGTGTGGACGATGAACATGTCCTGCAGGTCCTCCATGGCGCTCTCCATCCAGTTGTTGAAGGGAGCTGCCCGCTTGGCATATTCCAGGTGCAGCTGGTCAATGGTCTCCAGCTGCTTCTCTGTTTTCTGGTGTGCGTGGGGAAGAAAGGGGACAGAGGAGGGAGATCGGTCAACAAGTAGGAGGGGGTGAATGGTGGGGAGGGATCCGGGGGCCCCCGAGAGGTCAGAGAAGTCCCCTCTGGGTGGGTCAGGGATGCTCAAGGGTCTGGGCATTGAGAGCAGCAGGGAATCCAGGCTCCAGGGTGACATCACCCTCCTCACCTCCAAGGCTTCTCGGCGACTGTGGGTCAGAGAGCCAAGGGCATCCCACTGGTCACAAATCTTCTGGCACCGAGTGTTGACGTTGTGGGAGTCGTAGTAATCCAGCTCACTGTGGGCCGGGCAGAGGGTGGTGAGACCTGGCAGGGGTCAGTTAGGTGTGCCTGGGCCTACCCGCCCCCAAGGGTCCCAGGGCCTGGTACCAGTGGATATCGGTGTTGAAGGCTATCCATCACCCCTCTGACCTATGGCCCCCTCAGGGTAAGAGGAATTCAGAGGTGTGGTGGGGGAGGGGAAAGAGAGGGACAGAGGCTCCTTCTGCCCACGAACTCTCTGAATTGCTAGGCTGCCACAGTTCGATGGGAGGGGAGGGGTGTAGAGTGTGGCCCTCAACCAAGGCTGTACATGGACTGCTTCCCATTTAAAGAAAGCCAAGTAGAGCGCACTCGTTGAGAGAGCATGGGCTCTGGAGCCAGGCTCCCTCCGTATGAATTCCGGCTCCGTGACTTTGTCCTTCTGTGGTTCTCGGCGAAGGAACCCTGTTTTCTATTTCCTTGTGTGTGACCTGGTGGGAGGTTATTTCGGACAGCAAGCCACTCGGTGAGTGTGAGGTGCTGAGAGCAGTCCTGGGTACCCAGCGGGCAAAAGTAACAGCTATTTATTAAAGATTATATATTTATTTTAATGGGTATTAAGAAAAAACACATAATTGGCCTGCGATCTAGTTCTAAGCAACTGATAATTAAGAAAAAAGTGAGCTGATAATGGTATAGGTGTTTATCATTATTCAAATGATTGAGGCTTGGGAAACAAACCCTGGGCTGAAAATCATTTCTGATCCTCAGCCCTCCACATGCCCCCAGCCCCTCCCCTCCCCTCCCCTCCCCACCCGGCCCATCAGCCGCAGGACTCCCATCTCCTGCCATCCAGGTACTCGAATACGGTTAGTGGCAGAGCCCTAGGAAATCGGTGTACAGGCAAAACCTTGGTGGCATGGTGAAGTATGGAAAGCAGGGAACGACTTTGGGAAGGAACAGGAAGGACATGGGGACCAGATGGTTGTCTCACCTGCCTGGGTACAGGGGCCGGGGCAAGCAGACAAGGCTAGGAGAGGGAGTGGGAGCAAGGCTGTGCTCCAGAGGGCCAGGCAGCCTGGGTTTGATTCCTGTCTCAACCACTTCTCAGTTGTGTGACCTTGGGCAAGGCCCTTGGCCTCTCTGAGCCTCAGTTCCCCCTCTCCAGCAGGGGTGCCAGGAGACATCAACATTTCAGGCCATCAGTCATCCATGCGGAGGGATTAAAAGAGCTGGCCCAGGCAGAGCACTGAGTGCTCCTGGAGCTTCCGTCACTGCCATTAATCAACACTCCACCAGGCTGTCCATCCAGGCTCATTCTGGCCGGCTCTCGGTCCTCTGACTCATCTTTGGAGAAACTGAGAGCACTCTAAACAGCCCTCCGTTTCTTTCCTCCAGGGCTACTGTCCAAAAAGGTGCTTCAGGGACCGCCTGTTCCGTGGCTCAGAGTAATGGGTTTCACGTGGCCGTCCCCCGGTGCCGGAGTAGTAGCTGGCCTAGGATTTACTCTAACTCTGCTTCTTAGCAGCTTCCAGGGGCTCACTCGTCGAGTAAGAAACCTGCTCATGACCCCACCCCCACAACCCCAGCAGTCACATGCATTTGTGACCTTGCATTCCTCAGTCTGTGTGTGCCAGGTGCAGGGGCTCTACCCTAAGAGAGCCTGCAAGACCCGAAGGGCTGCCTGGGTTTCGGTACAGTGAAGGCCTCATGGTACTCCTGCCTCTGGGTGAACAAACGGGGAACCCCCAAACAACTGGGCAATGTGGAAGGAATGAGTCAGGGACGACGCTGGCCCTCCCTGGCATGGGGCCCCAGCCTTGTAGGAACAAGTGGAACTTGGGATGACTGTGGCGGGGGCCAGGGGGTGGGGGGTGGGGGATCTATAGAAAGCGCAGTTCTAGCCAAGGATGCTATTTTTGAGCAGACAGCTATTTTGGGAGCCCTGCTGCCTCTCCAGGGCCTATGGATTTTCCATGAAGTAATGGCCTGGGCCTCCCACTCCCTGGGTCCTCCCTGATGCTGGCAGTTGCACTGGTGGAATAAGGCCCCCATTCACTGGCTCTGGGGGTTCAGTGTACTAATTGTGTGCACAAGTTTATCTGACTGGGGCAGGGCAGGGAGGGCAGAGAACCCGGCTGCCTGGAAGGCCTTACAATAGTGTATTCTGAGCGGGAGAGGGAAGGGCTGTGCAGAACAATGGGCTCTCTGTGCACTCCGTGCAGCCAAGTCCCTCAGGAGCAGCAGGGACTGGGGAGGGGGTGGGGCACTGGGCTGCCCACCCTACCAGGGGCCAGGGATCTCCTTTGGGTGGCAGGCAAAGTAGAGCCCAGGGACCCTCAGAGCCTGAAGAACCAGGACAAGGAGTCAGAGCATCTAGATCCCACTATGTTTCTCATCAGGGATTAAGACAAGATGGGCCAAGGCTTCACCCCATCAGGCCCTGGCATCTGAAAGGAAGGGTGAGGGTGGAGAGGGCTGGGAGACTCCACTTCTGGCATGGGGCAGCTGGACCCCCAGGTTCCATCCACCACTGCTCTGGGCAGGGTGCTGGAGGGGAAGCAGGTGGCAGCCCATGAACCCACTCACTTGAGCTCCTGGGCAATAGCTGCGATCTGTTCCACGCGGTCCTGATGTGCAGCCAGATCGCTCTCGAAGGCCTCATGCTTGCGGATGAGGGCTTTGATGTCTGACAGGGTGGCCGTCTCGTAGTCCCGGTGCTTCAGCATGGCTTCCTTCCCTGGGGGTGGGGCGGAAGGCAGGACACACTTAGACAACAGTGCACCAGGAGGCCACCACAGGCCTGTCCAACCAGGGGAAAGGAAATGGGGCAGACTCAACACCCCTGACCTTTCCAGGGATCTCTGAGCCCAATTGCATCCTGGATGGAGCTGGGAGACATTGGTATTGGTGGGCCTGAGCCGGACATCCCAATCCAGTCTGTGTGTTCTGAACTTAGCGTCCGCTCATGGCAGGAGACTGAGACTGGACTGTTTTACCAGGTATGGAAGGCTGCGGCCTGAGAGGCTGGGGATGCAGCCCATGCCTTGGCAGGGCAGAGGAAGGGGAAGTGTTCCAGTTGGGGTTCTTCCTGGAATCCACCCTCTGCATGCTCCTGACACCTGGGGGCTGGCTCCCTTGGGGTGGTGGTCTTATATCTATATGCCCCACACTGTCCTAAGGGTTTTGCTGTGCAGTGAGGCAGGGCCCGTCATCAAGCCCTTTGAAAGAAGGGAGAAACACTGTCATTAGATCTGGAGCCTAGTTAATTATATGCACCAGGATAGAAGCTCAAGTGAGTCTTGTAAGTATAGTAAGGTACTAGAGAACCAGTGGAAAATGCCAGCCTGGGAAGGGGGCTGCTTCAGGTAAGCCACCTCAGGCAGCCCCTAGAGTGAAAGCTCAGAGATCTCCTTCCTCAGCTACCCCCTGGGTGCAGCCCTCAGAGCAGTAGGACGACATCAAGCCTCTCCCTCAACTGTGAAATGGGGCCAACACCAGCACCTAAGGTCTCAGTGAGGCGGTGTTCGAGAAAGGCAGGCAGAGCCAGGGCCACTGCAACCTCAGCCACCCCGAGGACAGGGCTTGGCACTGGTAGGCAGCAGGTGGCAGCCTGGGAGACCGACTCCACTGGCCCTGCCACCCCATCCCTGGGGTAGGACGCGTAACCACAAAGGCAAGCTTGCAATTCCCTTCCCCAAATTGCTTTCTCCCGAGGGTGGGAACCTGAAATAGCAGGTTACCGCTTCTCTGCCTCAGCAGAGTTTCAGCAAGGGGTACACTGGAAGACTGGGAGGAGTAGGCCACAGCCATGGCCACCTTGGATGCAGGCTGAAGGGCAGCCACAAAAAGGAATCAGGGCTCATTTTGTTGCTTTCCCCAGATAACCCAAGGCCTTGTGTGGAAAGCATCCACATTGACCCTCACCCCTACAGGCTGTGAGGGATGTTCAGATGGGCCAGGAAGTTGGTCTCTCCTCCTGTTTTGCATACTTGGGTGGTACAGAGACTTCAGGCTTCAGGTCTTGGGAAGGAGAGTGGGCAGGCCTGCCTGGGGGCTCTGGGCTGACTCACGACACAGGGCTAGATGCCAAAGTGCTTGTGCACCTGCCAGTGGGGAGGCCACTGAACCAGTCAGTCCACCCTGGCACAGAGTCAGGCCAACTTTTCCTAAAGGCGTTCACATGAAGGCCAACTCCTGCATCATTCCTAGGGAAGGGGCCCTGGTGGGCCATCAGACCCACAACTCTGGGCCATCAGAAGACCATCTTCCCACAGTTTCTTGGAGCGCAAGGTAAAGGATTAAGGAACTGATAAAACAGGCCAAGAAGTCCCAGAAGGGAAATCTGGAAGGATGACACCCAGAGCCTGTGGAATGACAATGGACGTACAAAATGTGGATGACAGGAGGAAACAGCTCAGTCCAAGCATGAGACCTGGGTGCTGTAAAGTCCACCTGGGTGCACAAGGCCCTCTGACAGGAGAAATGCCAAAATCTGCTGGCTTGAGGGTTCCCTCAGCAGGTACCTCATCTACCTGGGAAATTACCATACACAGGGAAGAGGCTCAAGAGGAGTTTGTGAAATAAATGAATTAACAAATAAAGTAAATGCCAACACCCCCTCTTCCAGGGTTGGGGGTAAAGCATTGGGTGCCATTTCTTTGAGGCACGAGGGAGGTGCCTGCATCCCTGGCCCAGGCCGCTTGCTCGCCTGCCCTCCTGGAACCTCCCTCTGCACTCCTTTCCTGGTAGAGGAGGGTAGGGTAGCACTCTGATCTGGTGGCTGCTGCCAGAGAACGGCGGCCTGAGCTAACGTGTGGAGGGCTTTAGCTGGGATGTAGCCAGGGACACAGTGACATACACCCAGGTCTGCAGATCAGAGTCATGTGTGTGCATGTTGACGGGGGTGGGGCCTCTGGGTAGGTTTCAGCTCTGGCCAGTGTTGCGGCTGCCTAACAAGCAGCTGGGGTGGCAGGCGAGGGGGTGGGATGGAGTAGCTCCCCAGAGGTTCCTTGAGGATCTCATGGTGAACTGTGGGGATCAGAGGGATGGAAAATCACCGTGAGCAACGCAAGAAAGTGTGAAATCAGCTGGACGGAGTGGTGGCAGTGGGTGAACCCCATGAGTTCGGTAACAGCAGGAGGGCAGAGACATTTGGGAAGGAAGTGGGAGGGCAGGCATCCTGTGGATGGCTCTCGTCTTTCCCAGGCACTGGCTATTTCCTGAAGGCTTTTAGGCCCCTGGTATCTGGAATCCCAACCATAGTGCGGGTCCTGACCGAGGGCCAGGGACGTGACGAAATTCCACATCCCGAGCCAAGGGAACAGGCAGCTGCAGAGCTGCTGAGAAACAGGAGGCACTGCTGCCCCTTTGGGAGAAGCCATCCTGGCCAGGTCCCTTGGAAGGAGGCTCTGTGTGGCTGGGAGTCAGTGAGCACTGTCTGTGGGTCAGGAGGCAGCTCTAGGTCTGGCCTTTAAGGATTGTGCTCGGGTACACAGACCCATCCAATATGAGGTCCTTGGTCACAAAGGGTGTGGAGAGGGAAGGCTGACTGTATGCACACAGGCGGCCAGGGAGAGGGTCACATCCCTATGAATGGGGCTTGGCAGCATTCATGAATGACTGGTCTCTGGTGACCCAGGAAAGGGCCCACCTATAAGTAATCTCTGAGACCAGAGCAGATGGGCAATAGGACAACCAGAATCCAAACTGTCTCTTGCTGCCTGGGGCTGGATGAACCCAAAGCAGCATTTCTGACATGCACGCCAAGCAGCAGGAAAAAGGGAGAGCATGTTTGTGTACATGCACGCGCGTGGGTGAGTGCGTCTGAGAGACAGTAATGTAGCAAGGGAGCTGGGAGGACCATACCGTCGGTCCAGGCCTCATGGATGGAGGCCTTCTGCCGGAACTTCTCTGCAAGGTGGTCGAGCCGCTCCAGCCTGCGGATCTCATTCAGCAGCCACTCCTCGTAGCCCTTCTCGGCCTGCTCCAGGTGCTGCCAGCCATTGTTGATATCCTGCAGGGCAGGCGAGAACAGGGCTATCACAGGGGCTCGGGCACCCAGAGGGACGATACCTCCCAGAGGGATACTAAATGAGCCAGATCCTGTCTACCTCCTGCTTTGCTACATCTGTGTACCCAGACAGGGCCCAACACCTGCCAGGAGCAATCAGTACTCTTAGATTAAATTAATACACAAAAATGAAGGGTCTCAAGTACTTGGTGATGGTGCTGGAGTCATTTGGGGCTCCAAATTAAAACTATTCCACACAAACTATGGTGTGGTTGAGGATGGGTATAAAAATCTAGGGAGTGATGGAGGGGGGCGGTGTTGTGGTGATGGTAAAGGGCTAAGCTGCACCCCAAAGGCTGTGCACTCTAGATAAGACAATAAGCCTGGGGGTGGTCTAGCAAATCTGCAGCTTCTGGGCCCTGGCCCGCTCCACCCTTAGAGCCCTGCCCTCACCGAGACCATCCTGCCCTCAGAGGGCATGAAGGCGGGCCGGTTGCTGAGGCGCAGCTTGGTCTGCAGAGTGTTGAAGTTGATTTCCAGCTGGCACTTCTCCTGCACCTTGGGTGGCTTGTGGACGCGCCGGTAATCACGAAAGTCTTCCAGCTTTTGCTGCATCTCCTGAATGGTCTTTTGGGGCACACGATCCTCCAGCCAGGGTATGGTGCGCCGGATCCACTCCAGAAGCTGTGAGCCCACAAGAAGCCATGTGGCCTTTGCAGGGGGCCCTCAGAGAACTGGCAAGGCCACCCACAGCTCAAAGGCACACAGGATCTGGATCTTTGAAGATCCTGTCTTAGGGAATCACCCCTGCTCCCCAGCTGGACTTCTCCATGATATCCATTGGGATCCCATGGCAGGGAATTCTGAGAACGTGTGACCCCTCAGAACCACTGTGCTGTTCTCTGGTTACTTCCTGTTAGTGCCTTTGCTCTTGGTCTTTCTTTTCCTCAGACCTAATCAGGGCCCCTCCTTGGTGGTCTTACCCATCACACCCCACCGTGTGGCCCAACTGCTGCCATCCCCACTGAGCTCAGCGCTGCCTGATGGTCTCACTGCTCCCCTGCGCACTTGTGCTAGGGCCTCAAGAGCAGGACCTGCAGCATGCCTGGCTCACCTGGGGGCAGCCAGCGCCGTGCACAGGGCCTGGGGCATGGAAAAGTTAGAATGTGAAACTGAAGAAGAAGGTGACATGTATTTTTATGAGCCACCCGTGTCTTTGACGGAGTAAGGCCGGAGCACAAACAAGCAAACAAACCGGATGTTCTAGAGCAATCCCGAGAGTAAAGTCAGTTATTGTGCAGCACAGATGTGCTCAGAGAAGTAGTTCCCAGTGACAACTTCTGGCAAAGCGAGAAAACCCAGGGAAGACAAGGGTATCCTTGTGTGTTTACATCTTGATGCATGGTGCCAGCTGCCCTTTCTTGGGAAGGGCTGGGATTCTAAGATATGTAACCTTTAACCTTTCCTTGGTGTTAGAAACAATGGTGGTAACAGATGGTAGCTCTCTTAAAAATATCCCCTTAACAACAATAAAAAAAAGGACAAAATATAAAGAAAAATATCCCCCTAACTTGGCAAAATAAAAAGTTTGTCACTGCCCTGGCTGGGTGGCTCAGTCGGTCTCATACACCACAAGTTTACGGGTTTGATCCCTGGTTGGGGTGCATATGGTGGGAGGTGGCCAATCGATGCTTCTCTTTCTCTGCCTCTCTCTAAAATCGATGAACATGTCCTTGGGTGAGGATTAGGGGGGAAAATAGTCGGCCACTACAGGTCGGCTATCAAATATGTTCCCAAAGTATTCTGGTCCATGGAATCTCACTGTCTGGGAACCACTCACTGGTCTAGAGGAGTTGTCAAATTACTGCCTTCGGGGAACTTAAGTGTTTTAATTTTTCTATTAGGAAATTTTAAAAATAAAGGACAGAATCCAGGAGAGGTTTATTGAACACCCACATTCTCAACTGATGTTCCAGGTCAGGCTCTGGAGCAGAGCTGCCTGGGTTTGAACTCCAGCTCTCTGTCCTACCGGCGGTGGGCCCAGCAGGACAGTGGACACACGCCCAACCTCCCCTGGGCTTCAGTTTCCTCACCTGGGGAAGGGGGTGATACAAGAGGGCAGGTCCCACACACGCTTGACCGTGCTTGACCAGGCCTGCCATGACCAGCCACAGCCCTGGCCAGCACTGTGTCAGCTCTCAGTCTCTCTACTCTACTAAATCGGTCCCTCCATAGGGAGGACGAGGGAATGTCCATTCTTAAAAAGCTCCCCAGATGACTCTAAAGCAGTCTGGCATTCAGAAAACCATGTCCTTGAGAATGTGTGCTGGAACCCAAGCTCCAATCCCAGGAGCCATCCAGCACGGCGACACACCAGTTTGATTCTAGCCATGTGACCCCCCCGAAAAGGTCGTATCACAAACTGGCGTGGGCAAACTCCAGGAGGTAACCTCACCACCTTTTCTAGGAAGTCTCACTGTGACACCTGCTCGCCACTCTGCAAGTGTCACATGACTTGTGGCCAAGGGTAACAAAGGTGACCCGATTTTTCAGCTCTGGTAGGGTCACTGGGGGTGGGGGTAAGTGGCACTTACGTCGCTGGCCAGCCTCTCATAATCTTCCATCAGGTGTTCATTCTCCTGATTGACAGCCAGCACCTTGCAGATCCGATTGGCTGCTGTCTCAGCCTGGGGCAGGGGAAGCACACACAGTCAGGGCTGCCTGAGGGAATGGCGACCCTCCCTCCTGACAGGCATATCCCTTGAAAGCTGGCTCATCCACGGCCCACACAGAACTCCCCGAGGAGGGAAGGAGAGGAAGTGCAGCTCCAGCAAGATGGTGCCCTCAGTGCCTGTGCCCTGACAGCCCTTGGTGGCGTCCCCGCAGCTTACTGCTCAGGCCACTGCCCAGGGAGCCAGGCCCCTTGACTTTCTTGGCCTGGTCCCTGGAGGTGCTGAGAGGGGTTGGGAACCCTCCCACGCTGGGGGAAATGGATTAACAGTCTCTCTAGTGGCTCACAGAGAGGGTTAGGTAAGGCTGGGTGAGATCTTCCACTAGGCCAAGCCCTGGATGGAGGCTCCCCCTGGGTGGGAAAGTAGGCTACAGTGAGGCAGAGTGCTGGAGAGCTGTGGGGCGAGCAGAGGGTAGGGATGCTGGTGCCTCCAGAGAAGCCTGGTGGTCAATGCACAGGCAGAGCACATTAGACCCCTTCCTAATCTTCCCCCTGGAGGTGGATGTTGATGGCTCACTGGGCAAAGTCACAATCCACAGGGCAGAAGGGAGCCAGGGATTCACAGAGCAGGGAGTGGTGGAGACAGTGACAGTCTCTGCCCAGAACTACTGGACACTGTCCTGCGCTGTCCTGCTGAGGGGAATGCGATGAGTGGAGAACGAGGGTGAAGGGTGCCACACGGGGAGAAGAGACCAGGTACCTTTCAGGAAGCACAGAAAGGGTCCCAGAGGAAGAGTTGAAACAGCAACAGAACAGGAACAGAAATAGTGAGGAGGGTCTACAGAGCGGTGAGGAAGGAAAACAGACAGGCTTGGGGATGGCTCTAGACTTGGCAAACTGCGGGCACTGACGCCCAGCTTCTCCCATCCACACACTGCTTCTGGGACAGGCGGGCAGGTGAGCAGGGACCAGCCAAGGTTGATGTGCACACGCACACACGCACACACTGCATCATGCTGCAGGACACTTGCCAATGGCTCCAAGCAATGCTCCTCTGAGATGAGGCTCACAAGAGCTTGGCTGGAGAACACCTGGCCCCAGGTCACAGCTTTCAGGGCAGCCATGGAGGTTAGTCCCTGACCCGTCTCTTGAAAGAGACAATGGTACCCCAAGCTGAAACCCACTCTGCTATGCAGACACACAAAGGTGGGGGCTGCTGGTCACAGGTGTTTTGTTTCACTACTGAATTCCTGGCACCTAGCTGAGGGCTCACTGTGTTTTAGGTAGTTGGGTTGATGAACGAATGAGTGAACAAAGAGCAAATGCTTCAGTGACTAGAAATAAAACTATCAGGAGAGAATGGGCACACTCATGCTGGGCCCGGGGTTTACCTTACATTTATAAACAAAATAAACCCCAGAGAGAGCTCTTTTAAGAGCTTGGTGAACACACAATACATAGATGATGTATTATAGAATTGTACACCTGAAACCTATATAATTTTATTAATCAACGTCACCCCAATAAATTCAGAAAGACATGGCCTTGAGCCTGTGGGGAAAAGACAGCAGCAAAAATAAAAAGCATTCTATAGCTGGCCTGAGCAGACACAGGCTGGGGGAAGCTGAACTTGGGCTAGAGAAGCCTGAATCCTGCACTGCCCTTGGTGAACGGCAGCTCATAAGAGCTAGACCTTTATTTCTTCCAAGAAGGGCCTAGATGCCTCAAAACACCCCTGTGCTCTGACCAGAGCCTTCCTGCCAGTGTCCGCTCCCACAAATCCCTCCGGGTCTCCTGTGCCCCACCACACAGAGTTCAGCTCTGAGCACAGAAGGGTAGCTGAGGCAGAAGAGAAAGCACTCTCAGAAGGGCAATGTGGTGGGCAGGGAGGCTGGCACGGGATCTGCAGTGGGGAGTCCAACGGCACACGTGCTGTTACTGGGGGTTTGTGACAAGGAGTCTTCCATCCCTGCCCACCCTCACACCACCCTGCCTTCCCACTAGGGTACAGGGTCCCCTCCATTCTCCTTGCCTGTGCCCACAGAAGAACACCGCAAACACAGGCTCCAATTGCATGCTAGGCAGATGGCAGGAGGCTGTGAAACACGGCTCTCCGGCCCAGGGCTGGGAAGAACCATGATGGGCAGGGACAAGGCTGCTCCGACCACCTGACCGTGTGCAGAGCACTGACTGGGCCAGGCGTAGTCCTAAGCTCTTCACCTGCATGTGCTCATGTCATCCTCACAAGTTTCTTCCTCTTTTAACCGTTTGAGTCCCAAGCAGTGCAACTGCGCTGCTGACAATACCCCTTGGGACTCAAACGGTTACTTGAGGATAACACACTGCCCTGCCCTGTAAGGCACTAAGAGTCTGTGCCCAGCACGCAGTAAGTGCTCAACAGAGGAGAGCTACTTTCTTTCCCCCTGCCCACTTGCCAACAGGTGACACGAACTCAGGTTGGTGCAGGACACTCTGCTGCCTGTGACCAGAGACCAGAGGGCAAGTGGAGGGGACAGAGGGCCCTGAGAGAAGCAGCAGGGGCAGTGTGAGGTCAGCCAGGCTCAGGGAGAGCTGCCACTGGCACACACTTCTGTCTGCTCTGCCTGTGTCAGCAGGGCTGCTGGAGACAGGGGCCCAGAGAGCTGGGTCAGCAGGAGACGGCTTGGAGAACAGTCTAACTGCCCAGGCTGAGCCTTTCCTGAGCCGTTTGGGAGGGGAAGGGGATACAGAGAGGGGAAGAAAAACCAGTACACCAGGCAGGTGGCCCAGTATGGATCACGGACAGAGGGGTGGGGGCAACTAGGTGGTCAGGAACACAGGTCCAAACTGCTGCTCAGCTATTTCAGGTGACGCAGGGACTCAACTCTCCTGTCTGAGAAACAGACGCCACCAGCCACCTCACAGAGCGGGCTGTATTCAGAGAGAACCTGTGGCGTGTCCACATTGGACCAGCATCAGCTCAGTGGTGGCACTGAAGCCCACGGTCACAAGAAACCTGCCTGACCAGGTCAGTCCTCAAGCCGTGGTGGCCCTCGGCCTGGCCAGGACCCCAGACACAGACAGACAGTGGGGAGCACAACAAGGACAGCGCGGACAAGCCTCCAGCCACAGCAGCCGGGTGTGCTCTCACCCCAGCTCACCTTTTGAGCCCCCGAGAAAGCGTGGTAGAAGCAGGACACGTAAGTCATGATGGCTTTCTCATCTGGCCTCAGAGTGCCTACAATATCTGCGCAGAGAGAGAAAGAGAGAGAGGCAGGAGAGAGTGAAAGATGCAGGGAGGGCGGCCGGGGCCGGGCCCTAGGCTCATGCAGGAGGAATAGCGCTTGCTCTGGACTGGAAGCCAAACCCTGGCTCTGGCTGTGCGGGTCTGCCTTACTGAGGCTTTGGCGAGGGGAAGGGGGTTTCCGAATAGGCGGATTCCTCCGCTAATCAGGCCTGGGTCTGTGACACTAGCCATCAGCTCTAAAAAGGAAGCCTTGTTTGGGGTTGGAGGGTTAAACTCGAACTGATCTTTCTCAGAAAGTTAGACTGTGTCTACCACCTCAGCATAAAGCACCTACCCGTCTCCCGGGGCCCTAAAATAAAACCCAAATTCTTGCTCTCAGGCTGTAACACTGCTGTACAGCCCGGCCCCAACACCTTCTCGGACCTCACTTTCAGCTCTTCTCGCCTCGCTTACTCCTCCTCCGGCCATTCCTCGAATAAGCCAAGCTTATTCCTGCCTCACGGACTGCGCTTGCTCTACCCTCTGCCTGGAATGCTTTTTGTTTTTTTTTTAAAGATTTTTATTTATTTTAGACGGGGGGGGGGAGGGGGGGGGGAGAAGAGAGGGAGAGAAATATCAGTGTGATTGCCTCTTGTGCATCCCCTACTAGGGACCTGGCCTATGACCCAGGCATGTGCCCTGACTGGGAATTGAACCGGCGACCCTTTGGTTCACAGGCCGGCACTCAATCCACTGAGCCACATCAGTTAGGGCTGGAATGCTTTTTCCTACAGATCTTCACGTGACAGCTCCTGCTCATCACTCCAAGTACCTGTTCATGTCTTCCCTCAGAGGCTTCCCCTGGGCCCTAGCGAAAGCAGTCCTCAGGCATCTCTATCCCATCATCCTGTCCCATGTTCTCTACTGTGCTTGTCACCACACGAAATGACTTGCTCTGTGGATGTGCCTGTTGTCTGCCTCACGCTAGAATGGAAGCTCCATGAGAGCAGAGACCCTGCCTGACTTAGTCACTGCTGTGTCCTCAGTGCCTAGTAGGGAGCCTGGTGCAGACTGGGCACTCAACACACAGTGTAAGCAAAGACTAAATGGGCAGTGGCGATGCCAAGGAACCTGGGTGTGGCTTCCAGTCGGAGAGAGGCCACTGCCGTCTGCAAGAGAAATGAGGTGAGCATGGGAGGCGAGAGGCAGCAGTGGCATTGGGCAGTGGCAGCGAGGTGGGCCTGCCTGGCCCTGCCCGGTACCTTCTGCGCTCCCGAAAAGGCATGGTAGAAGCTGGACACATAGGTCATTATGGCCTTCTCGTCGGGCCGGGCCGTGTTCACGATGTCTGCAAGTGAACAACAAGGGTTAAACTGCCCAAGAAGGGGTGGGGAAGGAGTGGTCACTCACCAGGATCCAAAGGCTCCCAAGGCCACAGCCATCCCAGGAGAAAAACCCTTAGAGCTGATTTAGTGACCCTGGTTACTCTGGTAGGCTCAGCCACACCCTCAGCCCCTCCATCCCCATGGTCCCTGGAAAGGCCACAGCTGTGGGAACTGGATTAAAATGAAGCCACTTCCTCTCTCTGAAAATGGCCTCAAGGGGCTGCAAGAAAGTCAATTCCAAGGGCCACAAGAGGCCAGAGGCATGGGTCTCGGGGTGAGGGTGGGGGTGGTACATAGCTGGGAAATGGAGCAAAGCCAGAGAAGGAAAAAACAAAACATTTCACATTGGTGAGCTCTGGACTCCAAATCTGTGGCAAGCAGGGTAGGTACAGGCCTTGCTTATTTGCAGGAGCCAGCCCTCCCTGGCCACCTGGCTCTCCACCTTCCCCCAGGTGTGGGACTGGGTCAGGCAGGGCTCTGGCAGCCCCTAGAGTGATCTTCCTCAAGCTCCCCGCCCCTGCTCCTCACCCTGCTCCCTCCCTGAGCGTGCCTGGCCTACACAGGCTGCTCCTGCTCTGATTCCCCTAGCAACACATTGTCCAGGGCTCACCCAGATTCATTCAGCCATTCTCGCTGGCTCTGCCAGTTTTCTGAAGTTACCGTAAGGCATACCCACAAAATAAGGTGCTGACTGAACAAAAGGAATGTACTTACCCTCTGCATCCAACATTTTGGGGATATCTAGGTATTTCTCTGCCACTTCAAAGGCATTGTTGAGGTTGGTGACTGGGTCATCCTAGAGGAAGAGGAGTGAGGGAGGACGAAGAACTCAGATCAGGGGCAGGATGCAGGAGCAAAAGGGACCCAGGGCTGGCCTGGATCTGGGGAAGGGATCGGAAAGGTCCTTTTTTAGGGAGTTCTCAGCCGCCTGCGCTATTGCAGAGAGGGGGACACCTGGGTAAGTCAATTCTGATCTAAAGAAATGCCTCTGGAAATCTTGGTGGACAAGCTAAGGGATCTTGTCTCCAGAAAAAAATGTGCTCTTTTCTTAGTTACCAACAATCCACAAACCCCAAGTTAAGCCCCCTGTCCTGAACCCCTGAAAGTTGGTCCAGACCTGAGACAGCACTGGGGGTGGGGGTAGGGGGGCAAAGTGAAGGTCTCCACATTCCAATCTCCCTGAACGATCCTTTCACGCCATCTCCCACGGCTTATGGGATGAAAGCCCACTCTACTCAGACCCTCCCTCACATGCCTTTGCCACTTTCTAGCTAGGGCCCAGTTCCACTGTGGCTTGAACAGGCTCGGTGAGGCCTGTGCCTCCCCTACCTGGAATGCCCTCTCTCTGGCTCTAGGCTGCCTCTTCTTGCACAGGCCCTTCCCGATCATGCTAGCCCAGGTGTGCCATCCTTTCTCTGTAGCACTGTCTGGCCCTAACCCCTCCTCATCACATTCCGAGTGAGCACCTGTATATGGCCTCACGTGGCTGGCTTGCTCTGTCCTGCCTTCCCCATGGGGCAGGGAGCTCCTAGAAGGCAGGGCCTGGGGCTTACATGGACGCAAGCTTTGTACAGACAAATCAGAGCAGGACCCTGCCTTGGAAATGTCTGCCGGCAGTGACGGTTTGGAATTCTTTAACCCTCTCCATGGGAAAAGAAGGAAAGCTTCCAGAATCCAGAGTTAGTTAAGAACTAACCAGCAGGGGAGCTGGAAGGCATGGCTGGGCAGGCCCTCAAATAACCCCTGGCTGTTGTAATGCCCATGGAAGAAGGGGACAGTCTACACAGGAAGCAAGGGAGGTGAGAACTGAGCCAGGGATCTGGTGACAGTTGGTGCAAGGCTCTCCCAGCCTGCCCATCTGAGCACAGACTCCAGCTTTGGGTACCAGTGATGGATGGATTTGGGGGATGTGACCCAGAGTCAAGGGTCAGAATCAGGGTGTCTGTGGGCTGTTGAGGGGAACGCAAGATGCATACCTTTCTCAGCTTGTCATACTCGATCAGCTCAGGCCTGTGCCGGTGGATCAGGGCATTGAAGGCAAGACCGTCCTTCCAGCTGAGGGTGGAAAAGTCAAGGTTATGAGGAGGCCTAGGCACTGTGGTGGGAGTGCAGAAGGGCCCTGGGCACCTACTGAGGTACTTTAGTATGTGTGCCAGGCACTAGAGGGAGATGGTATGGCAGGGTGGCTGTGACCCCGACTGCTGGAGCCGAGAAGTCCGGGGTCGAATCCCAGCTCTTCCACTAAACTATCAGCACGACCGCAGGCAAGTCCTACAATTAGTACCTCAGTTTCTGTGTCTGTAAAATGGGGTAACAGCACCAACTTCACAGGGTTGTTGTGAGAAATAAGTCAATATGGAAACACTTAGACCAGGCAAGGCTCTACAGAACTGCACAAGCCAACCAAGGTGAGACGGCCCACCAAAGCAGGCGGCTGCAGCGTGACCCCCACACCTTGGTATGACCTGACCTATGCAAGTTGGCTAAATGCCAGCATGTGGCTTGGCACAAGGGTCTCTGTCAAGGCAAAATGAAAACTGGTCACAAGCTAGACTGGTCACGTTCCCCCCCCTGAGATCCTCTAAGGGTTGGTTCCTTCTGGGGTCAAGCTTAAAGTCACCTCCTCAGGAAGGCCACATCTGAGCAAGGTACTCTCCCAATCATTTACTTTCTTTTTTAAATCCTCACCTGAGAACACACTTATTGATTTTTTAGAGAGAGGGGAAGGGAGGGAGGGAGAGAGGAAGAAACATAGATGTAAGAAATATCGATCAGTTGCCTCTCATACGTGCCCTGACTGGGGACCGAACCTGCAACCTAGGGAATGTGCCCTGATGGGGAATCCAACCTGCAACCCTCCAGTTCACAGGACGACACTTCAAGCCACACTGTCCAGAGCTCCCCATCACTTTCTATCACCTAATTCTACTTTGTGGTCTTTGTACAGCACTTCTCACTACCTGAAATTACACTGTTGGTTTATTTGCACCTGTCAACTACTGTCCCCTCTGCTGGAGTATAACTTGCCAAGGGTGGGGACCCATTTTAGGGCTGTCACCACTGTTGGCATGCAGAAGGCACTATATAGATATTTACCAACTGAATAAATATATGAACAAGACAGGCAGAGAGGACCAGCCAGCTGGTGACAGGAAAAGCAGGGAGACACACAGAGGAGCTCCAAGGAGGAAGCGTGTGCTATTAGTGGCAGAACACAATGGAAAGGTCCCCAACCTCCAGTGCTAGGGCCCCTGAGAGCCTGGGGACACTCTGTGGATCCCATGTGGCCTCATTCTTCATTCTTCTGTGTGTGCCCTCCCTGGTCCATCCACCCTGGGAGGACACCAGAAGCTCAGAGGGGTGAAGCCACAGGGCCAAGCCAGAACTAACCTCAGGACCACCCACCACCAGGCCATACTGCCTGCTGCATCCTGAATCTTGAGTGGCACGGTGTCCTGGCAATGGTGAACACATCTCATCTCCCTCGCTCACCCAAGGGAGAGCAGGTTCACCACAAGGCTGAGTTTTATTCATTAGTGTGGTTAGAGTGGACAAAGTATGTTTTTTACCAACACTCAATTCACTAGCACAGCTATGGACAGGTCCCTGTTGAGAGGTCAAAACAAACAGACAAAAAGAGCTTTGCTGTTGCTTCTGAGAATCATGTGGCTTGGGGAGGAAGGAAAGTCTGTAAGGCCAGCCCTAGAACTGTTTTAAGGCTGTCAGCGCAGTACTGTGAGGCAACTGTGGCCACCGCCACTGCCTCCTCCTCGAAGAGAACACAGGGTCCTTATAAGGAGCTCACAGGGGCCAGTGTCAGGGAAGGTACTCCCTGAGGGCTGGCAGTTCACAGACCAAGACAAAGCACCGGAAAAGAGCACAGATAGGAAGGCAGTGGCTCAGGTACCAGGAAGAGGTGAGAGAATGAGTCGGGCTTTGGGGCTTCAGCCAGTGCTCACCTGATGTGGAAATTCTGCACATTGACATTCTTGTACGGGGCTGTCTTTCTCTGACACCAGAGAAGGAGCCCTTCCTTGGCAGAGGTCTCTGCAAAACACACAAGGACACAGCACTGGCTCAGACAAAACCACACTTCAGGTTCAGGCAGGACTTGGACACAGGCCACCAGACAGAAGAGCAGTAACAGCGCCTCCCACCCCAGGCCTCTGCTGACCCTAACTGCCGACCCACACTTTTGGCCCCAAGAAAAACTCTAGGATCATCACAGGAAGTGGCAGTGACAGAATAACGTCAAAATCTGAACCTGTGCCGTTTCAGACCACAAGGCCTGTGCCTTTAATAGCACACACTATCAAAAAAGCCTTTAATGCTGGCCTTGGCCTCTCCTGAACAAAGTGAAGGGGCCTGAGCATCTGGCCCTGCCCACTCAGGTTCTCCCAGATGTGGCCACAGCCTTCGGGAAGTGGAATGGGAGGGGCCTAAGCTCTACTCTGGGTGGCTTCCAGGGGGAACCCCCCACTTCACCTGCAGCCTGGGCCAACATCTCTACTAACTGCTCCTGCACAGGGCCAGGCCCTGTGACACCCGGAAACAAGGATAAGCCTTGAGGCACAAAGACAAAATGACCAAAATCCTAACCTAAATCTCCCCAGCTCAGGTGGAACCAGGGTGGGGAGAAAAAGTGGCTCTTTGCTGTCAGGGGGACTCTTGGCTCTTACCTTCCACTGAGATGTCCTGGATGGCGAACCTGAGGATGATGGTCCAGATCATCCCCAGCGTCATCTTTGCGTTGCCATCCACAATCTCTGCGTGCAGGGAGGGAGCAAAGGGTGAGAGGGTTGTGAGACTAGAGTGAGACCCCGCCCCAACCAGCAGCAGCCTTCCCACCCCATCCAAAGTTAGCTCTGGTCACCAACAGGGCCACCCAGACCTGCCCTCTGCCACCCTCACTAGGTGTCCCCTGAACGCTCTGGGAAGCATTGTCTCAAAAGCCTCTGTGCACATGTGTCTTTGGCCTCCCAAGCCTCTTCCCACCTGGCAAGCTCGTTCTCTTGACCCAGCTCAAAAGACTGTTCCCCGCTAAGTCTTGTTCACAGCTCTTTGCTGAACCTCCACCACACCTTTACGGGCACATCGTCCCACTAGTGGGCGCGTGCTATCTACTTCCTCCTGATCCTACCGCTGCCACCTTCATCCAAGCCACTGCTGCTTCCTGCAGAGCTCAGCGCACTGCCTCCTGCACCAGCCCCTGCAATTCGGCTCCACACAGCTGCTAGGGTGGTCCCTTTATTTTTATTTATTTATTTTTTAAATTCTCATCCAAGGAATGTTTATTGATTTGAGAGAGAGAGGGAGAGAGAGAGAACACCGATGTAAGAGAGAAATCACCCACAACCTAGGTATGTGCCCTGACCGGAAATCGAACCCATGACCTTTTAGCGTATGGGATGATGTTCCAACCAACTGAGGCACCTGGCCAGGACTAGGTCCCTCTAAAGGTGCATCAGATTTGTGTCACTCACCTACTTAGAGCCCCACTACACTGAAAAAGAAGCCCATGCTCTGGAGTCCAGCTTATAAGGCCTGCCCTGGATGACTTGGTCCTCCTCCCTCCCCAGCACTCCTTAGCTGCGTCCTTTTGGCAACCAGGCTCTTTCTTGCTTTAAGGACCTCATACCTTCTGTCCACCAACAAAATGCATCTCTCAAGCCTGTCCTCAGATGGCTGGTCCTTCCCATCCTGTCAGCCTCTGCTCCTATGTCACCTCTCCAAAACGGCTTCCCTGACCACAAGTCTAAATGTACTCCCTGCACCCCTCCCAGGGCCTCTCTCCCCACACACAGATGGCCAACTGGAACCATGTATTTGTTGGCTGGTTTACTTGTTCACTGTCTGACTTCATGACCACTGCATCCCCAGTACCACGAGACAGGTACAATGTTGTTGAAGGCAGGGGAGGGGAGAGATGCAAGGCCTGAAAAACAACAGCTCTCAAACTTCTGGGAGTGAGAAGGCTCGGGACCACAACATCCTTTAGCTTCAGCAACTCAGAGAAAAGTTATCTTGGCAACACTCAGGTCACCATATGTCTACTGCTGGGTGACAGAGTTACAAGTGGCCTCATCCAGAAGGAGCCTGTCAGCCAGAGGGCCTCTGGCAGTCCTTCAAATGTCCTCTGCTCCCCCTGCCCCACACCTCAGCACACAAGATGCAAGGAGAAAGGGTGGGGAGAAGAGAAGGACACAAGAGACCTTGCACATGGATCCCAAAGAACAGAAAACTCTACTGTGGGCTCGACTTGAAAAGGAGGTCTAGTGGTCAGTCAGAGGACGGGGCCCAACCTTCCCCAAGGACACACTCAAGCTCCCAAGTGAAGCCGTGGGCTGATGGCTGAGGGCAGCCTCTGGCTTCAGTTTCAGGGGAAGAAAACAGCCTGCTGCCTGGAGGCAGAGGAAGAACCCAGAACACTGTCTGTAGGCCCTTTCCTGGGGCCAAAACCCCACACTGGAAACCAGGCGGAACCTTCCCAGTGTGGGACAAAGGCATCGACTCATTTAGAAAGTATATGCTGTGTTCGTCCCAGGTGCCAGACACGCAGACAGTCTGGAGAAGAGGCCACAACTCCACTCTCCCAGCTGGTTGCATGGGGAAGCTGGTCACAGAGGAATTAGAGAGCTCCTATGGGAGGAAGAAGGTGGCTTCTCTTGTTACACATCCCCCAGCTGCGTCTCAAACCTGATGCTATGCTGCCAACTTGTCCCCTCTCATAGCACTCCCCTCTCCCCACAAGGAAGCAATGTCCCTACCAACCCCTGGACCCTGTGGAGGGACAAGGAAGTGGGGGCAGCGTGGGGCTAGGGTTCTCAGGTATTCCAAAGCCCTCAGAGTATCTCCAGTAGGTTGCCTTCCAGCTTTATCCCAAGGCCCAGTGGTCAGAGGACTGAGAAGGAACCAATCTGGGTATGAACAGAAAACATTTTTAGCCTGAGTTTTTCTCCAAAAGAAAACTGATGACTGCCATGGGTCTCTCCTCTAACCCCTTCTGTATTTACAGACCAGCATTCGAGCAAAATAAATGCAGCTGTGAGGAGCAGAAGGCTGGAATGCAGCCAGGGGAGAAGATCCATGCAAGGACAGAAAATCTCAGGGCTTGATTGACTTTTGGGGCTTTGATACTTTTTTTTTAAACAAACACCAACTACCTTGACTGTGGCATTGAGGCTTGGCACCCCTCGCGGGAAAGGTCCTGGGGTGGTGGGGGCAGGAAGCCTTGGAACTCTACGCAGGCATTCTGGCCTGAAGTCTCGGCCAAACTCTCAGAGCCCTGTCATTAACAGCCATTAGTTTTCTTTGTTTTTCTAAAAGCTGGGACACCACGGATGTTGGGTGTAGGAAACACTGCTCTGACTAATGAGACCTGCAAGCCCAGGCTGACAAGGAGCTGCTGGGCTCCATCAGTCCTCACCTAGCCTCCAAAGCGCCTGTGACCACAAGGCAAGAACGCGCTACTGGAGTGACAGCACGCAGTTGCTCCAGGGAAGGACTGGGAGTAGAGGGTCATAGTCCTCAGTAACCCCACGGGGCACAGAAGGGTTCTCGGGATCCAGCCAGAGGCCAAACTCTCCCAGGCCACGCAGCCTGCAAGGTCTGGTCACTGACCTTTGGACTCGCATTCCCTGCCCCAGAGCCCTGCCACGGGGCCTCACACGCCCCCCTCCCCTCTGCATCTCCTCCTGGCACAGAGAGAAGCCATGTCACATGTCTGTCAGTGCTTCTCAGGCCCAGCACGAGGAGGGCAAATGCGGGTGTCCAGGGTCCAAGTAAAGCCATTCCTACCCCCTACAGAAAGAAGCCTGCCCCGCGTGATCAGGGCCGCTGGACTCCCCAGTCTTGAACTGGGTTATTCTGTGGATGGAGGGGAGGAGGAACTCGTGGGCCTGATGCCACACTGAGGAAACCACTGTGGTCACTGCTTTAAGCATCCCAAGTGCTCTGCCACCAACACAACTTCTGTTCAGAAGGCAGAGGTTGGGCCTCAGAGCTTGCAGGTTACACACTGAGCTGCCCCATCCAAGCTCACCTTCTGCCCCGATGGAGACCAGCTTGACTCCTTTGCTGGCGATGAAGTCCAGTGCTTTGTTCACATTGTTGATTTTGTGCACTCTCATCTTGCCCCGCTCCGGCTTAGGTAACCGCTCCCCTAAGAAAGAAGGGAGGAAAGCTATAGGGTGCCCACGGCTCTCTACCCTGTTCCAGGTGTGGGTGGCACATTGTGGGAGAGGAGCCTCACCTGAGATGACCTCCAGGAGGAGCATGAGCTTGAGCCCATCTCGGAAGTCCTCGTCGATGTTCTCGATCTGCGTGCCGGCCTTCCGCAGGTGGGAGTTGCACCAGGCTGTGAAGGTCTGAGGGAGCAGAGCAGAGAGTGGTTGGGAAGGTCAGTGTGGCTACTGGGGCTTCTAGCAAAAGGGCTGGGCCACAGCCCTGACCCCAGAACAACACAGCCACCACAGGGCCCAGCTCTGGGCTCCACCCTTTCTGTACACGGTTTCTAATCTTTACAACGACCCAGGCAGGTTGATCTGAGGAAACTGAGGCTCAGGGTAGTTAACAGACCCACTGCACAACCAGCTAGGTGAAAAGTAGCAAAGCGCATATTGGAACCGCGGTCTGACACCCTGGAGCAAGTGCCCTCTCTGCAGCACCCTGATGGAGCCTGGTACTTAGAGCGGAGAGAGGCGCCACAGCCTACGGTTTGCTGGTTCAGTCCCACAGGCCTACGTGACTGAGCGCCAGGCCGCAGTGTGAAAACAAGAGGCAGGGGGCCTGTTCCTGCAGAGCTTACATTCTTTTGGACAGACACAGCCTCATTCACCCGGAGGGCTGACCAGGCCACAGTCCCAGCCAGCACTGCCTCCACCCAGCCACCCCTCAGGCAGAAGGTCGAGCAGCAATTTCCCCGTCTCTGGCACAGAGAGGTCCTGGGACAGGAAAGCAGTTGCACAAGAAAAGCCTCCTGTAAATTTCAGATTTCTTCAAGTAGTCTACCTGGGAGCTTTGGGGGACCCAACAGCAAGCATCTCCCCTGAAGGCCAGGAGCACAGACCCTCTGGCCCTGTGCACATCCCCACAGTTTGTTTCCCTATCAGCCACATGCCCTCTACTCCCTGAGGAATATGCCTCACCCTGCCCTTCCAAATCTTGAGATCGGTGTATCTCAGGGGGCTGCAAGACAAGCAGGACAGCCCCCTGCCCCCCAGTCAGGCAACTGTTTCTGAGGAGAACGTTTCTGAGGGACCATTGAGCATGAGGATGCTGGAAGGTGAAAGGGCATTTTCAGGTAGAGAGGTCCATAGACAAGAAGCCCCAGTCCCAAACCTGAACATAGAATACCCAAGTACAGGGCACTTGGCCTTCTGGCGGTGACCAGCCACTCGGCCCCCTGCTGGCTGGGGCATGTTATCAGATACCAGCACCAGGGAAGCACATCATATCAGTTAAGGTGGACATGCCCAGAATCCTTCTGGGGAAACTGGCCCACTCAGCCTCCCACAGCGGGGTCTGGAAAAAGCCCCATGTCTGTTTCTCACAGGGGCCCCTGCCCCACATTCTGCAGGGGCCACTGTACACATGGGCAGACAGCCAAGAATGTGCAAGAACACACTGCATGGCCAGGCACAGGCATAGCCACGTCGGGGTGAGGAGCTTCCAAGGAGCCTCTGGCTGAGCACCATGACTTGTGATGAGTGCCACCAGTCCTGCTCATTCAGAGACTCAGTGCAGGGCCCTTCCCAGACAGAGAAGCTGCCTCATTAACACACCGCACTACAGTGGGGACCACAAGAAGTTTCCTTCCATAACCAAGCAAAGGGTGGCAGAGGCGCATGGGACATGATGAGATGGACAATCAGCAGCCTGGGGCACCCCCATCTGCTTCTTGACATGAAAAGTTCCTCAGCCTAGGAGACAGAGACCCCCCTTCCTGCGTGAGGCAGTTCCCATGGCCTTGCTCCTGTCTTGCCTCAGCCAGCCCCTACCCCTCCCTCAAATCGGCTCGAAGGGCAGCTCTTCTGGGAGGCCTGCACCAGCTTGCCTGTCCTGACCCAATTCTGACCTGGAAGTCTCCTCTGTGCAGATTGCGTCACAGCACTGCCCTCTCTGGTCTCTTAACAATTATGCAGTCTCCTCCCTCCCACAACCATGAGCTACCTTGTGCTCCAGCCACCAAGCAGTTTCTCATTAAGGAACGTAGGGATTTGCCTTCCCGACCTCATTTCCCACACTCCCGCTATACACCTCTTAATTCAGACAAACCAGGGCTAGAAGGCTGGTTACACCACTCATGTGGGCAAGTTACCCAACCTTCCTAACACTCACTTCCTCATTTGCAATGTGGCGATGAAGTTGGCACTGGGGTCACGACCAGTGTGAGGACACAAGGTAACAATGCCTGCAGAGCACATGACAGGTGCTCAATCAACAGCAGTTCTCAAGATGTCCCAGGGCCTCCCGAATCTCCTCTCCTGAAATCCTGCCCGCCTCCTCCCGGAGTGCTTTCTCTGTGCCCTGCCAGCCCTCGCTGGCACTTGGCACTAGCCTCACCCTCAGCATCTCTCTGAAAGCCTCTTCTAGCCGTTCTGGATCTTACTGGAGGTTCCATGCACATGGGTAGGAATTACCTCTCAAACCTCATGTGTCTTTATAATGCCCAAAGCACAGCTGGTCTCAGTGCTGGGTAGCAAGGAGGTGTGGAACTCAGCTGCCCTGTAAAGCAGGAAGTGGCAGGGGATGCTGAGCCTCTGCTTTTGCATGTGCCTGAAAGATGCTGCTGGGCCAGTCATATCCCACAGCTGAGGATGCAAGAGGGCAGTTCCCAGAGGGGAAGCCCCCAAGGTGTTCTGCAGCTGCTGGGGCTGAGATCTAGGCAGCTGGTCTGCAGGCAGGGCTGGATATGTGTCTAAACGACACTGCCACCACCTCAGCCTGCCTGCATTATACCTGCATGCTCTGAAGGGGCACAGGTCTGGGTTTGAATGCAAGCTCCTCAGCTTATTTGTTCTGTGTTTCCAATCAAATGACTTGACCTATTACACCTGAGTTCCCTTCTCTATAGGCTAAACTTACCAGAATCTACCTCCTGTAGTTTCTGTAAGGGCCGAATGGGGGAGGGGATGCTTTAAAGCCTGACAAGGTGCCAGCATAAAACACTAGATGGACTGTGTGTGGGCACACACGCACATACGTCCACATTGTTGCTTCCCTCTCTGCAAAGGCCCTTGTCCCACCCCCATGGTTTAGAATGAAAACGAGACTGCAGGAGACTTTCTCAAGACGGTCTATATTCCAACCTCTGGAGGCTCTGAACAAACCTCACCTCGCTGGGATCAGACAGACCATCCACCCTCCACACATACCGTATCTCTGAACCTTTGCTCATCTCCGCTGAGCAGTAAACAAGAGCTCTGGCTTGAGGCTCACAGACCTGGGTTCAAATCTTGCCTCTGCTATTGAGGCAACCTGCCAATGGACAACCTTGGGCAAGCAATAAGCCTCGGCGCCCCTGTTGATGAAATAAAGACAATAATCTCTTCACTGAAATGAAGATTAGACCAAATAATGCAAGCAAGCCACTCAGGACTACGCCGGGCAGTGTTATATATGTCAAGAACGATCTACTTTTAAATAAGTGGTAACTCTCCATGTACTCTGTCTCCCTGGCTAGAAGCAGGCAGAGTTCCAAGTAGAACACACAGAGCAGGTGCCTGGGGAGAATATCCATCCACTCACCTGGCCTAGGTGCTGAGGAGGAAGAACTCCCTCCTCAACCTGACAGACACAAAATGGGAATTCCATCGACAGACTTCCCACCCTCACTCCACGCCCTGCTTGGACCTGTTCCGTCCTCCGGAAAGATGAGGGGCACCTAGAGGCTCATGGAGCCCTGAGCTCTGAGCAAGGAGATCAAGACCTCACGGGACCATCCTCAGGGAACTGCTGGTGACTACTTCTCCATGCAGTGTGACTGGTGAGTAGGAGCTGAATTTCAAATGGGACATTAAAAATTCATAGCTTTTTCTAGCTGGCTATAAAAATAACACTTTGCTTATACACTCCTCTCCCTACGTGGTTTAGACTGAAGGGCGCGGAGCAGACAGTATGGAGGGCTGGTTCCTATGGACGGAGGCCTGTGTAACCACTGCACCCCCTCCGCCATGCAAGACTTTCAGTCTGACTGCCAGACCACCTGCTCCCAATGCCCCTAGGCCACCACGAGGTTAGTAGACGTCCATTCCCTTGACAAGCATTTGCTGAGTGTCAACCCAGGGCCAGGCCCTGTGCCAAGCACACGGTAAGCCAAAGCGGACAGACTACACTCCACGAAGCTCCCAGTCTCATGAGGGAGAGTGTTCATAGTGACAACTGTAGCAGATGCTTCCATAGAGCTATGTGCCAAGCACTGTTCTAGGCACTTTGCTACATATTAACTTCTCTCATCCTCAGAACTATCTTCTGAGACCAGTGCTATTACTGTACCATTTTACAAATGACGAAACCGAGGGTCTGAGGGGTGATATAACTTGTCCACAGGTAGTCACACACCTGGAAAGTTCCAGAGCTGGATGTAAAGCCAGGCACTGACCTCCAGAGGCCATGCTCTGAAGTGCTACGCTGCACCTGCCCGCCTCCTTCCCACGGCCAGAAAGACAGCTAAAGAGAGACTTCCATGTGCTGGGGGACAACTAGTGACAGGGCAGACACAGGAAGTTTCCTTATGGAGGTGATTCTCCAACTCTGATCGGAGAATGAGACAATTCAAAAACAAGGGAGACTTTCCACATAATGGGAACAACATGTGCAAACAGCAGGCTGGAGAGATTAAGGAGTGAGGGGAGTAAGATGTGCCAGGAGACAGGCACAGCCGACCTCATGGAGCCTTTAAAAGGTCATGCTGCTGCCGCTTACAAGGGGATTGAGCTGAAGGGTCCAAGGGTCAATGTGGGATGACCAGGAAAGAGGGCAGAGCTAGGAGAGAAACGTGGCAGGAGGCAGGCAGAGGAGCCACGTTGGAAATGTCAGCTCAAGGTGTCCATTTCATTTAAGAGGGTCCAAAGGTAATGGCATCTGTTGGGAGGAGGGAAAGGCAAAAGCATGGAGTTCACCTGGTTTTTTTTGGTCAAGGGTTACTTTCCAGGAGCAGCCCTGACTGAACGGTGGCCACGTCCCCAGTGCCTCATTTAAGAGGCACTCAATGCATTCACCTGGCTGACAAATCCTGACTTGGAACCCCTATTAAGGAATTCCCATGGGAAGAAGCAAAACAGACTCAGAACTTACATTCTGATGTGGGAGAGGTCAGGCTAAAGGTAATGCAGTAACTGCTAATTGCTGGTTCTTCCTATTTACACACAGTAACCCTTTAAAACCTCCAACCCCACAATCATGTGAGACAGTATCTCCATTTTAAAATGAGGAAACTGAGGCAGAGAGGTTAAGTGACTTGTCTAGGACCACACAGCTAATCGGCACAAACGTGGAGCTGTCACTCATTCCACAACGTTTTCAGTGGAATGTCAGGTACCAGCTGGGCAAAGCAGAGCCCCCAGAATCAAGTCAGCAAGGGCTCCGGCCCCACCTCAGTTCCTAAGCTGGAGGCGAGCTCACAAAGCCAGCCAGGCAGGCAGGGAGGGCTGTGCCTCCAAAAGCTGGCCTCCTTCTTTAAGGGTGGCCTGGGCCCATTACATGAGGCGGACTCAATGCCAATGGTGGCCCTGCTGCTCCCAGTCTGTCCCTGTCATCCTGTGAAGGGAGCTGGTACCCAGCCCCTAACCTATCTGGGGAGGAAGGAAGGATGTGGACTTGTCTGTCTTCAAGAACACATGTGAACAAAACCACAAAGAGCCTCCCAAACTTGCCTCTGCACACTGGCAGCCTGTTAGATTCTTCTCTGGTTGCTAAAACAGACAGGGTATGAGTCGGGGAGCAGGAGGGGTACAAGAAGGGCTTATTGGTTCGTTTGGGATCCCCTGTCACCACTCCCTGTGCTGAGGCCCCATGGTGCACCCAGGAAAGTAAACTTCAGAGGGGCCCCAGAGCTGTTTCTGCTTTGTCACTGTCTGTAGGGGGAGGGAGAGGAGGCCTGGCACGGCTGGTCATAAAGTCCTTCCTGTGTCACAGGGACCCCTCCCAGTGGCCAGGATGTGAGGTAGCTGGGTAAATGAATGATGGATATTGTTCGGGTGGTGACATAAGCAGCCAGGAATGTGGCAGCAGTGGGCTTTAATGAGCCATTCATCGATGACTCCCTTTCCAACCCAAAGAGGTAAGCTCTTTCTGTGCTGTAGAAGTCACTTAATTAAGAAATAAACATTTGAAAGACACTGGCAACCCAGTGGCGTTCTGGTGGGCAGAGGGATGGGAAGTGCAAGGAGGGTCCTGGTGGGATGCAGATGACCCAGCTGAAAAGCTTTTCTTCCCAACAACTCCCTAGTACTGAAGGAGGTGGTGTGGAGGGAAATGCCTGGTGGAAGGTGGAATTCCACTAAGTCCGGAATAAAGGGAGTCTCTTGCAAAGTCAATTTGGGCCTAGAAACATGCCCCACCCACCCCAAGTCCCCAGGCTTAGGTGAGCTCACTGGCTTTGATTATTAGCAACGGAGAGCTCCTGGACCAGTGTCAGAGCCTGCACTATTCCTGCCTGCCTGCCTGCCTGCCTGGCAGAGTCACACGTGGGTTCCATTGACTCCACACTGCATACCCTGCCTTCTGCTATGTAAACCATGAACCTTTTTAGCAGCACTTCACAGGTCAATTGCTGCCCCAGGCCCAGGCTGACTGGACCTGGATACAGCATACTCCCGCGTGGCACACCAAGGCAAGACAGGGCTCCTGGAGTGCTAATTTCCAAACCTCATCTTTGCAATACCATGCTGGGTCTGCCGCTCTGCTGGGGCATCGGCTGCTTTGAGGGGGAGGGCACCAACCCACCTTCTAAACTCCCACCTTGCCTGCTGTAGCCTCTGATGCTGCCTATAGTTCCTGCTTGCACGGGTCCTCAAGAGTGTCTGAGGCTTGGACATAGGGGAGGGAGAGCTATTTATTCCTAGTAGGCATCCACCCTTCGTATCGCCCATCTGCCAGGCTACGGGCAGGCCTCAGGCAAGGCCTGGCCCCAGTGGAGTGCTTTTTCAGTTCCTAAAGGCGGAGACTGCTCCCTTGGCCCTAGGATTCACCCCCAGCTGTAAAGGCGCTTTCAGGACCCAAAGGCAAAGCTTTCTGGAATCTGGGTTCCAAGAGGCCTAGGCAAAAAGGTGACTGCCCTGGTCATACGTGCATGGATCCATCCAGAGTGTCTGTGAAGCCTCTGGAATGGTCTTCAGATGATACATGTGAGCCCTTGTTTTGAAGATCTATTGCCTTTACCAGATCCGAAGGAAAAGAAAATCAGGCACCACGCTGAGACAGAAAATGACTAGTCATGATGACATGGCCACAATTCAGGTGGGCGCTGAAACCAAACTTAGGAGACTCGGCCAGCCCCTCCAGCATGGGTCCTGCACGTGGGGACTCAATGGGCTGCCTGTCCAGGACACAACTCCATATCTAGCCGGAGGCAGAGCAGGCATGCTGTGTGTGCTTGCCCCATGACGACTTAAGCTAATTTGAAAGCAATTACAGGGAATGTGGAATGCCTCTTTCGTGTTGGCCTCACGTTGCCTTATTCGGAGTTTTCTCAGCCTACGTGAAAAATCTGACTTCCCGGTTGGAGGAGGTATAAATACCAAGTGGAGTAGTGAGCATTCCAAAGGTCCTGCGTGTCCATCCAAAAAGAAACCCTTTCCTCTCCTGCCCCAGCCCAGTAGCCAATGTTCCCGCCTCAGCCAGGCACCAGAAAGTGTGCATGTCGTTGCTGTGATGGACTGATTTTGGAGTGTAGTCCCTTCCTCATGAGGAACACTGGTCTAAGACTTTCTTCTAGCTCTTTCCAGGGCTGGTTCTTTCTCATCATTCAAGGATTCCTCTCACAAGACATCATCCCAGGTGGTTTTCCCTGGCCTTACTATCTCCACCATGCAATTGCTTCACTCTGTATTTATTACTATCAGAAATGCGCTTTGTCCGTAACCAGTCTCCTTCCCAAGTCTAACACAAGCTCCATGAGAGCGGGGCCCTTTTCATTGCAGGACCCCTGTGACTTGCACACAGGAGGTGCCCAGTATATGCTAACATAAATGGAATGGTGTTGGGGCTTCTCATGTCCACTCATTTATGACCTCATGATTTCTAATCCCATTTTGTACTTACTGGTGAGGGGCCCTGCTTACAGATAAAACTGCTTGCTTTCAGTTTACAAAAATAATCCTGGAGCTATAGCTATTCCAAAAACAAGCCAGGGAAGACACTGCTCTTGACTTGCCACTCCAATGGAAAAGGAGCCCTCAGAGCCCCATTCACTTAGGTAATGAGGCCGCTGGACTTTGCAAATACCCTGGGGTTCAAGGGCTGGGCCTAGACAGAGCGTAGCAGTGGGTGGGCTGCAAGGAGGCAGGCTGAGGAGAGAATGTAACATGGTGCTCCACAGCGAGGGCTGCTGGATCTTAACAAATGTTGAGTTCAAATCCTTACTTCGCCACTTTTTCTGTGTGGCCTCAGAAAACAAGTTTCACCTCACTAAGCTTAGTTTCCTCCTTTGTAAAATAAAAACAGACATCATGTAAGCAATCAACTGGATAATACAGAGAAAGCGCTGCACATGCAGCCTAGCAGAAAGTGGATAAACAGTGGATGCTGTATTCATTACTAGATTATTCCTGGTCAGGAAGGTGCCATCCTCGATATTAGCACTGCAGCTCGTGACGCCAGACCCTCCTAGGATCTGACAAGTAGCTGGTGCACCCTGGTGGCTGACACACAGTGATCTTCCCTTAAACCTCCCGTCCTCCAGGCTGACCACCCGACCACCAAAGAAGTAAAGGAATATCATGAGCAGGCCCAGTTCTTCTTGCTTCCAGAGATCCTTCCAGTCAAGAAAAATCAGTATTTTTTATAGAGTTATAATTCACATACCATGAAACTCACCCCTTTAAAGTATAAAAATCACTGAGTTTCAGTGTAATTGTGAGGTCACACAACTATCTCACTATCTAGTTCCAGATCATCTTCATCACCCAGAACCGTGGGCAACCAATAATCTACTCTGTCTGTCTGGATTTGCCCATTCTGGACATTTCATATAAATGAAATCACAGTCTATGGCCTTTGTGACTAGCTTCTCTCACTCAGCGTGTATCCAAGGTCCATCCACACTGTAACATGTGCCAGGACTTCATTCCTTCTTGTATGAATAATACTCCATTGTATGGATGCGCCACATTTTATCCACTCGTAAATTGAACATTTGGACTAATCTATCTTTGCTATTATATTGAATAATGCTGCTACAAACACTCACATACAAGCTTTTGTGTGGCTTAGTGTTTCCAGTTCTTTTGAGTCTATGCCTAGGAGTGGAACTGCGGGTCATATGGGAACTCTTATGTTTTAATCATTTGAGGAACTACCAGAATGTCTGCCAAAGAGGCTGCACCATTTTACATTGCCATCAGCAATGTATGAATGCTCCAATCTCTCCGAATCCTCACCTACACTTTTTGATTATAGTCACCCTAGTAGATATGAAGTGGTAGCTCATTGTGGTTTTGATTTGTTTTTCCCTAACAACTAATGATGTTGAGCATCTTTTCATGTACTTATTTGTATATCCTCTTTGGAAAATTCTAGTCCTTTGTCCATTTTGTCTTACTGGGTTATTTATCTTTTCATTATTGCATTGCAGGAATTCTTTATATATTCTGGACACTAGACCATTATCAGCTATGACTTGCCAATATATTCTCCAATTCTCAGGGCTGTCTTTTTATTTTCTTAAGTGTCATTTGAAGCAAAAATAATAATAATAAGGATTTTATTTATTTTTAGGGAAGGGGAAGGGAGAAGGGGAGAGAAACATCATTTGGTCACGTCTCACACATACCCCAAAGGGGACCTGGCCCGCAACCCAGGCATGTGCCCTGACCAGGAAATCGAACCGGCGATCTTTTGGTTTGCAGGCTGGCGCTCAATCCACTGAGCCACAGCAGCCAGGGCTGAAGCAAAATGTTTTTAATTTAATTGTTTTTCTTTGGTTCCTTATGCTTTTGGTGTCCTATCTAACAAGCCATCACCTAATCCAAGGTAATGAAGACTTGTGCCTATGTTTCCTTCTAAATTTTATGGTTTTTAGCTCTTACACGTAGGTCTTTGATCCAGTTGGAATTTTATCTATGTGATGTGAATTAGGGGTCCAACTCCATTCTCTGCATGCTATCTGATTCTCTCAGCACTATTTACTGAAAAGATTATTCTTTCCTCATTGAGTATGTTTTTCACTCATATTGAAAATCAACTGACAATAAATGTATGAAACCTCTGGGCTTCTTAAAAATGCCTGAACTTCACCCCAGGTCAAGTGAACCAGACTTCCTTACGGTGGGTCCTGAATCATGATATTTGAGTTTAAATGTGGCCAGAGTTGGAAACCACCACTCTAACCTAAACCCCTCGTTCTACAAATGAGGGATCTAGGCCCAGGCAGAACCAGGGAGCCCTTGACACTGTATTTGCTAGATGGAACTGGACTCTTAGAGCTAAAAGAAACCCCAAAGCAGCAAGGGATAGGGAGGCCTGGGTAGGGAGGTGCTTGTCTCAGTCAATCATCCGACCCAAAGCTACTGAGATTACACACCACAGAACTGGAGCCTCCCCAAGGAGGAAGAGCCTGCCCCCACCACCTGCACAGAGTCCACAGAGAGATATGCGTTGGAACTAAAGGCAGGTGGGGCCCACAGGGTAGAAATAGAAGGCAGTGCTCAGCTCCCAAAGGAAGCTTTCAGCAGGAAGAGGAGATGGGTGAGGCCTACCTTGAAATAACTACCTTTAAAAGAGAAAACTTCCACTCCCAAAAGGCAGTTTTTAAATTAGGGCAGCAAAAGAGGCTGGGGATCCGAACTCCGCCTCCTCTGGCCCCATCTGGCATTTTGCTGTGAAACGATCGGGCACAGGGGCCCTTCACCTGGAGAACAGGCAGTCTGAGCTACAAAAACCCCATTTACTTTCAATAGCTTACAGCTGAGCTCAGGTTTCAGGGTGGAAAGGGAAATTAAAGATCGTCTGGTTTAAACTCTGATCCTTCAAAAAGATAGATACCCAAGTGAGCCAATTCTGGCCTTGAGAGTGTGTGGCTTGGAATCTGAACAGGTGCCTAAAAGGGTCCAGTCTATAGAATAAACATTTTAATCCGGACAAACCTACCCATGGACTTACTCGTCCAATAACAGGCATTTGGCATTTGAGGGGGGAAAAAGTCAGAAGAGGCACTGATGGGACACTTCAGGCGAGTACTTCTGCCCTGAGGTACTGGGGCCACCTTGGGAAGTCCCCAACAAAACTGAGAGGTGCAAATACTGCAGGCCAGGGGCAGCTGGAGGCAGAGAAAATACTCCCATTGCTCCCTCTGTTCACCTTCTAGAAGATAGCTTGCATTCTGCTGGAATTTTCAAGATCCATAAGTGGGACCTTGTTGATGGAAGGACAATGATGCCAGGCTGAGTGAGCTCTGACAGTGGTGCAGGTTTTGCCTTTGACAACTGAAACTCCTCCTTGCTGGTTTTGTTCCTGTTTTGAGACGCTCTGATTCAACAGTCCACCTGCCGGGTCAGAGGCCTTCTCCTGCTCCAGTGAAAGCAAGGAGGGCTGTATGGAGGTGGGTGCCATGCTAGGATGGAGTGGGTTAGTCTGGAAATCTGTGCTCTAGACACACTGGGGGAAACTGGAGCCTGGGGCAGCACTCACAGACATGCTCTTGTTTCACATACACTCTCAGAGCCTGGGTGTAAGACCATCCCTTTGAGAAGAAGGGTGAGTTTGGAGGCCGAGAGAATATAGGGCATTTATCTGCATGATCGATTCCTCTCATCTCCAAGTGGACCAGCACTGGCAGGAGCCACACAGGGATGCTGGGTGTTTGTCAGCCTGCCTGCCCTTTGCTGAGACTCAATGCTGCTCCTCTTTGGAGCTGGCAGCAAGCAGGGGCTCAGTGAGTACTGGATGAAGAGTGAATGAACCATCAATCTGGGAGGCGCCTCAAACCAGAAATTCCTGGCTTCAAATCTGGAGTTTGCCAAGAAGTAGCTGGTGGTGTTCAGAGTTACGGACTCTTACCCTCAGCCTTGTTACACAGGTACTGGCTCTACTTCCTGGCACAGGACTAGGATGGTGTTAGGGGCGCAGTTTTTGTGGTTTAAGGAATCATTCTGGATTTGGGATCTTTTTTATCCCTTTGTCATATTTACTCTGCCTTAGACCCCTTGGTCACATGAGATGGACAATATAACAGTATTTTGGGAGGATTTTTAAAAAGAAAAACCAAAAATAAGGTTCTACAGACAAAGGGTAATTATAGGATTGGGAGGAACCAGTAAAGAGAGACTGAAACCTCTGACTCATAATTGCTCCATTAAAAACGGTGAAACCGTTTGCCCTGGCAGAGTGACAAGGCTAGACTCTCACCCTGGCTTGCCCCACCTACAGGCCTTCCTAGGGCTGGTACTAAGGCCTGGCCAAACCCATACAGCAGTCATAGGGGGTGGCTGACTCCAAGAACAGTGTGATGATGTCAGAGGAGAAAGGGCCCCTGCCACTTTCAGGGACAGATCTGACTCCTGGCTCTATAACAACACAGGAGAATGTCTGGCTCTATCTATCTGGGGGGGGGCCGGGGGGGGGGGGAGGGCATGGGGTATAATGGGATGCCATCATGAAGGTGTGGTTGTTTTCCAAGGAGAAACTCAGCCTACCAGCTCAATATGCGACATTAAAGCTACTAAGGGGCTGAGCCTTAATTGGGTGGAGTGTAGGTCTTACCGTAATAAAATTGTACAAATGACTCATATTTACTGAGCACTTTCTGTGTACCAGGATTTGTTCTGAGTGCTCTACATTTTACAGACAAGGCTCTGAATGTTGAAGCGATCTGCCATGGTCACACAGCGGGTAGGTATCAGAGCTGGGACCCACCGCATCTCGTAACTGACCTCAAGTCTGGTCAAGGTTGCTTTCCGTTTCTGTTTCTCACCCTGTCAGGCCCCATGTGAGGTACCTCACATAGTTTCTCTCATTTGATCCACTCTATGGAAGGCATAAAACCAATTGCCATCCAGAAGGTCCTTGGCCAATTTTATCTACCACCAGCTCAGCAGGCCTAGTGCTGGACTGCAGGCTGAGTCATGAAAGAGGGAGGGGAAGTCATGTGACCCAGAGAGAGAATCAGAGCTATGCCGAGGTGTCCTGGTTACCTTGACATTCCTGTGATTCTGCCAAGGTAAGAAGTAACCCGAGGAGTTTGCCTTATATGGGCACAATGACAGATTTCGACACCACAACGTGTTAACTGATCCTGCATCAAATCCGTTCAGGACTCCATAGAAGATAAAGGTATTCTGAAAGTATAGGAAGTAACAATTTATGTCGGGCTAATCACCGGTGACTCATAAAACAAAGATGAAGCCCAACTGCCATTGTGTGTCTTCAGAGAAGAGGTGGGGGAAAGTAGGTGGCTCCCAGGCCAATAGATGTATCACTCTCCTTGCCACACATGTCAGGGGAGGTCTGGCTTAGATACCTCCTTGTGTTCACAGGGCCAGGTTCAAGGCAAGGCCTGTAGGAAATCAATTTCAGGCTGGAGCAGAACAGCAAGTCCTGTTCCGGTTTAGAGAGCCCGGACCGCCTGCTTTCTCTCTGAAAGGAATGGCAGAGCAGCCCTGCTTTCCGTTTCTGTTTTTCAGCCTTTCAGGCCAGCAGGGGACAAAATGGTTAGGTCCGTGTGCCCGGACACTGCCTGAGAAACAAAGAAGCTGACTGGGCCTCACAGAATTCCAGTCATCCCAGCCTGGGCCCAAAATGCTGGCATCAGACATCCCCTCCCAGGTAGTCCCAGAACCCCCCTAAGGGTGAGACTCACTGCTCTGAGCCTCTTACAAACTTCATTCATTCCTTCCAATTTTAATATGTACTGAGCATCCACCACATGCCACCTACTATTCTGCACACTGGAACTAAACAGATACTCCTGCCCTCATGAAGCTTAGTTCTGGTGCTGGAGACAATACACAGGAAACAAAGGTATTGGACAGTGACAGTGCAATACAACAGGTAATACTTGTAAAGTGTAACTGGAAGAAGGGGTCAGTGGGTAGGGAATCAAGTTTCACCAGTCAGGGAAGGCCTCTGCATGGAAGTGCCATTTGAGCCTGAACAAACAGAAAGAGCCAACCAATTGACAAGTAGAAGAATATCATTCCAGGAGCCCGATAGGAAGAGTAGTAGGGGCTGGTTCACATTGTGCCTTATGGGCCATGTGGGGCGATCAAAGGAAGCCTCTGGAGGGTCTCACAGAGGGAGTAATATGCCCAGATTTATGGTGTGGAAGATACCCCTGGAGGTCATGTGGATGGCAGGGTTATAACAGTGAATATGGAAGAAACGCTAAGGCAGAGCTGCTAGGACTTGCTGTCCTTTGTCAAAGCAATCCCATCCTGCCCTGCCCCCCCACCCACAAAACCAGATGGCCCCACAGAATGAAAATACATCCCATGAGCAGACCCAGGACCCCACCCCATCTTCTCCAGAAACACACAGGCCTGAGGGTGAGCCACAATGGACTTCACAAAGGGACACTTCAAGGGCGACCACAGTGGAACACTTCCTTCAGCAGAGAAGTGGAAATTATATAGCAAGGATTGATTTTCAAAGAAGTAAGGGTAGGTGCCCCCTACTCAAATTTAACCTCAGCAGCTCTTTTTAAATATCTATTTTATAATACATCAGATCCACATGAGACTCAACTTGAAGAACAGTTGTGCTGCTGAAAAATGCCATTGCTTCAAATCTTAAATCCTCCATGCCAAATCGATTCCGAACAGTGGTAGACCCTTCCATGGCAGCCCCTACATCCCACTAGATCTGGGGGGGGGGGGGGGGGCAGGGCTCTGTCAGGCCAAGTTACGGAGGGGAAAGAGGAGTTTCTGGTCCCACTGATGAGCAGCAGTCCCTCGCCTCCCTGCTAAAGCCTTTGATCCTCCCTGCCCTGTGGGTGGCAGGAGGCTGGAGGAAGACAGACACCACATGTGCTGCTCTTCCAGTCTGAGGCGGCTGAGGCCTGCTCCCTTCTGTAAAGTAGAGCAACAAAGAAAGGGAGGATAAGAAGGACTGTATCCAAGAGTCCCCTAGCGTCTGGCCTGCCGCCTGCAGATGGAACATGATGGAGAGAGCCAGAGAAAGGCCACCTGAATTCACAGCAGAGCTGCCCACAGTAAGAAGCCATGCTCCCCAGTGGGAGCAAACCCTTGCCGCAAGTTCCCACCGTCCACAGCCTCCCCTCAACTTGAACCAGAAAACAAAGAGAAAAGAAAGAACTAAAGGCAGAGAGAAGGGACAACCTCAGTTTATTTAACTAAACACTTACTAAGGTGAAACTGGCATTCAGGTAGCTAGCTAGCTTCCTGTCTCCGGGGAAGCTCAGCTTCAGGGCAAGTAAAGAGAGTCACAACCAAGAACGGGGAGGTGGGGTGGGAAGAGTCTGGAGTGACCAGCAGAACCTGCCAATCCCAACCTGGAAGAGAGCACAGTCCGGCTGGAGACGGACACTGGTGAGCCAGGCCTTGCTGGGCAGTGTGATCTGAGGACAACAAAGGTCAGATGACACCTAATCCAGACCATGAAAGTGGAGCACTATTCTGATAGGTGGTGACCTGGGAAGAAGGTCAGTCCACATAGTGGGAACATCAAAAGCAAAAACCACAAATATGCAGGAGATATTCGGGGACCTCTAAAGGAAGGTGGCAGGAAATGGTGTCAGCTGGAGTCAGAGGATAGAAAGGCCAAAAATTTCAGACTTATTCTCTGAGTAGTGGGGGGAGGGGAAGGACACGGGAAGGTTTCTCACAGTGACCTGGTTAGATATGAATCTTGGAGAGATAATGTTCATGGAGACACTGAGGTGAACTAGGAGACTGAAGCCAGTTAAGAGGCCGCTTCGGGAGACCAGAACACAGGGATGACGATGATGATATGATGGCGGTGGTTGTGGGAGCCAATAGCAGCACACTTCCTGTGTGCCAGGCATGGTATAAAGGGCACACAAGTACTAACACACTCAAGTCTCACTATAGCCTCTGCAGGTGGACGTTATCCCCAGAGTGGTTAAGGCATTTCCCCAAAGTCACACAGCTCAAGGTAGCAGGTGGCAGTCTTGCAGTTTACACCCAGGCTGTGTGACGTTAGGTTGTGTACTTTTAAGCACCCACTATGTGGTCCTGATTTAGGACGACGGTAGTTACAAAGCAAAGGAGCAAGGTTAGGACTGAGATATTTGAGAGGAAAAAAACATGTAAAACTTGGTTCCCATTACACAGTGAGGACTGAGCAGATGACTCCAAGGTTTTGGACCTGGATGACTTATGGACAGGGCAACGTCAAACTGGGTATGGAGAATTCAGAGAGGGACTGAAAAAGGTTTGGTTGGGGACATACCAAAAATGCAGTATCTGCTGCACAACCACCCAGCATTGAGAAATTAAAGTCTAAAACTCAGCGAGGTCATTCTGTCACTCCTGCAAACATTTCCCGAGCTTCTCCTATAGTCGGACATGGTGCTGGTGCTGGGGGTGCAGGGAGAATACGACGAGGTTCCTTCATGAGAGACGTCCCAGTCTAACGAGGAGAGAGATGTTAGTAGACAAGTGCTCTGGAGAGTGATCAGTGCATCAAGACTACAGACAGGGGGGTTATCCACAAGGCATGAGGCTTCGGGCCAGGGGAGGGTGGACAGATGAAACCCTCCAGGTAAAAAGGACATGGTGGAATGCCCACATTTAAGAGGTGGCAAGAGGGAAAGAATTCTGAGACAGGGAATGAGAAGAATCAGAAAACAGCAAGGAAGGCAAAGGGAGGCATTTTGAGGTTTTTCTGAAGAAAATGGTCAGAAGCATCAAGTTCACTGTGTGTGACCATATAAAAAACATGTATATCTATGTCTATTAGAGAATCACACTGAAGCAACCTATGGGTGGTGTCTGGGGTTGTCTTTAAAATACTCTGAAGGGGGATGTGTTGGGAGAAGCTGATGAAACAAGTTTGGCAAAATGCTGATAATTGCTGATGCTGGGTGATAGGTGCATAAGCATTCTCTCTACTTTTGTACATGTTCATGTGTGTGTGGGTTTTTTTTGAAAAGGATGATACACTGCAGAGACCTTGAGAGACAGGGTAGGGACCACTTGCCTGTATTTCCAGCACCTAATACAGCATCTGGCAAATAGGAGGTACCAAACACATCCTGACTAGGTGGTGGTATGCACATACCCTCAGGGATAGAAGTCTCTAGAAATCTTTGAGAGAGCAGACTCAGAGGAACTGTGGGGGCTAAGAAGTATGTGGGAAGTGAGGAAATGGAATTAGTGAGCACCAGGCCAATACCCAAGCACATTTCTTTTTCCCAAGGTAGAACCCAGCTTGTGGGCCATCTAGTCCCATTCTATTTTCCTACAAGAGACAGACTCACGGCTCCCACCACCCCCCTCTTTGGCTTCAGATTCCCACTAAGTTCCCTGTGTTCTCCTCCTCTCATTATCCAGTAAAAACTGCTGAGGCAAACGGCCCTTTTCAAAGGCATATCAGGCGTATCGGAGCACACCTTACTATCGTCAAACGAACAATCCATCTCTTTCTCGCTTTTCTCCTCTCCTGCAGGACAAAGTTGCATTTAAAAGGAGAAACAGTCTCAGGTTTTGTCTCCTGAACAGAGAGAAGGTCCCAGGGGCAGAGACTCAGAATACTGAATGGCTGATTCCCCAGCATCGCTCATGCTGACAGCGCCGGAGGTGTGGAGGGACATGGCAGACAAAGCCCGAGGCCAAGCCCAACAGCAGAGACAGGGTGGCCGTGTTGTTCTGGGTCCCATGGCCTGGAGAGCCCGGAAGAGCTATCAAATTCTGTTCAACCACACCGTGTAGGCTCTATCTTTCTCTAGAGTTTCCATGGTACTGACTTCTCTGCCAATGCCCCATAAATAACAATGGCCACCAAAGATAGCCCAGACTATGCTTCCTTTCGTGGTATTGCGCATCTGCAGGCTCAGCTCAGGACAGGGAGATGAGTGGGCTGCCCCAGAACTCAGTACAACAGTAAGGTGGGTTGCAGGAAGGTAGCCAGCCAGCTAAACCACAGGGCTATGTTTTTGTTTTTAGCTATCCTTAGAAACAAAACACTTTATCGTCTCTTACTATGTAAGTTTTTTTAACCTGTAAGTAGCAATTTCTGTATAAAATGGAAAAGTTTTTAAAAAGGAAAAAAAAGTCTAGCCATATGTACCATTTTGAGGGCAGGGGACTTATCCTGTCTCGATCACCCCTGTGTCCCTGCTACCTAGACCCATGCCTGGCACACAACACACGGACATCCAGCTTGGGAAATATTTGCACAAAAGAGGGTGAATTCTGTTCTAATTGTGATTCCCCCACCTCTCCATGCGACAGTAATACCTCCTCTTCTTTCCCGACTTGAAAAGCATCCTATTTGTGTCTCATTAATTGGCAGGCACTGATGTGGAACTCTTCAAGGACAGCTGGCTACCTCAAAGTGTCCAGAAGAGTGCTTCTTATATGATCTTCCAGAGCACACACAGGGCCAGCTTTTAGATAGGACTCAACTGGTCTGCAGAGGTAGCCTGGGCCTGGAAAGTGACAGCACCCTCTTTCTCAGAGGAGGGACTGTGGGTGATCTATCTCTGCCTCCAGCACCAAGCAGAACAGAGGTACTCTCCCATGGGAGGTTCTCAAATAAATGGATGGACAGATGGGTGGCAGGTCCATTCTATGTATTTACTGAGTACCTCTATTTGTCAGACATTGTCCCACATGCTACAGACAGAGCAATGAAGAAACGGATTCAGTCTCTGCTCTCACGACCTTCGCAGTCTCATGAGAGCGAGCGTGGAGAGAGCACAGGATGGTCAGAGGTAAAAAGTAAAATGGAGGCAACAGGCATGCCACTGAGAGGGCCCGACTTCCCTACAAATAGCAGTATAAACTCAGATCTGAAGTGGGGATCTGGAGAGGAGAGTGGGTTCCACAGGCGAGGCAACTGGTGTGCCTGCAGTACAACAAAGCGGTGGAAAGGGGAGAAAGGAGGCGGGAGAGAACAGATCCTGCCCGGCCGGGCACACTTTCAGTTTTGATCCCGAGAGCAAAGGACCCCGAACAAGGTTTCAGGCAGAACACTATTTGGCTCCTGTGTGGAGAGTGGACTGGAGGGGTCCAGGGGTTGTTGCTCCAACTTCAGCATCAGCGCCTGCGCTGCAGTGGTGCTCCACGAGCTGGAGCACTGGTTATGCTCCTGCTAAGGGACAATGAGGCTGCTTCAGGAGGGCTGGGGGGGCTCGGGGAACCTCAGGGCTTCCTGAGATGAAAAGCTACAACTTGGGGCCTTTCCGGGCCTGTCTGTGGTAAAGAACAGAAGGGCTGCTTGTTTACCTTTCACATCCGGCCCCAGAGGCCCTGTGTAGGTGGAAGGCTTCCCAGAGGAAAGGGTACATGTGGTGTTCTGCAGGACACATAATACCTCCTCTAGCCTCCTCTGAGGCACTGTGGGGCCCTCTTTGGGGCCCAATGGCCTCCCTCAGCAGTCTCTACCCCACTTACAGGACACTACTGAACAAGGCACTCGATCTCTCCTGGCTTAGCTTTCTTGCCCAGCAAGGCCCAGAGTCTGCCCCTCAACCACATGGGTTCCATCTACCACCCTGTATCTGAAATAGTAAGGATGAGTAAGAGATTGCTGCCTCTTTCCAAGAATCTTGCTTCTAGGACCCCTTAAATGCTTACTGCGTACATATCTAGCAGCTGAACTTAAGTGCCAGGCATGACACTTCACTGAGTCCTGTTGTAGATACAATACTGACCCTGTTTATAGATGAACAAACTGAAGCTTCCTTGCCCAAGGTCCCTCAGGCAGTAAGTACTGAGCCAGGATCAGCACCTGAACCTCTCTGGATTCATGGTCTATGCTCATGAGAAGCCAAGTCTACAGCCTCCAATGCAGGAGAAAGCCTGAGAACACATGGGGGTCCAGCTGCAGCCTCTGCTCTGCCAGGCCATGCACCTCGGGTGTCCAGGCTCTGCTCTCCCCCTGCTATGAGACCTCTCAGCTGGGCGATGAAGAGGTGGATCCAATCCATCCAGCTGACCTTTCATCAAAAAACCCTCTGGTAGCAGCTGAAACCCCTGCCCAACACCTCATCAGCCAAAGTGCACATGATAGAAACATGGACTTGAGCCCTCTGGTAGCTAGAGACCTCTGCTGTCAGCCATAAAGACCGCACTTGAGATCTTCACAAAGATCCTCCCTTGAGAGAGATTTCTAGGCTTATTAAAAAGCAACAAAGTCAAGCCCTGGCTGGTATGGCTTCTGGGGTGAGCACCTGCCTGCAAACCAAAAGGTCGCCAGTTTGGTTCCCAGCAGAGGCACATGCCTGGGCTGCAGGACAGGTTCCCAGTTGGGGGCATGCAAGAGGCAACTGATGCAACTGATCACTTGCACATTATGTTTCTCTCCCTCTTTCTCCCTTCCCTTCCCCTCTCTCTCCTTAAAAAAAAAAAAAAAAAAAAGGCAACACCCAAGCCAGGTTTGGCTCTCACCATTTGCTTTCCGGACCTGGATTTGGCTAGTTTCAAACCTTCAGTTTCAAAAATATCTAGTTTGTGCTTGTCTACAAAAGAATGTAGCTGGGCACCTCCCACCAGCAACACAGAAAACAACTCCCACTGCGATCACCTGTTCTTTGAGATGAAGCCATATATAGGCAGAATGAATCTTTGGCTTGGCCAGGGAAATGCCCCAACTCCCAGGAGTGTCCAACCCGCGGCCCACGAATGTGGCCCAACACAAAATCGTAAATTTACTTAAAACCTTTTCTTTTGCTCATCAGTTTTCATTAGTGTTTGTGTATTTAATGTGTGGCCCAGAGACGCCAAAAAGTTGGACACCCCTGGACAGATTCCCTCCAGAGGAGTCGCTCAATCATATGATAAAGGGAAGGTGAAGTGCCCATGCACTGGTACGACTAGGCAGCTGAAGCAGGGCTACCGCCAGCTCTGGCCCTCACCACACCCCATCTTACAGGACCCAAACCAAAGGCACTTTGCCGCTCTCCCAGCCCTGAAGCCCAAGGACCACAGTGAGAGCCCTGAATCTTATTACTAGGGGTAGGAAGAGAGAGGAAAGAGAACCAATAGCCAGCTCAACCCTGATGTGGGAAAAATAACCTAAAAGGAGAAGAGCGTGGTTTAATTCTTGGTTCTGTCGTTTACTGACTGAGTGACCTTGGGCCAGTCATCTAACCTCTCTGAATCTGTTTCGTCATCTGTGAGACGGGGATAAAAACACAAGGCTAATGTGAGGATAAGCTGAAGGAATAGAAGGAAAAGTGCTATTTGCTAATTAGCTATCACAGGATCTGTCTCAGTATCAAAAAAGGACACACTTTCACGGTGTTCCAATCTGTGGGCTTGACTGGGAGTACAATGAGGGCAAGGATGGTTCTGTCTGTCTTCACAGCTATATATCCAGTGCCTAAAACAGTGATTGGAATGAAGTAAATACTTGTAGGAACCCTGTTTTCTTGCTGCACTTGGAATACAATCCACATTCCTCACTGGAGGCATGTTCTGGCTGCAGTCACCTTTCGGGCCTCAGCTCACACCACCCTTCCCACTCTGCCCCAACCTCTCTTTCCCCTCCCACGCTCCCCAGGACTCCTGCCCCAGACGGTCCTCTCCCAGGTGGGCTCCTGCTCACCCTCCAGGCCTCATTTCACCATCACCATCACCATCCCAAAAGGGCTCCCATAATGGTTCTTGCCCAGTCTACACCTAGTTCCCCACTCCACCCTCTTAAAGGGCTCTGCTCTTTTCCTTCATAACAATGATCACAATTTGGAACAATATACACTTGGGACTTTTGTTGTTGCTGCTGTTTAATGCCCCTCTCCCTGCGAGCAATAAGCTCCATGAGGACCAGCAACAACTATTTTGCTCACATCTCTTTATCTGGTACCTTGTTTATGTGACATGTCAGATCATTGTTAAACAAATGCTAAATGGATGGATGATCCCATCATCTCTGATAATCATGCTGGGGTCAATTATTAAACAGTGGTGAGAGGGCTTCCCCTCTTTATCAAACAGTTGCAGTACCTCTCCCTTCCCCTCCACACTGCATCCCCTTCCTCCTCCACTCACTCCACACCCACCCAAAGAGATGCAGACCAAAAACAGACTCTCATGTGACAGATACTCCCTGTGCGTGGCCCGTATGACTGGCAGTTCCCACTTTCGGGAACTCCTACTGCTCTGGTCTCTACACTCATGAACTGTGTGGGCTGCCAATCTGTGGACAGCTAGAAACTTTCTCATCCTAATCACTGTGGTAGAGTGACAGACCTGTGGCGTAACGGGACAGACTAGGCCTGGTGATAAAGTCTTCACTGCCCAGCTGTTTTTCTGAGTTAAAAACCCTTTCCCTCGTAGAGTTTCCATCCATGGAGAGGCAGTGAGCAATGCAAAGCATTACAACCATTTTTCCTCCAGCTATTTCTAGGCATAAATAACATCTAGGGACTCAAGGCCAGCTTGAGAAAACAATTAGACCAGGAAATACTCAAACCAGTGCAGAGGCAACAGAGCCCAAAAAAGTTAAGGCTGAGGGCGATGCCTTTATGGAGAATTTCCTGGCTCTTCCCAGACAGCTCCAAATGCAAAGTTTGATAAGGTTTTCTGTGAGATCATTAATCCCATTAGCAGGAGACCTTAGGGGAAAAAATTACATAAAATTTTCAGGGGTAAGTGTCCAGTTTTTTTCCCCAAAAATCAACAACTTTATCGCATACCTGGTATATCCCATTTCTCTGAAACCCATCAACTCTTTCCTCTGTAATTAGTGCTGTGTTCTAGCTTTTCTATCTACACAGACCTTACAATTGATCTCTTTCACAAAACCTGGATTGCTCATATCTTCCAGAAGTCAAATTGAAGTGGTCAATTGTAAATGAATATTTCTGTACATCTGCCACTTGGGGGCAAATTTTGAACTGGCAGTTAATTTTTTTTTTAAAGATTTTACTTACTTATTTTTAGAGAGAGGGGAAGGGAGGAAGAGAGGGAAAGAAACATGGATGTGTGAGAGAAACATTGATGTGCTGCCTCTTGCACTTCCCCAAACGGGGATGCGGCCTGCAACCCAGGCACATGCCCTGACTGAGAACTGAACTGGCGACCTTTCGATTTGTGGGATGATGCCCAGCCCACTGAGCCACACCAGTCAGGGCCCAGCAGTTCATCTTCAAGGCTGGCATTGTTCACCAGGTTACTGTGTGTGCAGAATGGCCTTTGTATGAAAGTGTTGTTTGGAACCTTCTAAAACAAAAACAAAAAAAAAATTAAAAATAAAACAAAGACAAAAAAAATCTTTCCACTGTTTCTGTTAACAGAAACCTGGAGCCAGCCCCTAAAAATATATATACGGTGACAGGAATTCTGAAGAGCCAACTCTGAGCTATGGCAGTGTAAAAAGGGAGGGGTGCAGAGGTGGAAAACGACAGATAGAGCGAGTACCCCTCGCTCTGTGGATAGAAGAGTACCCCTTTCGTACTGCTGTTCATTTCAACCGCCCTTTTCAGAGCTGTCACCAAGGAGCAAAAGAATATGGGTTTTCTCCTTCCCAGAAAAAGGATAAGCAGCAATCCAGTCAAGAGTAAAGAAGGAACTAAAAAGGAGAGACAGACACAGGATCCAAATCACGCAAATATCCAAGGTCAAAGGTCACAAATGGGTGGCTCTTGGAACCAAATAGGTCCCATTTTGTACCGCCTGCAGGATTTTTTTTTTCCAAGTTGAATTAATTGCCCCATAAAACTTCGGATTTCCCAATTCCAGAAAAATTGCCCCCATCTGGTCACAGTCAGCTGAAGCTGAGTAGTGGCTGCCCTGTCCCCACCCAGGCTACTTCACGGCTTTTGTCACCTGCCCTATGATAATCCAGGACAGTAAGTCCCTCAGAGCTCCAGAAGAAAACCAGGGGCACTCACATCCATTCCCCTCACAATGACCCAGGAGACAGGACACCAACTGGGAGTGACAAGCTGCATGCCAGGATGGAGCCACCTGTCCCACTATTCCTGAAAGGGGACAGAGGGCAGAGACGCCCAGATAAGCTTCCAGCCTCCTCTCCCCTGCGTCCCAACATGCTCCTATGCTCCCCCACACAGCCTGGAATCCCAGGTGGTCCTCAACTTCCCTGACTAGAAACACCAAATTTCTGGAAGACCTAGGAGACATTCTTTCCAGGGACCCCAACCAAATGGTGGGGCTGGGAGGCTGAGATGGGTCAGATGGAAGAAAAAGGCATGGTCAGGAAAATGTTAGAAACACCAGATATACTGGGTCTGCAGGGCTCTGAATGAACGACCCCCTTCAGCTGCCAACACTTTCCAATTAGTGTTAAGAGTGAACAGCTATTTCTACTAAAGATCAGAAAAGTACTAAAGTTTCCATATATTGAAGACAAGCCTGGAGATTTTTGGCTGGGCTGCAACTGCCTCTCCCTCCTTCACTCAACTCTTGCTTCAAGCTACCTAACGAGCAAGGGAGCCAGCATTCCAAGAGATGATTTCCAAAGTGTCCGAAAACAAAATCCCAGGGACAGACCATGAGGTGTCAGCCCTGGTACTGTTATCAAAAAGTGGTGCTGACTTCACCACCTTCCTGGTGGTCACCACAAACACACGGCTCCGAGTGTACAAAGCAGCTCCTGAATCAAGCAGCAGCTGGAGCAATCCAAGGGCAACAAACCACCTTTCCAGGCAACGACTGTGGCTTTTCGCCACCGCTCTCATCATGATGCTCTCCACCAGCTCCTGCCCAGCTGTCTCAGACACCTACCCAACCTAAGTAAAAAAGAGCATGCTTGCAGCTTCTAGACTAGTCCTCTACCTATCCTCTTGAGACCAGAATGAGCCACATAGAAATTCTAGATGCCACTGATGGGGGTACCGGTGAAGTCTGGTGTCCTAGGCCAGGAGATGCATCCTTTTTGCCTAGATCTGTCATCTCTTCCTAGCAACATGTCCCAAGCCAGGATAGTTTCAGGAAAAGCTGGATTGGAAGGTGATTCAACAAGCTCTGGGGAGCTTATAAAACCACACAACAAGAACCACATACTCAGGACACATATGCAAGTTGATTTGTAAGAGAGGTTGTTCTGAATACCTGAGCTCCTAGATACATAAAGAATATTGGAAAGATCCTTTCTGAACCCAAGAAAGCAACTTCAGTTAGACTATAAGCAGTAAACCAAAGGCCATATTCATAGCTACATGTCACCCTAATATTGGTTCACTTCCATCATTCTATTCACTGTCCATCTGCATCTCCAGGATGTAACTGCTATGACAAAAGCTACGTTGGTTTTCTTTCTTACAGTACCTCTAAGCCTCACAGGGTCTGTGTATGTCAGTTGAATGGGGGCTTGGGGGGGGGGGGGTTGGATACCAGCACATCACAGGATGTGAACCACAGGAAACTTACATGGCTCTCCCATTTAATCCTCAAACTTCCTTCCAAAGCTATTAGCAGGAGGGTGCAGGGGACACTCTCAACTGTATCCTGATCCTGCATTAGTATTTTATCAAGAAAATGGACTGTGCAAAGCATGAAATGAGACACCACATCATACCCCATCTGAGTAAATTACCCATGGTTTATTTGTAATGCTAAGGAATAGGCACCTCACAGAACATCTCTCTTAACCAGACCTGATCTTCTTATGACTGCCTTCTGCCATATAAATAGTAAGCCGCTTGCACACTTTGCCTTAATGTCTTCATACAGGGCTGGTTCGAGTTTATTTTTGTTGCTTTCATTTTAAGACTGTGTTTATGCTTCTCTGTTAGACTTCCAGCCAGATGACAAGATGCAGTGTTTGTCCTTTTTTCAAAGATGCTCCAGACGGTTCCTGGAGGCACATGGAGAGATTAACAACCCAGAGATGCCAACTCACTGGCATGGAAGAGTTTTCCAAAATGGTTTTTGTGGAAGAAACAGATACATTCAACTAGTCCTGTGCCTCAGTTTCCACACTTCTGAACAATGGAGGCTCTCCTCCTCAGAGCAGCATTTACCTAGTGCCTAGCTTAGCACTTTGCTTTGTGGGTCATAAATCCCAGACTATCACAGCCAGTTACCCAAGAAAGCACTAAATGGAAAATGGCTCAGAATAGGCCGTCTCTGAAAAAAGCAGCAGCATTTTAAGGAGCAAAAATAGTGAGAGAATTTTTTTAAACTTGAAAAAACAAGGAAAGTTAAACCTAGCTAAGAATATTTCAAAGACTCCCGACATGTGATTTGTCTTCCACCCAGCTTTTCCATTGATTTGCCTATTCTAGAGACAACTAAACATACATATTCACACTTTTAAAAAAAATCCGACTAACCCTCCCCCCGCCCCAGGCCATGCTTGGTGGTGACAGCTTTGAACAATGACATCATCCCAGGTTTGCCTCTTTGGCAGGGTCACCAATATTGTTTGCAGCGAATTTCCTGTAAAGGCTCTTAAGGCAGGAAACTAGTCCTGTGCCTTGAGCCCTCCGCCTGTTCTGAGCCATCCTGTCAAGCTGAAACAAAGACTTTTTTGTGTTTTTTCCTTAAAAAAAAAAAACAAAAAAAAACTTCCCTGCACTTTTAACAAGCACCTTAATTACAGCTAAAGAATTAGATATATTTACAGATGACCTCATGCCTACTGATAATTAGCAATTTGAAAGAACCACCCTTAGATGGTTCCTTCTCCTTCACTTCTTCCCCAGAGTTCCTTCACCCCCTCCCTGAGGGGTCAGGTTAATTACTAATAAGCTTGACCTTCCAAAACAAGCAGGTCTGGCCAGTCAGCACCCCATTGGGGCTCCCCAGCAGAGAGGAGCTTGTTCTTCCTTCTCCTAAGTGGAGAATGGAAAGTGCTGGAAACTGCTCACTGGAGACAGCTGATGTGCCTGGGATAATAATGCAGGAAGGGTGACAGGTTTCTGGGGGCCCCACTCTAAGTGTAGACAAGTTTTAATTAACGCCTGAGCTAATTTAACCCTGGCACAATCAAGGGGAAGAAAACCACTCATCTCAGAGGCAGAAAGTATTTGGATCTGCTGAATACCAGTTGCAACGAAGGGAGATCTCTCCAAACAGATTCCCAGGCAGACTCTTCATGTAAGTACTCCTGGTGTGCAGAACCCCAGCTGGAGGTGCAGCTGACTTGCCTTTCCATGCACTTTTCTGCCTGAGAGGGGTGTCAACCACCACAACCTGGGTGGCCCTCCTGCAGGGGCCCGCCTGCTGCCAACAATGGGCAGCTCCTGAAAATGGCTACCCCTCCCCTCCACCCGTCAGTTGTTGCTCCCTTGTAACATTTTCCAAATTTGCTTCGGGCCTGCTCCCTGTTAGGGGAGAGGCTGGGAGGCGGACATTCTCCTCATTCTTTTGCCTTATTAGGTTGTGGATTTGATTGCTTTTGGGGGGGGGGGATAGAAGCTAAAATGAGGAATGGCATCAGGAAGTGACCTCGGGAAAGGGGGGGAGAGGCGGCAGAAGGAAGGTGGAAGTGGCTGAAGCAGCAGCCATGAGAAGCACAGGGAAAGGAGGCCTGGAAGGGGCATGGCTCACTAAATCCTCAGAAGTTCCCTCTTTCCAGGTCAGCAGCTGGGCACAGGATCCTAAACACCTCAAGGCCCTGCATGACAGCATTCTGGGAGTTATTTTGGGGTTTATCAGTGGGAAGGCCTTCCTGTTTCCACATTATTACCAGTTGAGAGAAGGAGGCCTGGCTCAAAGCTATAGGTTGTTTCTAACTTGAGTCAGTTTTTGTTTGTTCGTTCTTGCTTTGGGGGAAGGGGAAAGTAGGAGACCAGGGAAAGAACCCCTTGGCTGATCCCAAATTTAATAACAAGCTGAGTTACTCATGAAAGAGCTTTGCTAGCACTGCTTATGGCTCATCCAGATACAAAACTGTTCAGGGCTTGCAACTCTGAAACAAGAAGCCACCTCCCAGGTAATGAGGCCCAGATGGACCTAGAGGCAGAGGAGAGGGCTACATTAAGTCACTTGCAGCTCAAGTGCCAGCTGCCACATGACAGAAGCTGCTTCTTTGAAGTTACTGGCTGGGTTTGGGGTTCAGAGCTCCCTGTGGGAGGACTGCAGGAAAGGGGGTATACAGTTTGGCTTTCCACTGAGCTGCACATTGCAGCGGACCCTTTCAACGTTTTAAAGAGGAAGCTCAGCAGCAGACCCCACCCTGGACATACAATGGTGAGCTGCTGAAAACATTTTGAGAACCTACATTTTTTGAGCACTGACAATGTGCCAGCCACAGTGCAAGTGCTTCACACACACTATTTATCTCATGTAATCCCAGAATCATCCTGTGAAGTAGGATAATGGCCTTTACAAGGGACACTGAGGCTTAAGCCCTGCCATGTCCCCAGGGCCAGTAGGTGGAGATGGGTATGGAGCCCAGGTCTGTCTCCCTCTAAAAGCTATGCTCATACCTCTTCCACACCACACATTTCACTACCTCCTGGTTCTGGCACCAGAAGCACCCTCCCACAGGAGCTTCAGCACTCTCAACACCCCCTTCCGGGTTGCAGCTGTTTGGGCCAGAAGACAGCCTGAATCCCAGTGACATCTGAGCTGCCTCCTATCGTCTGGTGGATGGGCTGGGTGTTTGGGTGCTATCGGCTAACCCACTGGCTGAGCAGGTGTCTCCTCCCAGCACCTGGGTTCATACAAGAAACTTTCTAACCTGGAATATTCTGCAATGTCTCCCACAGAAACCTCTCTCAAGATGGGGTTAGAGCAATGCATTCCTCAACTACAACTAAGCCCCAGGTTCTCTCCTTGAAGAATGTCCACCTCCCTAACACCTCTGCCTTTCAAAAGGGTGAGAAGGGGTACCCTCTTGAGGATCATCAGACCCTATCTGGAAGGTGCAACAAATTGCAAAAGAAAACAGAAACGGGTGTGCTAATATCCTGAGGCTCTCTCCCTAACACAAAGGCAGTGCTCCAATGCCCAAACTATACAGACTGGTTCATTCCAGGAGACACTTGTGAACCTCTCCAAATCCTCCCACGGCAAACCTACTGGTCTCAGGCAGCCTAAGAGATGGAGGCCAGGTTCTACTGGATGATTTCAGCCACTACTTTACTTGCATGAGCTGAGCTATGTCATGGCTCTCAAGCATCATTTATGGGAGAGAGAAAAAAAACCCTGAAACCACACAAAGAAAAAGGCATGGACCAGCACCCCAGCCTTATCTCGCAGCAGGGCTTGAGTGCAACTCAAGTATGTCAATTTTGGGAAAACATATCAAGGGCACTGCAGTATTTGAGTCACACATTTGGCCATGAGCATCTGAATGAGTTTTGTTGTGTTTTTTTTTTAAACACATTGGAGTATTTCCTGGGATGGGAACTCTAAGTACAAGCCAGCTCTAAGGCCTTTATTTATAAAAAGAATAGCACCTGGAAGCTGAGCTTGGCAGGCAAGAATTAACTCTCAAGACAGAACACTTCTAGGCTACCCTCATTCCAAGGACAGCATGTTTACTGTGGCACACCAAACCAGTCAGCCTGTTGAGTGTCAACCCCATTCATTTCTGAGATCTCAATACAGTACTACCGGCTCCACTTTGGGCGGACTAGGGGGCAATGTCAGCTTAACACACCAAAGGGGCCATAAGGCACAAAGCTTGGAGAAACCCTTGAACAGACAAAGGGAGTCTCTCTGTTCCTCTTTCTGAAGCTTGTGCTTACTCTGAAGGTACCATCAGAAAGCTGAAAGCAAACATCTCAAAAGTATCAGCACAGACTCCCACCTGGGAAGGGGTCTGGCCTGACCACAATAGCAGCGAAAGCAACCCGACCCGTTGAACAGATTCAGATTCAGAACCCAGGGTCTTGCTATTCAGAGGTTCCAAGGCATGGCTAAGAAATACCCAACATGGTGCCTCAAACGTGAAATTCCCCAAAGACATGCTCATCAGGGGAAGGAACTGGTAGGACTGCCCATTAGACGCAGCTAAGGAAAGCTGTTCCATTGCACACACAGGACCCCCTAATACTTGCCCACAGAAACCTGCCCACAGCTGGGGCAAAGGCCCACCCCTCCTGCACACTCACCTCCTTTATGAAAGTTTCCATGACTGACCCCACCTGCCCTTATTCACCCCTTTTCTCTCCCAGGACTCGGCTAGAGTGCTGTGGGCTTGTCGGTGTGCAGCTTAATGTCCTTCTGAGGTCTCATGTGGCTTTGCTCTCTCCCCAACCACACTGTGAGCTCCTTGAGAGCATGGGCTGGGTCTCCGGTTTCTCTCATACCCCCAAAGGCTTGGTGCGGAGCTTCGCTCTGCAGAGGGGCCCAGCGAGGGCTGTCGTCTGGCCCTGGCGGTCATGTTTCTACCTGCGTGCTGGACTCCAAAGCCCATGAAGCCCCAACTCATGTTACACAAGACGCCGATTGGGTATAAAATGCAGACCCACTTTGGTCAGCGGCCCCTAATTCTGCTACCCAAGTAATGACTCCTGAAATCTTTCAAAAGGCCTTCCACGTTTTTATTGTGATGGAAAGAGACAATTTCCCAAGAAAGCCTTTTCTAAGTGCAAGAACAGCTTGGAGCAGGTTCAGCCCAGCATAAATGCATAATAAGCCACCCACCGTGGAAACTTACAGCTGTATCCCAAACACGGGGTAGGACAATATCATCGAACACATTTTCCATTCGTCATATGCTTTCTCCCCACTCTGAATCAGTTTTACAAAGGGGAAGTTTTATTTTTTGTATTTAAGGGAATAAGGATAAACAATACACACTTATCCCCCTTCTATACAGCTACTTAAAAGATTTAACAAGTTCACACGGGTGTGCTGCCAGGAGAATGGAAACCTCGCCATCTTCTTTCCAGCTGAAGCAGCCGGGCTGGCCATACCATTACAAGACATCTTCGTATTCATTCCCTCCTTTATACTCTATCAACACGGATGATTTTTGCTGCCAGATCGCATCAAGGGCAGGGCAGAGAGATTCCCAACCCATGTTCACAATGGACACTTTATGATTCATGAACTTAGCTTCCTGCCCAGTGCTGTGTGTACAGTCAGGAGGGTCTATTGATAGCCCGAAGCTCTCTCTGTTTCTCCCTCTCTAAGTAAAAGCCACATAACTAGTTTGACAAGGTGTGCATTCAGATGGGAAGCCATGGGCCAAATGAAATCTACCGTGTTCCCGGATTGGCTTTCAGTGGGGTCCGGAAAGCTAAACGCCTCAAAGGGAATTGGCCTGCATGTCTGTCTCTCTGAACTAGAACCACCCTGGCTACAGCTCCCCCTGACCAAAGAAAACAACGAGGAAACACTGAGTAAATGGAAGAGGGATTTACAGAGAAAGGGAGGATCTAGGAGAAGAGCCAGTTTAAAAAAAAATCGGGCTTCCTGGCTTCCCACTTCAAAGAGGGAAACACAACACTTTACCAGAGATGCTTTGTAAATCAAGCGGCCTCTTGATGGGACCGAAGGGGGCTGGAATTTGTTCATGGGGTAAAAGTTAAGCTCTCTAAGAGACACTACAAAGCCATATGAGTACACAGTGCCGTAAAACTCCAGATTTAAAAGTTACCAAGGCTTTAATCAAACACAGGTGTCTCCTGCAGCAATGATCACAGAGATAATTGAAGCCTTTGTTTAGTTTAATGTTCTACAGTCCTGGGGTTCCCACTTTAGAAGTCAGTTCTGGTTTGGCCTGTCCAGGGGGCCAGAGAGGAAAGGGCTGCAGTGACGGAGTTTTGGATGCATGAGGTTCCTGGCTTGGTGGAGTCTAAGAGGGACTGAATTTGCAGACTGTAGGCTTCAACACCATGTCCAACAACAAAGCTAGTCTAAGAGACCTGGCTGTGCCCATCTTTGCTACATGCCCTGCAGTGAACCACTTTGGCCTTCTTTCTGCTTCTCAGTGCCTCCACACTTTTCATTCCCTCTGCCTGGAACAGCCTTCCCCTAGTGCTCCAGATCTTCCTCTTGATCTAAAGTACTTGCACTGCCCTCCTCTCCGCCATGACCTCTCCCCAGGCTATTCCCAAACACCTGACTGTAGCGTGGTGTGGAATAAAAAGCACAGGCTCGAAAACCAGACCTTCCAGGTTCAAGCACTGGCACTGTTACTTGGGCAAGTGGCTTACACTTCCATGGACTAATTTCTCACCTATCCTGTAAAGGTAACAACACCTACCTCACAAGAGTACACAAGTCAGTCCATGTAAAGCACTGAGAATAGTGTCTAGCACACAGTAATATGTGAGCTATTATTCAATTCCTAGTATTGGGTTGGCCAAAAAGTCCATTTAGTTTTTTCCATAAAATAAAAGATGAACTTTTTCATTTTCACCAATAACTTTATTGATTTGGATATTCTGAGTATGTCAACTATCTCCCACGATTGGCTTCTAGTGGATAGAGGCCAGGGGTGCTGCTAAACATCCCCCAATGCGTAAGACAGCCCAATAGCAAAAAATTATTTGGCCAAAATGTCAATAGTATCAAGAAACTTTGCAAAGCACTTTTGACACATTTAATCAGTCACGGCATGTCCATACGCTGCACAGATCTCTTTCTGCACTTCAGTTACATTTTTACCTTCCTGAAATAATAAGGCCGAAAATGGTTGCATATCTTCTTCCATCTTCAATACTAAAATGGCTGCACAAAAATTCACCAATTTTGATAATTTTTTTAAATAATTTATTAATTTTTACTTTTTGATTTTAGAGAGTGGGGAGAGAGGAAGAAAGAGAGGGAGAGAAGCATTGATGTGAGAGAGAAACATCAACGGTTGCCCTCCATGTGCACCCTGAGCGGGACCCAGGTCTGCAACCCAGGCTTTGCCTGACTGGGAATCAAACCAGTGACCTTTCGGTTTGCATAACGATGCCCAGCTGACTGAGCCACACCGGCAGGGCCCTGATCAGTTTTTTTTAAAATGCATGCTGATATGACAGCTGTCACAATACAATCTAACAAAACTGTTTCAAATGAAGTTAAAGACAACTAAGCACTACTAGAGCCATGGTATGGAAAAAACTAAATGAATTTTTTTGGCCAACCCAATACATAATTCTACCTGAAAATCCCGTTTTATTTACATGCTTGCTCTCTGTCTCCCCCATCAGCCTGTGAGTAGATATCAAGAACATACAGAAATGAGATGCAAGGTGGTTTGCATTTGGTCATCTGATTTTCTGGGTGGCCAGTGGCCAATCCCAAAGCAGGAAGCAAGCTCCCCAAAGCCCATCAACTGCCCACACTCTGATATAACTGAACCCACAGAGCTTGAACGGCTACTCAGAAGTCTCATGTTTAAACTATGCTTGGAATGTTCGATAGAAACATGCATTTATTTTTAGGGAAGAAAGTTGTCTTCTAAGCTAACCCTATGGCCCTGGAGCAGGCCGTGTTTGGCAAGGACTGCTCTGTGCTTGTTTATTAAAGAGGCCCAGAACTTTCTCATGTCTAACGTAGCTGCTAAGAGAACTCAATGAGCTATGAGTTGTCCGGTTTTTTGAAAATATATTTTTAAAAAATTTTATTTATTTATTTTTAGAGAGAGGGGAAGGGAGGGAGAAAGAGAGGCAGAGAAACAGCTTGTGCGAGAGATACATCAATCAGTTGCCTCTCACACGCCCCCAACTGAGGACCTGGCCTGCAACCCAGAGAATGGAACTGGCGACCTTTTGGTTCTCAAGCCGACACTCAACTCACTGATCCACACCACCCAGGGCAAGTCGTCTTTTTTTACGGTCAAATCTTGTTCCCTTTGAATCTCTGGGATGTTTCTGTGCAGCAGGTAGAAGCTGCTCCCTGACCTTCCGCAGCTGTGGGCCATGATCCATTAACCAGTGATCGCTAAAATGGTTCACAGTCCTCAAAGGACTGAATTCTCTTCTGTGGATTGTCCCTCAGTTGTAAATTAATGTAAGTAACAAAAGGAAAGGAAAATTTTGTTTCTCAAAACGGTCAAGAAGGCCCCCCCAATCTGGCCTATGTATTCCCTCTCACCCCACCAGCAGACACACAGTACTGGGAGACCACAGGCCTGACGTCTCTGAAAGAGACATTTTGATATAGACCCTTCTGTTTTACAGAAAGTCAAACCCTTCCAGACTTGGCAGTGTAGCTCAAGTGATCAAAAAAATAAAAAGTAAAAATAAAAAAATAATTGCCTCACAATCCTGGTGATGTTTACCGTCTGGATACCTTCCAGGACTGGTTAGCAGACAGCCTGTAAGAAGGGTTGATTCATCAGACTGCCCTTGAACCAGCCTGACAAGCTGGCTGCTTCCAGTTTGAATTCTGAAACTGAGTTTATTTCATAGGCCAAAACTGGAAGATCATACAAGCCTAATAAAACTAAAAACAAAACAACAAAACAAAAACTGACTCTTCCAAACACAAGCCATGCCAGCAACAACGGCCAAAGGAGCACTTGGTAAAAGCATTTAATAGTTTCACCAGACACTGAGTCTAACGCAAAGATGTTCATTTCCTTAACGAAGGGGGAATAACAGGGAAAAAGGTTTATTTACTGTCAGGGTTAGGGTGGAAAGGAAGTGGATTTTTAAAAATGTTATCATGGAATGAACTGTGCTTGGAATTTGCTGGAAATTCGAGTTCTTTCTGTCAGTGTTTGTGAAAGCAGCAAAAGATGCAGGCATATTTTGCCCTGCTATTGAGAAGTCACATAGCTGAGATTCCAACTCTAAATGCCCAGAGAAAAAGCACCAACCCAGCCACAAAACCAATAGTGGCTTTCACGGTGTATTCCCCTTTTCCTCTCCCTCTCTCAGGCGCACACACACACCTCTAATGGATACAGTGGACTGGCCCGAGTCCTGTGTCAGGGAACAGAGGCCCCTCGTCTCTCTACCCAGCACGGCCACCATGCATGCGAGTATTTTCTGGAGACCAGTTGGCAGCATCAGATTTCTGCCCAGTGGCCCGACATTCCACCATTAGTGCTGCAGTCTGGCTCAGAGGACCTCCCTCTAAAAGTAAGCAACTCAGTTTCCATGGCAATATCAACTAAACACCTTTTATCCACACACCCAGATTTAGACTGAGAGAAGAGCACTAATGTGTTGACTGTTAACAGCTCGCACACTGAGGCCCGACTTCCAGCACTGCCCTTTGTTAGTGCTTGGTCAAAGAATGCCTGCCATTTCCACAACACAAGCTGAAGACCCACAACCCCTCCCTGCATGATCCCCTCAAGCAACCTCCACCATGTAGCTAGCTGGTTGTTGAGTCACTTCCCAGCTTCCTCCAGTGATGTTTTTCCTAACCTCAAATTTGCCTTCTCAGCCATCAAAATGGAGGGAGAGGGGGAGGGAGAGAAAGAGGGGGGGAGGGAGAGAAGGGGGGAGGGAGAGAAAGAGGGAGGGAGGGAGGGAGGGAGGGGAGGGAGAGAAATGCATCTCTTACTTCCTGCTATGCCCCCATTCTGGATGGCTGCTAATTAGGACATTCTTAAAAGCTGGAATCAGAGTCGTTACTGCACAGGAGATAAGATATGGAAACTCTTTACCTTGGGCTTTTTGGAGATTCAAACCAAGTATGTTCCTTTTACACACGGAGAACAAAGAGTAATGAGTGCTGCCTGCCTTCCCAATCCACCTAGACTGTGGCTTCTACCCACTCTCAGCAGCCTTCAGGGAGGGGAAGATAAAAAGAAAAACCCACTAGAAAGCCAGTGACAGACATCACTCAGCCCCACACCTTTGGGGGGAGAACTTTAAAAAGCATAAAACAAACCACAATGTCTTCTTTATTCCCACCAGAAGCCATAGACACAAATGCCATTGTATTGCTAGTGTTCTAGCATCCCATTCGATCATTTCAACACCATCAACGACATTTCTCAAGATGACCTCACTGTGCTCTGCACAGTAACTGCCACTTCCAACTATTCCTGCCATGTGGATAGTTCCACTGGTAGACAAAGAGTCTGTTCTGCTCTGATATTTGGAACAAAAACATTGAAATCAGCCTTTCTTAACTCCACAGGAGGGCACTGCTTTCCTTTCAGAATTTAGGATTAGAATACCCTGCCAGGGTAGCAGTATAGCTGATTCACGGAAGCAGCCAAACTTTAAGTGTCTATGTGTCAGAAAGCTGGAGTTTTAAAAAGAAAAGCTGTGTGGGAGGCAAGTGATGAACCCACAATTCTTATATTTACCATGGGGTTCTGGTTTCCTAAAAAACCCTAACATTTGGAAGCAAAGACAAATCCAGTGTCAGCCAGTCACGAGTGACATGTTCAAGTTTAGTATGGTGGGACACTGGGCAAGCAAGACAGGCTGCGTGCTACTGGGTGCGGCAGTCACTCTGCCCTGCCAGTCATGGGATGTTTCCTGAGTCTAATGTGATAAAGTTTTTTCCAAGCGTGGCATGCACACATGGGAGAGTTTAAGCTTATCCACACCCTACATCAAACCTTGAATCAGAGTGAGAAGGTTATTCCCTTCGATTCTCCTGCAAACTTTCTGATTACTTCAAAGAGAAAGTCTCTGCTTGGTACTGTGTGCCTTTAGTACCTAACCAATACCTGCCAATCTCTTTTTAACAAAGGGAACATGCCTCAGGCCCTGAACCTTCAGCAGGAATAGTACCTAGCTAGAATTTAGCAAAACTGTTGTTTTCAGTCTGGTTATTTTTGCAGTTTCCTATTTATGACCAGAGAAGCTGGGTTTTCCATTTACCATATTCATATAACTTTTCCTTTTAAAACAAGTTTTAAAAGACAAATTGACTTAAAGTTATAAAGTATGTAAAAGTAGCAGTAGGAATGGAAAAATCACAAATGACTGAAGTTTAGAAAGTACGAAGAAAGCATGGGGGTAAAGGAGAATGGGGGCGCACAACTGCTCTGGCCCAGCAACCACTCACTGTCCCTTCTGAAAACAGGATGGGTCCTCACTCTTGGGGTTATGGGACTCATCCCAGGAAGGCAGGAACCAGTACAGAAACAGGTGGCAAATAGCAAATCCAAGGAAGCTCAAGCCGCTCACTCTTAGATAACACTTCAATAAATTACGTTGAAGAAAAAGGCCACTGGCCTCTTCTGGAGTAACTGTTGCTCAGACTAAAGAGAAAACAACCAAGTTACACCAAACAGCTTTTAAAGACTTTCCATGGACATTCCAAGTAAAGGCATCTGTTGTTTACGAGGGAAAGGGGGTGGGGGGAGGGGGACACAAAAGAGCAACACAACCAGAAAAGGCACAACACCAAGACAGAAGTCTCCAGGATTTTTATAATCCCGGGGAGACTGCTACTTGGCTAGAACTTCCCAAACACTGTCAGCACACTCTTGCCAGTTAAATGTATGCAAAGATTTCACTTTCTAGGGGAGGTGGGGTTCTTCTCCCAGGTAGTAGGTTAATGTCTCCCCCAGTAAGATCACTCTTTAAACAGAAACTAGAATTTTAAATTATGTTTCTCTTGATTCACTGAACCTTAGTAGAGTCCTCAATATCTGGGAAATTGATTAAAATGTAACTCATAAACCTTTTAAAAAAGCAAGTGTTACCTATGCCACCTTCAGACACTTTATAACAAATTCTGGTGCCTAGACTGCCAACACTGTAAAACTAAGTTTCCTTACATGTGTGCTTTGCTGCTTCAAAGTTTAAACTCATCCTGGAGGCTCACTCAAACCACCCGTGATATAAAGACTTCTTTCAAACCTCATGGATGACAGGATTTGCATCTGCCCAAGTAGAAACTTCCATCTACCTCTCAGGAGGTCAGTGTTTCGGTTACCACTGCCATTGAATCACCGACTTGCTATCACTTGCCTCCTATTTCCCTGAAAAAAGCGGGCAAGGAAGGCTTATGGCAACAGGAGTGCTTTGTCACCCCGTGAAATGGATACATAAATAAAAGCCGAGGGAGGAAACTGAGGAAAGGAACCGAAGGTGGCTGAGGAGAACATGGACATCATTAAGTGAAGGAAATAGGGGGAAAGCTGGGAAAAACAGGGAAGAGATAAACATGCTGACAGTTCAGCTATTCAAAAACGTCAAGTTAGCGGTTCGCTAATTATGTTTGCCCTCCCCCCTCCTCCCCCCTAAAAATAAAATAGCAAGGGAATTTTTTTTTTTAAAGAACAACCCTTAAATCTGGTCAAAGGCTTGTTACAAGTCCTAGCACACTCTAAATCAATATAGCAAAAGCCTAATGTGTTCATCTCAACAGTATCAGAAATTCCTTGAGCCTTCCCAAATCAATTCTTTTTGGTTCCATTCTCTTTGCAGTCATCTGCTAAATAACACTGCCAGATGACTTGTACCACTCGTTCGGCTAACTCTGAAAGTGGGCACTGTCTGGCCAGGGTCTGCCATGAATGTGCCATGATGGTAGTATACGTTTCAATTGCAGAACTCTCCACCCCCAAGGCTTACGATTGGAATCCAGACTTGTCCCTGCTGCCGAGACGTTTGATTAAGAGGACATTTTGAGAGCGCAAGCCTACATTTTAACTGACCTCCCTGACTGCACCTCAGTTAACAACCTCAGGAGCAGGTGAATATTAAAACACCACCCTGATTTCTGGGGTTGCTTTCCTCCAAAACTTTCACCAAACTTTCCCCACATGGAAGCCCACTCAGGGCCAGGCAATTGGCTGCCATTAAATGAAACCAATTAGCACCAGTTTCCAACTAGAGAGTGAGTCAGCTTCCTGCTGCCAAAGTAGTGTCCTTGTTGGTCTCAGAAGCCAGAACCAGGGAGGGTGTTTCAAAAGGCAAAGGGCAATCCTGGGCCGACGCCCCGAACCACCTAGGACTGGAGGAAACAACAGGCACTACTCCATGGCACCAACAAGATTTCAGCTCTCAATTACATGTATATGAGTGTGGCTACAAGGGGCACTGTACTCCCAGACCAGCTGAACAGCTCCCCCTCTCCCAAGAAGGCAGAGGATATCTGCCACCACCAACCCCCCCCCCCAAAGCACAGTCTTATTTCTAGATGACAACTGAGTTTGGTGGTGGGGGTTGTTGTGTTTGGGGGGGGGGGGTTCTAAGTATGTTATTCAATTTGAAAAATGGCTAAGGACATGTTAGTCTTAGCCAGGTCCTAAGAGGCAAGCAATGGAACAAAATAACAGCTACTCTGGGGGCTCCATCAACAACCTAAAAAAAAAATGTAAAGAAAAAACTCTATTTGGAGAAAAACAAAACACCATCACAACTTTCAAATAATTAACTCACACCTAATACAGCCAAAGGTCAGGGTCTAGGCACTGAGGTGCTGCAAGCAGTGATGTTTCAATGAACATGCAAGCTTAGCAAAAGGGGTATTTCCTCTTGCTGTGATGAGAAGTTCCACAGCAGCTGTCAAGAATGACACACCTCACCTGTCCAGGGGAGTAGGGGGTGGTGAGGTTACCTAAGCCTCTTTCAGAAACTGGAGGGAACTGTGACCCAGAGCTATAATTGCTCAAGAACTTACTCAAAAACCAGACCAATTCGTCTCCCATCCCCGAGGAGAACACTTAGGGTCTTCTCATGTCATAACTGTTGCATTACCTACTTATCTGGAAATGCCTTGGTTACAGAGGTCCCTAGAAGTCAGAGCAAAGGGAAAGCCTCCAGGTAAAAATGAGAACCACCAGGAGCCACACACACCCTGACTTGAGCCAACCCTCGCTTAAGTCCTGGAAAAATTCAATTCCAAACCCTTTAAGGGTCTACAGATGTCCTGGACACAGCTTTTTAGAGTGAGTATATACAAGACACAGAACTGCCACTCTCCCTGTGTTTAGCGGCTCAGCCTTGAAGAGGCAAGAAGGGCAATCTGTCATTCACTAAGGCAGACTTTCCGAGTCTGTGTGTGGGAGGGGTTCCTCTCAGAAGGGAGAGGACAGCACGAACTTGTCTATATACTCCTTTCCCCTTTCAGAATGGATCCCTACCCCATAATAGGAAAGTGCACAGCAATGAAGCAACGTTTCTCCCCAAAGAACAGTTATGTGTAAGTATTTGACACAGTAGTTTGTATAAAGCAGGACATACTGGAGTCTGGCCCTTACTGGGAATCTAAAGCACTGGTATTAGAGCACACTATGAGCCAGCCTTTCCCTCAACTTTGCCTGGTCCTTGAGGAAGGGAGGAGGGAGAATGACACACAGCAGCAAGGACTTGGGGTTCCGGTGAGCCCTGGTCCCCCGCCCAGAGCCTGGACGGTGCCCCAGCCTCACCCTGTGAGAAGGGAGAGTGGAACCACGCAGAAGCACACACCCTAACTCCCAGAAGAGAGTGGAACTGAGCTAGCAAAAGGAGTCACTTGGAGAGGGGAGGGAGAAGGATGGTCTCCCATTCCTACCACCTGAGGGAAAAGGGTCAAGGGCTCAAGCACCTGGCGCAGAAGACAGATCCCAGACATTCTTCCAGACAATCCCACAGCCCCTTTCCCCTCCTGACTTGTCACAGTCTCTTGGCAACTGGGTACTGCCTCAGGTAATAAATTGCTGTTGCAACTACAAACTAGGTCTCCCTTTCCCCCTCAAAAAGCATTTTTCTGTCAGATTATCTCAACCTGCCCACCCTGAGGTAGGTGGGGCAACGGATAAGGACGCCACCACCAACCCGCCACCCCCACCACTGATGAGGAAATTCAAGCAGAGGTTGGTAATTTACCCAAGGTTATGCCAGGCTCCACCCCGAGACGGTGTGGAACAGCTGCTCCTTTCACCCTTTCCCCTCCAGACTGGGCTGCCTGCACCGAGCCCCAGGGCACCCACTCGCACCCTCCAGGGGCTTCAAGTCCCTCTCCACTCTCTTTTTGCAGCTCAAATCCCTTGAGTCTGGCCCCATGTTCCTGAAAAAGCTACACCGAGCCAACACTCCCAAAGTCCCATGGACACCACGATCAGTAACGAACCCGGGAAGTAATTTCAGATCTCCAGGACACACTGAATCCTCTACCTCCCAGGACCCTCCTGGAACAGACCTGTAAAACCCCGTCCCACACCTGCCTGCTCAACACTTTCTTCAGCACACACTCAAACCCCCTCTTACACCAGCTCAGAGCTGCCCCCCAGACACACACCGCCTTCTCTGGGCCTCCCACTTCTTTTGATCTTTCTTTCACTGCTGTGGGTCCCCCCTAAATTGCTTCCACACCCCAAAGTGCCACTAAAAACAGACCCTGCTTTATGAGCTCTTCATCCCTCCCACCCCTGCCAAAAGACATCATTGCTCCTGAATATTCTCACATATTCCTCCCACTTCTTCTCTCTTCACAACTCACAGACACACTTCCAATCCCGGGGCTGCATCTCCAGAAACTCCCCCAACCCCCCGCAGAAAAACCAAAAACCTTTCTCATCCCATCGCACACTCACTCCCCAAGAAGGCTCTCATCTTCCTGAGCTAACCTCCCTCCCACTCTTCGCCACTCCCTCGCAGCTCACTTCCCTGCCCCACCATTCCCACCTTTTCCAGGCCTTGCCCTGAGGCTCCTCCAGCCCTCTGCCGCGCTTCCAGCCTTCGTCCGCTCTTCCGAACCCCTCCTCAAAACAGCTCCGAACACTCGCGAGCCCTCGCAGCCTCTCCATCCCTCACCCATTCCTTAACCCGCCTATCTCCCGACCTTCCCCCTTCCCCTTTAAAAAGGGGCACCCCAGGTCAATCAGGCCCCCTTCGCGCCCCTGCCCCGGGTCCCTCACACCCGCTGCTCCCCCGAGCCCCTCTCCTTTCGTCTTCCCGGCCTCCCAGCCCTCCCACGGCGCTTCACACTCCACCACCCCTTCCTCACCGCCCCGCTCCATTCAGACTTCCAGAATCTTCACCCCTTCGGAACTCCCCCACCCCCAGGCTCCCCAAATTCCAGTGCTCTTCAGACCTTCCCGCACTCCAAGTAACCCCTCCATCCTCCAGCTCCTCTTCGGACTCCCCCAAACCCAACTCTGTCCTGAGGCACGAATTCCAGAGCCCCCGGTTCTCTCTTCACCCCAACCCGTTACCGTCGCCTCAGACCCCAATTCCATTTTAGATGGTCCAATCATCTCCTCGGTTTCCCCAGTTCCCCGCCCAGGCCTTCCAACTCCTTCCTCGGGCTCCCTGAGCCCTTTTCTTCAGACTTCCACATTCCCTCCTGGGCCGCCAACTATTTTTTCAGACTCCCAATTCTTGCCCAAGTTCTGCGATTCCGTCTCAGGATTCCAAACCCCTTCCCAGACCCGCCAATTCCTTCTCAGAACCGCCCATTCCAATAACAGACCCTCCAATTCCCTTTCAGGACCTCCAACCCCCTTCCCGGGCCCCAGCCTCCTTCGCGAGCCCCCATTCCAGCCCGTCCGGCCCTCAGGCCGCGCACCTTACGCTGCTGCTTCTCCCAGGCCGGGTCCAGCAGCAGGTCCCGGTCCCAGTCGTCCTCCTGGGCCATGTAGTCGCCCATGCTACTCCCACCGCCGGCGCCATTGCCCCCACTGCTGGGGCCGTACTGGTACGACTGGTTTGCCGCGTGGTAGTCCACCATTCCGCCGCCTCTCGCTAACCCACCAGCCGGTCCGCTCCCGCCTCAGCTCCCGCCCCTCTACCCGAGGTGCTACCGCCGACGCCGCCGCCGCTTCAGCTGCTTCAGCCCGCCCTCCCTCCGCGCCTGCGCACTACCCTCCGCGCCTGCGCACCGCGCCGCCGCCGCCGCCCTCTCGCGCGCGCGCGTCCTCGCGTGTGGGCGGTGCCAGTCCTGAATGATTCATAAGGCGGGGCTCAGCGTCAGGCCTCAACCTGCTCGGGCTTGGAATGCAGCCCCGCTCAGCAACACAAACGCAACAAGTATGTGTTAAACGCCTACTGTGTGCTAAGTAAGCTATGTTTTAGGCATTGGCATGAAACAAGATAGACAAAAATCGTTGCCTTGAAGGAACTACTTTCTAGAGAAGGGAGACAGTATATTCTAAGACATACACAGTATATTCTAAAGTGAAGGTATTATGGAGAAAAGTCAAGCAGGAGTTGAAATGTAAAGTAGTCAGGGTAGCCTTAGCGGAGAAGGACGTTTGAAAAAAAAGACCTGAAAATTTCACGAAATGGACAGGGGACTTAAGTAAATTGGAATACATACTGGCTGACTGGAAAGGTAGAGGACTTTTTGGACTTTCATTCAACAAACTTTCACTGAGCACCTGTATTGCCAAGCATTGTTCTTGGGCGTTGACTATAGTGCTGAACATGATGAGCATGGTTAGTTCTCAAGTGGCTAACGTGGGGAGGAGGGGCCACAATAAATATAGGCGATATTGCTACATTAATGAGCATCTCAAATTTAAATATCTAAAGCTTAGTTCCTGATCTTCACCCCAAAACTTGATCACTGCACAGTCATCCCCATCCTAGTGAACAAGGCCCCCATCCTTCCAGCTGCACACGGTTTGCTGTCTAGCAAACCTTGAAATCATCCTTGGTTCCTCTTTTTTTTTAAGATTTTATTTATTTTTGAGAGAGGGGTAGAGAGGTGGAAAGAGGGGGAGAGAAACATCAATGTGTGGTTGCCTGTTGCACGTCCCACTCCAGGAATCTTCTCGCAACCCAGGCATGTGCCCTGACTGGGAATCAAACCCTCGACCTTCTGGTTCACAGGCCGACACTCAGTCCACTGAGCCTCACCAGCCAGGGTCAGCTTTTGTTCCTCTTTGTCTTCACACCCCACATCCAGTTCTTCAGGAAATTGTGTCAGATCCATTTTGAAAGTATAAACAGAATGCTCCCGCTTTCCCCTGCCCCCAAGGCCTCACCCTGATCCCATCCACTTTGCCTTGTCTTTGCTTGGACCACTACAGCAGCCTTCTCAAGAGCTCCCTGAGCCCTGCAGCCCCTCTTTCCCATGAGAAGGCAGATGGAGCCTGTGAACACCTGAGTTAGATCAAGTCCCTCCCTCCTCTGTCCAGAATACTCCCCTGTCCCATAGCACCACACTCAGAGTACAAGTCAACATCAAGGTAAGGCAGAAAGGTACAGAAGGAGTCTCCCCTGCCCTGGCCCAGCCCAGCCTAGGCCAGCCCAGCCCAGCCCAGCCCAGATTTTGAAATAAGGGAGATTTCTGTGGCATCAGCCAGACCCACAAGGTTTTCCATGTCCTGATCATCCTGGTCCCCGTTTCCTCTCCCAGCTCCCACTTTGCCCCTTGCTCTCTGAGCTCCAGCCACACTGCAGACCTCTTTGCTGTTTCTGGAACACACTGGGCCTGCTCTAGCTTCAGGGCCTTTACACTTGGTGACCCCTTGTTACCACTGCCTGGATTACTCCCCCCAGTTACGGAATCTCCAGGACTCACAGCCTCTTCTGTATGTCTCTGGAGCAATATCACCTCATCAGCAAGATCTTCCCTGAGCACTTTATTTAAAAGTGCAACCCTCCCCACCCTGGCCAGGTAGCATAGTTGGGTGGAGCATCTTTCCAATAAGCCAAGGCTGCAGGTTTGATCCCCAGTCAGGGTATATATGGGCATCAACCAGTAAATGCATGGATAAGTGGAATAACAAATCAATGTTCTCTTTCTCTCTCTCTCTCAAAAAAAAATCAATTAAAAATAAAAATAAAGTAGCATCCCACACTTTTCTTAATTTTTTCCAGAGCACTGATCACCATATAACATACTACATCATTGGTTGGTTTACTCGTATTTATCTGTCTCCTTCCCAAGAATGTCACCCATGAGAATGGGGGTCTTTGTTTTGGTCATTGCTTTATCTCTAGTCTCTGAAGCAGTGTCTAGCACAAGATAGAAGTTTAATAAACCCTAGGTCAATGAGTGAATGAACTTAAAACTATGGTGAGGAATTTTAATTATCTTTACTGAGAGCTGATTAATATAACGAATTTTACTCTAAATGCAATGTGAAGTTAAGGGAGGATTTTAAGTAGGGCTGGGATCGATTCAGCTCTGCATAGTGTCCCACTGGCCACATGAAGGGAACAGCTTGCAGGTGGATTGAGCACAGGGATACCAGTGAGGAGGCTGCTACAATGGTCCAAATGAGGGTGGACAGGACTAGGGTCTTGGAGGAGGAGAGAGCTGTGGAGGTGGGACAGTGGTAGTTTTGGGGAAAACAAAGTTGACAGGACTTACTGTCATGAATTTGATTGGGGGTGGTGGAGGGCAGGGAATCAAGACGCCACACCGCCCCAGGTTTTCTACTAGGGATGGGGATTCAGACATGGCTCCTCCAGGTATGAAAGCTCCAAGGATCTTTAGCAGCTCTCTCAAAGCCACCGGAAGGGATCCAGTAGCAAGCAAAGGAAGGGGACAGGGTCTGGGCAGTAGCCCACTTTCCCGGTGGACAATGCCAGGACCTGGTCAGAGACCCAGGAGTGTTGGTGGTTTACAAAGCTGGGCTGGGTCGGGCTGGAGCAGGCAGCCTCTTCCTGCCTGACGTGGTGAACGAGCCCAGGACTTTTGTGCTGGGCCTAGTCAGCAGGGAAAGGCCCTAGAGCTAAGGGCCATCCGCCCCACACTGCCTGCTCCTGGTGGACAGTGAGAAACCTCCCAAAGCTGATGGTCCCAGGCAATGAGGTTTAAATATAGGGATCCTTTTGTCAGTCAGCTTTGAGGCTACTTCCTGGCAGCCATCCAGAGACAGTGCAGGAGTAATAGCTACCATCTATTGAGGGTCAAGGGGCAGCAGGGCAGAAGCTCTCTCTGAGGCTGCAGGAAGAGACCTGAAGGGGCTCTGAGTGAAGGGCTATAGCCAATGGGCTCACCATTTCTGCACTTCTTGGAATTCTTGAGACTACAGTCAGAAATGATTAAGCACTGTGTCCCATTAGTGGTGCTACTTAAAGGAAACAAAGGAGGGATCTATGTCCTCCCAAGGTGGGAACATGAGATACAGGGATGTCTAGAGGTAACAATGGAAGCAACTGACAATAGCTCTGAGCCCAAGCCAGCAAGACAGGCTACGAGTTTATGCTCTCTTAAAGTTTGCCAAGGTGCTGAGTTTTTCGTGTGCATTAACTCACAGCAACCACTGAAGTGGGTACCTCACCAGCTGTAAAACTGAGGTATGGGGTAAACAAGCCCAAAGGCCAGTAGGCTGGTGTTTGAACTCAGCTAGTCTTCCTCCAGAGCCAGTCCTCTTAGCTGCTCAAAGGATGACGATCTCAAAAAACAAAACAGCCCTGGCTGGTGTGACTCAGTGGATTGAGTGCCGGCCTGCGAACCCAAGGGTCTCTGGTTCAATTCCCAGTCAGGGCACATGCCTGGGTTGTGGCCCAGGTCCTCAGTAGGGGGCACATGAGAGACAACCACACATCAATATTTCTCTTCCTCTTTCTAAAAATAATTAAAAAAATATAACTCTATAAAAACAAAACAAAGTGAAAGGCAGGTTGGCAACATAGTACAAGATGTGGCTTCCAAAGATGTGGCTTCTTCCTGGAAGTGGGATGTGGCCAGCTGTGCAGGTGGTATCCTACAGAGACACCTGCCAAGTGGGGAGTGAGAGTTGTGCCCACACAATCAAGTGGATTGGTAGCAACATCTATCTTCCCTCCCTTAAAGCAGGCTCTGGAGTCCTGAGCTGCAGAAGCACCCTTTGTGCCCAGGATTTGGACACGCCCTAGTTCCTGGCTCCTGCTCAGGTCCGGAACCCAGGGCAAAGGGTGTTCCGCCCTGCCTTGGCTCTGAGTCCTGTCCGCGCGGAGAGGATGGGTGTGAGTGCAGGCAGATCAAGAAGGGTTGGCAGGGCTGGCAGCTCAGGCACTGCCACTGCTCTCTGAGGGCAAAGTCCACTGTCAGGGGAGAGAGCTCCCCCAGGCAGCAGCAGGCCCACAGTAGGGGCTTAGCATCCATCATGGCATTTCGTTTCCTCCATTTTCCCCCAAAGGCAGTCACTGCCATCCCCACCTCTTTCTACACACAAGTACAGAGGGGGAACACTTGTCCGAAGTTCTTGTGTCGGATGCCTGGACTATCTGGTGTAAAATGGCGAGATAACAGACCCACACTGAAGTGATGGGAACTAGGCCTCCTGACCTTTGCATGCTGGGATATGGGGAAAGGGGTGCATGGCCTGACTGAAAATCTGAATTTCCTTGTAAAGTCTCTCCAAATAGAAGAGTGCTGGGGGCTAGTTTGCAACCTTGGGGAGAAACTCAAGTCTAAACTCAACAGCGACTCCTATTTTCTAAATACCAGTAATGGGCTAGGACCCAGCCTGAGATCTTTACTGGCAAGAGCTCACGAAATCTTCATAACCCTGACAAGGGTGCACCATTCTTTTCTGAGGAAACTGAAGAACAGGGGTGGAGTCAAGGATCTCTGAAAGGCTGAGCAGCAGCCAGAATCTTCCCCCATATACCCCTCTGGCCACTTCTGCCTGCATTTGAGGCCCAAGGGCAAAGGTGCGCCTGCCCTCACCAGGACCCCAGGGGGCCCACTGCTGCTCAGCTGGGTTTTCAGAACAGAAAAGCCCAGGCTACAGCCAGCTGCAGGGCTGGGCTCATGGCCCATTCACATTCTCCTCCTTGCTGACTCACTGCTGCCAAGCCTTCAGGTGACCTGATAGCTCAGGAAGGTGGGGGTAGAAGGTCAGTTGCTGGGGTGGGGCAAGTGAGAGAAGATAGGAGACAGAAGCCGGCCACTGGGGGGCCTCAGAACAGGGCCGACAGAGGCCTGCTCCCTGGCTCCCTCCGGTGGGCAAGAGGCAGAAGTAGGAAGGCAATGAAGAGACACCAAGGCTAAGGCAACGAATCTTTATTAAACACCTTCAAAGTTACTGGGAGGAGGCCATGATGCTGGACACACCTAATGAGAAGAGAAGGGTGAACGAGGGTCAATGCGGGAAGAATAGGAGGCAAAGCTCCAGTTACCAACGACAGCACCCACAATTCTTTAGAGCAACAGATCACAACCCCTTCTGGGGCCCCAGTCACCATCACAAGGGCAGTGTCGGGCAGCCCTGACTGAGTAGCTCAGTTGGTGAGAGCATCATATCCTCACACACCAAGGTTGTGTGTTCAATCCCTGGTCAGGGCACATACAAAAAGCAACCACTGAATGCATAAATAAGTGGGACAACAAATCCATGTTTCTCTCCCCTCTCCTCTCTCTAAAATCAATCAATTAAAAACAACAACAAACAAAACCATGGACTCCAGAGCAAGAAGGCCCAGGTTCAAATCTCAGCTCTGCCAGCCATTAGGTATACCAGTCGATACATCCATAGGAAGCAGCTATCCTATGGAAAAGGAGGATTCAATGGTATGCCAGGATTAAATGACATTAGAAAAATGCCTGGTGGTGTTTTTCATTACTTCAAAAAAAATAGCAACGTACTATTTGCAAAACACTCCTAAGTGCTGGACCTACACCTCCTCTCTGCAGAACCCTTTGCTCCACTAAGCTCTCACACAGAACGGGCACATCCCAGAGCGAGTCCACAGTCCCCAAGTGCCCACTCAATCTGGTTCTTCACTGGTACCAAATTAACTGGTCTGTACTGAGAAGCCATGCTGTATGTATCTTTTTTTAAAATTGATTTGAGAGAAAGAAAACATCAAATTTTGTTGTTTCACTTATTTATGCATTCATTGGTTGATTTTTGCATGTGCCCTCACGAGGGACGAAACCTGCAACCTTGGTGTAGTAGGACGATGCTCTAACCAACCGAGCTGCCCAGACAGGGCCTGTCTTCTCCACATTTTAGATGAGAAAACTGAGGCACAAAGTCACATCGCCACAAAGGAAGGAACCGAGATTCCCACCCACTAACCTGACTCCAGAGCCTGCACTTTCTGGCATTCTGCTGCATTTTATCAGACGCCAGGGCTGAGACCCCAGAATCCCCCACAACAAAGAAGAGACAGTAAGAGTGTGGGGACACCCCGTAAGGCCCCTCCAGGCCCTGGAAGTTCCAGGGAAGGACACCCGGTACCCCCTGCCATCCCTTCCCGGGTGGCAGCTCCATGAACAGAAGGTCAGCGGAGTCCGGTAGATGGAGATTTCCTAGCCCTGAGCCAGAACATATCATCTATCTGGGTCCTGGGGCCCAGCTCTGGTCTCTGTGGAAGGGCAGCCCCTGCCCCACAGCCTGAGGCCTCAGGCCACCACTCACTGTCAAAGTCAATCTTCTCCACAATGTTCTTGGGCTTAATGCTCTCTTCCTGGCTACAGATGAAGATCTGGCCCGACTCATCAGCACTCCAGCCGTACTTGCTCATCCACACCTTTAGCTGGCTGTCTGCAGGTGACACAGGCAACACAGGGGCTCCGGTCACCCCAATCCCATAGTACCAGGGAGCCTGGGAGCCAAAAGCCAGGGTACCCCTCTTGCCCAGCTGCTTCAGAAACCACCAGCCTCTTCTATCTGGCTGGACAGCAGCAGTCTCTGTGGCAGCTCTGCGCTCCTACAGCTCATTCTCCAAATGGCAGCCAGGGGGAGTCTTTTACCTTTCTCATCCTTACCATCACAGAGATTTTGTGTGAGTCTTTACTTGTGTTTTCTCCCTTAACCTACGTGAAATGGCTTCAAAATCACGATGTTATCGTTACCACTAACAGTAAGTCTATGGCATAAAGTTTAAACATGTCTTTGCAGCTCTTTTTTGCCCTTGGGAAACATGCCACTAAGGACGTAATTCTTTTCTGTGTAACCATTACCAATTTGATGGATTCCTCTGCTTCTTTTCATACTCAGTTCTAAGGGCTGTTTCATCCCCTTTTTGATTTAATTTCACTTTTACGTATGTCCAACAGCTCCATGATGTGAAACAGTGTAGTATCTGACACAAAGTGTGCAGTCAAGTTCATGTCCATTAAAAACAGTGATGGCAATGACAAGCCCACCAAAAACCACCTCGATCGAAAGACAAAGCCGTCTACCACACTCAGAGAAACCTCACTCCCAACCCACTCCTCTCTCCTCCCTCGTCTCGGCCCCCACCTTTGGCCCATTTCCTTAGCTTTTATTTTCTTTTTTGTGTGTTTTTTTTTTTTTTTTTGCAAAAATGGGTAAATACACACACACACTTTTTTTTCTTTTTAGAGGGACCTTTTAAAAAACATAAATCTGATCACATTCCTCCCTGCTCAGAACACTCTGTGGCTCCATCTCACTCAAGGTAAAGGTCAAAGTCCTTAGGAGGCACTGCTGTATCGGGAGATCTCCCTCCCACCACCACCTCTCTGCCCTCTGGCCTCCCTCCCCGCCCTTACTCTGCTCCAGCCACTAGGTGAACAGGACAGGGTACTCCTGCCTGAGCATCTGTTATGCTACCTCCCTGAGAACAAATGTTAGCCATTCTCTCGTTCACTGTCACGTCCCCAGGGCCTAGAACAGTGTCTGGCACAAAGTAGGCATTCAATAATTTATGCAGAATACATGAACGAATATCATAAACCTCCCTTGAGGAAGGGAATGTATTATACTGATTCCTTATTTTTTCTCTGGGCTGGGCCTTCAATAACCACTGGTTAAGGAAGGGACGGGTTCATCAGAGGAGCTGGCTCAGGCCCACTGCCCCTGCCTACCCTGAACCTCCGAGCCTGGCACTAGGGACCCGGAGAGGGCCTTACCTGTCAGGTCCCCAAGCATCTCGGCCAGCAGCCAGCGATCAATGTGTTGGTAAGTGATGCCCACGACATGGCAGATAACTGCAAAGGTAAGGGACAAAGATGGTGAAGGGCCACTCCCCCCCAAAGCCCCCAGCAGGAGCCTGCTGCCACCCTCTACTACCTTCCCTTGATCAAGGAGCTCGGGCTCAAAAAGGGACTTACATTTCCGGACAGAATCTTCAAAACCAGTTATACCTTCCAAAAGGTCCATGTTTTCATCCAGGGCTTGCTGTGAGAGGAATGACAATGTTAACGTTAACAATATCAAGAATGCTAACGTTAATACGTTAACACAGAGGCTAACACTTGAGCATTCACCCCATCCAGTCGTTCTTCTGTGTGCAACCCCAAAACGTAAGTTATTGTTTTTACACCCATTTTAGAGAAGAAACCAAGGCTCGGACCTGTAAAGTGATTTGCCCAAAATGAGAGCTGGGGTTTGAACCTGGCAGGCAGAAGAACCCAGTCCCAGAGAGGGGACAGAGAAAGATTAGCTAACTGCACTCAACCACCTCACCTTGCTCCTGTCTCACTCAGAGAAAAGGCCTCCTACGTCCTGCCATGGGCCATGGAACTCCACAGGATCCCTGCCCTCATCTCCTCCCACTCACCCCCTCACTCCAGCCACAGGGGCCTCCGCACTGCTCCTCAGGCACGCCAGGCCCTTGCCCACCTCAGGGCCTTTGCACTGGTTGTTCTTGTGTCTGGAACTGTCCTCCCCCACAGCTAGCACCCTCACCTCCTTCAGGTTTTTGCTCAGATGTCATCTTCTATGCAAGGGCTCCCTCCAACATTAGTGAGGGGGAATGAGAAAGCCACAAGCACAACGAGTAGCAGCCAGTGAGGTAGGAGACAAGCCAGGAGAGCAGTTGTCCTGGAAGCTAAGTGAGGAAAGATCTGAGGGAGTGGGTGATTGCCCGGCCAGGGGCTGACAGGACAGGTAAGACGGGGCCTGAGAACTGCCTACTGGATCTAGTCACTGCTGACTTCCACAGAGCAGTTCCACGGAGCATGTTTGCGTTGGGGAGCAGGGTCAGAGTGCTGGTCACACAAGTCTGGAGTGGATTCAAGTGAGCAGGGGGAGCAGGAGAGACTGCGCATAGGCAACCTGTCCCAGGGTCAGGATGACCAACATCCTGACCTGCCCGAGATGGAGGGGTTTTCCTGAGATGAGAGACTGCCAGTTTTAAAACCTGGGCAAACTGGGCAGCTGGTCCCCTAGGCAAGAATGTAGCTGTAACAGGGCTCAGAGAAAGGGGGTCGGAGGCAGAGCTGATGGGAAAGTGGAAGTGAGGGAGAGCTCTTCTTCAGGCTAGAACTCACTCTGCAGACATGTCCTGTGGTGACAGAAATAATCCAGGAAGGCCATGTTGGCTGTGACGGGACAGCGTGGAGAACTGCAGTTGTGATGCCACTGAGTGGGTACAAGGGAGGGGGCCGTGCACCAGAGGAGGGCGACCTGAGACAGGAGGAGGGACAGCAGACACTCTAAGAACAGCAGAGCGCCCCGGCTGGTATGACTCAGTGGACTGAGTGCCTGGCCTGCAAACCAAAAGGTCGCCAGTTCGATTCCCAGTCAGGGCACATGCCTGGGTTGTGGGCCAGGTCCCCAGTGGGGGGCATGTGAGAGGCAACCACACATTGATGCTTCTCTACCTCTCTTTCTCCCTCCCTTCCCCTCTCTAAAAAAACAAAATCCTTAAAAATAAACAAATAAAATAAAAACAAGAACAGCAGAGTGTTCAGTCAGCTGCAATGGATGTCAGGGCCAGGCCAGGGACATGTGTGAGTTCTGCTTTTGGCTGCTTCTATTTTCCCACAAAACAGGCAGCCAGATCATAAGGTGAGGTCAGAAGGATAAGGTGGGGGGAAGGTCTGAAGGGCTGTCCAGGAGAAAGGGAGGGAATAAATTGGGGAGGGAAGCAAGAGCCTAGGCTGGAGGGGCAGAGAACTGTAGACCTGGGTTGCCTTGCACTCCAGATGGTCTTTTCTCCAGCCTCGTTCATCACTTTGGATACAGGGTAGGGGTGGGGTGTATGTAGGAGTGGGGAGGGATGCACGATTTACATTAAGGAGAAAGTGGAACAGAGAACTGGAGTACCGGGCAGCCCAAGAACATCGGGCTGGAGATCTCACAGGGGTGAGCTGGACAGCTAGGAGGAAGTAGTCAGAGGATGGAAACGGCTGCCACTCACGGCCAGAGGAGAGGGCAATTATTGCTGAGGACAAGTCTAGGGCAGTGGTTCCCACTTATGAAGCTGCAGAAGTGGAGGATTAGGCTCCGGTTGGAGCAAGAAAGGGAGAGTGTTCAGGTGATGGTGCACTTTTGCTAGAAGAATATGTGTGTGTTAGCCTGAGCACTGCGGGCACAGGGGACCACCTGGGAGTCCTGACTTTGTGTGAGGATGGCAATTCCATGAGATCATGCTTACAAAGCCCTTAGCCCTTGACCACACAGGCAGCCAATCAATGGGCACAGTCATTACTTTGAACAGTCTGCTCCATGTGGCCCAGTTACCCATCATGCCCCTGCATCAAAGGAAGTTACCCAGAAGGCCTGGAAGTGGCAGGTCTCCAGCAAGTCTCCAAGGTACAAAATCTGTCGGATGGGCCGTTCTTCTTGCTGGATGAAACGTTAAGGGAAAATGGTTCCAGTGCCTAGGGAGGCTGCTGCTGAGCCCTAGACCAGCCCTACCTGGTCACTGCAGCACGAATCGTTACAGCAAAAGGTGAGAGACACCCTAACGGTCCAATGATGGACACAGTTACATCAATGATGGCCCGTCCACAGGGACCAAGCCAACTTATACAGAACGCAGCAAGACACACTGGTGTGAAAAAAGCAAGACGCAGAACAAGTACAACAGACGTTTGCGTGGGGGGCGTGTGTGTCTATGAACACACACAACTAAACTTATGTAACTACAGGATATCTGTGGAAAGGTCCCCAAGAACATCAAGCAACGATTGCCTCCTGGGAGGAGAAGGGGGTAGCTGTGGCGAAGGGGAGGGAAGCAGACTTTTTGTCCTCTGTACATTTTTTTGTATTTTTAACAATACACTCTATGCCTAATTTTTTTTAAACCACCACAACAGCACCCTGGGGAAGGTGGACAACCTCTCCTTCTGCCTGTGGGAAGGCAGGCACTCCCACAGACACTCCTGGCAGAACAGGCTCAATGAGTGCGTGGCCATTTCTCAGCTTAGCCACTAATGGACAGGCAGATGTGACAGCCCTGGGACGGTGAGCACTTCAGGCACAGGGCCCAGGACAGATGGGGGACTCCACCAAGTTTCTCAAGTAATTAAAGGAAAGGTGGAGGCTCTCCTGGCCAAGGGTTAGACCACCCACAAAAAAGCAAGTGGGGGATCCATTCACTGCTTCTTTAGTCAACATTTTTCCTTTGAAAGCCAGCACTGTGCTAGGCACTAAGGATACATAAAATGAAGTTCAGCCAACAATCCTGCTCTTTGTGGCTTCCGCCTGGTGACAGCTCCTCCTGCCTCTTGCCTGGTGGTCTTTACTCAGCTAGAATCCTCATGGGAATCTTTCTAAAGCATAAATCTACCCCCAGCAGTCTACAATTTTAAAGCCTTCCATGGCTCCCAGGTGCCCTTTTGAGTCTGAACAAATTCCACTTTGAAAACTATGGCATGGCTATGCTGAACTACTACAGCCTTTAAAAGATAGCACTGAGCTCCTTTTCCTCCAGGCCTCCCTACATACTGTTCCCTTTGCCTACATCACCCTTCCTTACTGCTTCACCTAACTCCTCCTCTTTCAGATGGTCCTTCCTCCAGGAAGCTCTCCCTAACATCCAGGCAGGGTCAGGTGCCTCCTCTGGCCCTCCTAACCCTGAGCCCTGAGTTCTTCACATTGTCAGTGATAGGAGACCTATCTCCCCCACTGGACTGTGAGCTCTGGTGAGGGCAGGGCATGGGTCTGTCTCAACCAGCACAAGGCCCCAACCCTACCCAGCACCGGGCCAAGCCCAGAGCACGCATTCACGTGTTTGTGGCTAAACTCACAGACCAACCACTTTCTTGTGAAATGATCTCTCTTGTCCCTGTTCCCTCCCACACACACCTGGGCCCGAGAGCCGGAAGGATACATGGGCCTGGTCGATCATGCACTTGCACAGAGTGAAGTCAGTGTGGGGCAGGTTGGTGAGGGCCTTCAGCAGGATCTGGGCGGTGACCGTGGTCTGAAAGAAGGCTGGGTTGAACTGGTACCTGAGAAGGGGAACAAGAGACATAGCAACAGGTGGCATCTCCAGGTCCCAGAGCCCCACCAGGTGTAAGGCAGGCTACACACTGCTTAAGCCCAGAGCCTGGGAGCTGGATATGCCTGGGCTCCAATCCCAACCACAGCACTGCCTGTCTGTGAGACCTCCCTGACCCTACTTTCCTTCTCTGTAGACAAGGATAGTTAATTCTCACAACCACCCAGTAAGACAGACACTGTTAAGTGATTCACAAATAAATGAGTACATAGTAGCAGTCTGGAATAGTGGTTTAGGGCTCTGGAGCCAGACTGCCTGGGTTTAAACTCCCTTGCTTAGTGACCATGGATTACTTATTTTAAATTCTCTGTGCATTGCCCTGACTGGTGTGGGTTGAGCGTCATCCCGCAAATTGAAAGGTCACAGGTTCAATTCTCAGTCAGGGCACATGCCTGGGCTGAGTCTAGGTCCCCAGCTGGGGGTGTGCGAGAGGCAACGAATCAATGTTTCCGTCTCCCTCCCTTTCCCCCTCTCTAAAAATACGTAAATAAAATCTTTAAAAAATACTTCTCTATGCATCAGCTTCATCCCTTGGGCAATACGGCACCTAAGTGAGCTTAGAGCACAGCAACCGCCACATGGTGCACACTCACTGAGCAGCGATTGTAACCAGTAACAATCTAAACACCACAAATGCAGTGTCATTATATGCATTTTACAGATGTCACAATCGAGGCAGTGCAATCTGTAAAAATTACAGCTGGTAGTGTGCCAGTAAGGTCCTGAGGGGGAAGAACCCACATGACTGTTAACAGGAGAACGGGTAAGTATGACGGTCACACGGTGGAACACTGTACAGCAATGACAACAGAAAACCACCGCCACACAGAAAATGGCTGGATCACAAACCCAGTGCTGAGTGGATGTAGCCAGGTGCAGAAGAGCTCATGCTGTAGGACTGTGCTGTGTCAAGTTCAAAGCAGGCAATCCTGAGCTAAGGTGATCAAGATGCATGTATGTGGTAAACTCACATAAAGCCAGGCCATGAGAACACAAGAGTGGTTACCAGGGTGGGCAGTAAGGGTGGCTGGCACAAAACATATGGGGCAAAGAGTCTGGGCAGCTAGCAACACCCAATTTTACAAATGGTGATCAGATGGGTGTATTTATAATTACTTGCTAAACTGTACAATCCTCTGTGTCCATGAGGGATTGGTTCTAGGACCCCCTGTGGATACCAACATCCACAGACGTGTAAAATGGTCTGTGGATTTACACATAACCTATGCACATCCTCCCATATACTTTAAACCATCTCAATTATTTACAATACCTAACACAAAGGAAGTCCTATGCAAATAGTAGTTACACTGTGTTGTTTATAGAACAAGAAAAAAAGTTTGTATGTGTTCAATACAGACGTGACCATAGTAGGCCTAACTACACAGCACACAACAGCAACGTCACATTTTTGGGAGGAATGTTTTCAATACTGGGTTGAAAAATGGTTTCAATCTTTCTACTGATGTGGATTCCCGTGGACATAGAGAGCCAACAGTATTTGTTTTACATACTGGCCTATATGCATGTTTTGTAATTAATTCTTAAAAAAGCATCTATCCTGCTGCTCTACCTTCCTTGGCTTCCTAGTTTGACACCAAAAGATACTGCATCCGCCCTGACTGGTGTGGCTCTGTGGATTGAGTGTGGGCTGTGAACCAAAGGGTTGCAGGTTCAATTCCCAGTCAGGACACATGCCTGAGTTGCAGTCCAGGTCCCCAGTAGGGGGCCCGCAAGAGGAAACTACACATTGATACTTATCTCCGTTTCTTTCTCCTTATCTTCCCCTCTCTCTAAAAATGAATAAATAAAATCTTAAAAAAAAAAAAAAAAGATACTGCATCCTGCAGGCTACCCCCAACTCCCGTCCCACCCAGTGTTGGGAGTGGTATCCTGCTGGCTGCAGGCAAGGGGCTGGGGTTGGAGGCAGACACTCACAGCTTCAGGACAGCCAGGTTGGCTTCCAAATCATAAGCATTCTCCTTGGCCTGTGTCTCCACATAGCGCTCCAGGGTGGCCAGATTCTCAGGATTGTACCTGGAGAAGAATCAAGTTGGATGAGCGGAGAGGAGACAGGAGCTGAGGCCAGTCCCTTTATTTGGGGGTGGGGTGGGCAGTTACCTGCTCCTCCCTCCTCTCCTTCCCTTTAACTTTGGCACTGGTCATTTGCTCTACCCAAGTCTTGAATCAGCTCTGTAAACGCTAATAATAAAACTTATCCATATCCCAGACCTGGGCCTAAGCTCTAAACCCCATCAAAGCCCTGGGTCTAATGCCTAGGATGCCTCCCCAGCCTCTCAGTCAGTCACTGCAGCCTGTATGCCTGCGCCCCTGGACGTCTTTTGACACCCACCCTGGTCTAGCCCCATCCTCTCCTCCCTAGCTTCCCCAATTCCACTTCTGACCAATCTGCTCGTGCTTCCCTCATCACAGCTCTGAGTGCCCCCAGCTACCACTCTCTACTGTCGGTGCTGTCTGAACTCTGAACTGGGAACTCCATGAAAGTACAGCGTGCAGCTGTCTTGGTCACCTCTGGTCCCCCAAGACTGCCCGGCACTGACAGTAGGTTTTAGTGAACATGTTCTGAATGAATGATATGAGGGAGGAAAGAAGGGCGATGAAGAGGCACTGAGACACAGTGAGAGGCTGAGGGAAGGAGCGGGAAGGGAGAGGCCTTAAGGCAATTAGAGAGAGAAGAGTGGTGGGCGCGGCTATCTCCTGGCGCTAGGCGCTAGCGATGGTGTTTTCCTCAAACATCTCCTCCAGATGCCTGGAAAGCCCCACCCCAGGGCAAGTCCAGGATTGTGACCACCACTCGAGATCTCCAGAAATCCTCTCCTCCACCCCGCTGGGCCAGAAGTGCTCCCTCCGACCGGGCTCAGACCTGTCGATACCCTTGAGCAACTTGCCCACGTTAGCTCTCATTTGCTCAAACATCGCCATGACTGCTGTCGCTTCCCACGCGGGGGATAGGTCCGAAGAAGCGGCCGGTGCGGCGTCCTCGAAGGCCGGAAGAGGAAGAGAGGGGGGAAGCGGAAACTACGTCGCTGTTTTCGCTGCGGCCCTGGAGGCACTAAAAAGGGAGGCTCCTGCAGCGGCCGCCATACTTTCCGGTTGCCCCGTGACTTCTTCCCAGAGGGCGCAGTTGGCGCGTGCGCGTACGCTCCGCCCGAACTGGACCGACTGCGCGAGAGAAAACAGTCTAGCCGAGTGCGCAGGCGCCGTCTCCGGGCGAGGAGGCGGGGCTGAGCTGTTCCCGGGCGTCGCGCTATAGTCCCCAGGACGTGCGCGCGAACTCGCGGGAAAGGAGGCAAACTTCTGACGGCGGTTACCCGCTTCTCGTTGCTCGCTGCATTGACCTCACAAAACTATTGGAATACGCGTAGTACTCGTCTGTTTAGGCCATGGCCCAAGCTCCAAGAGCCTCTTTGCCCCAGGCCTGGCACCGTGAGGCAGCATCCTGAGCTCCGTAGTTTCCAGTACTGAAACTGGTCCCCATGCTCCACCCTAATTGCCGGGGTAGGAGCCTGCAAAGCTGTTGTGATAATCTGCCCTGCCCGGCAGGGGTGAGGGGCTCCTGAATCCCGACAAATTGCACCCTGTCCGCAGACTACAGTCTTGTGGAGGGAAGTTGAGTGCCCCATGTGTGCTGTCAAAAGTTATGCGGGTACAGCTCTCTTTGCCCTGGCTGGTGTGGCTAAGTGGATTGAGTGCTGGCCTATGAACCTAAGGGTCGCAGGTTCGATTCCCAGTCAGGGCACATGCCTGGGTGCTGGGGCAGGTCCCCAGCGTGGGGCGTGTGACAGGCAACCACACATTGATGTTTCCCTCTATTTCTCCCTCCCTCTCCACAAATAAAAAATGTGGGTACTGATTCAGACATTCACAGACATGTGGAAGTATGTGCTCTGGGTATGCACACATTGTGCACATGTGTATCCAGGCATGTGCACATCAACTGGACTGGTCTTCGCACCCCACAGAGGAGTTTCACTAAGTGCATGTCACTGGCCAAGGTAAACACTAATGCACACTGAATGGTCATCCCTGTGCAAACCTGCCATCTCAGGGTTGTGGCCAAACCCTCATTCAGCAGAGTTCAACTGTGGTTTTTAGCCACCACCCAGAATGGGGGAAGGGGTGCTGAGGTACCCACCAGATCACACTTAAGGTAGTTTGCATCTGATTTACATTCAGCCCAGGGCCATGAAGGTGGAGAGGGGTCCCCTGGGTCCCAACGCAAGCTGCCCCTCACAGGCTCTCAGGGCCCAGGGGACAGGGGGTGGAGCCGGCTGCACAGCCCTGCGCTGGGGCAGGAAATGAGAGTGGGGAAGGGGGAGGCCACAGCCAGTGGAGGCAAGGCGGGTGCAGGGCGTGTGGGGAAGGAGGGAGGTGCCAGCTCTCGAGCTCTGAGGCCCTGCTGGCCCCTGGGCAGAGGCCCAGCTCCGGCTCCCAGGAATGGACCTCGTGGACCCCGACATCTTTAATAGGGACCCCCGGGACCACTATGACCTGTTGCAGCGGCTGGGTGGCGGCACCTATGGAGAAGTCTTCAAGGTGAGGACCCTTCTCCTTCTCCATCACCCTCCAACCAGTGGCCTTTGGGGTGAAGTCCAAGAAGGGAAGGGGATGAGAAGGGGTCCTAGTCCTTGATGTTGGCTCAGGGATGCTGAAGAGAAATTCAGGGGAATGGAGCCTGCCTGACTGTCAACTTCCCCTTTACAAGGCCCGAGACAAGGTGACGGGGGACCTGATGGCATTGAAGATGGTGAAGATGGAGCCCGGTGAGGAGAGGATTCAGGAGCTCCTTCCCCACACCTCCACTTCCACCTCCTGGGGCACTGGGATTGTCCTATGCTTCTTCCCTGCAGTAGACTTTTCTCTCCTACCCCTCCTCGCAGATGACGATGTTTCTACACTTCAGAAGGAAATCCTCATCTTGAAAACTTGCCGGCATGCCAACATCGTGGCCTACCATGGGAGTTATCTCTGGTAATGAGCCTTAGACCTGCCCTGGACCCAGCCCAGCCCCTACCCCAGGGCCCCCGTTTATGACCAGGGTGCCCCCCAGCCTGACCTCCAATCATGGACCCCCATTTTAACTGAGTCACCCCTAATTTGATCCCCAGTCCAAAGTTCCACTTTTCTGATCAGAACATCCCCTAATCTAACCTCTCATTCAGAACACCCGTTTGGGACCAGGGGTCCCAAAATTGATCTCTTCTTAGTAACCAAATCTGAAACTAAGTCCCCTAAAACTAATCTTTCATTATCATGCCCTTTGGTTCCCCCAGTTTCACTCTCTGCTCTTTTAATATGATCCCCTTATTTCCCTGACCCCCAAATTAATATCCCAGATGCCTCAATAATGACTCTGTCTCCCAGACCTTGCAACCTGGGCGTCTGTCTCCTCTCCGAACTTCCTCGACCTGAGAGATCTCTGCCCTGTCTCCTAAATTAGCATGGGACAGCAGAGGGTGCCCTGGGTTAGGAGCCCAAGGACGTGGGTTTGAGGCCAGTGGATCATGAATGAACATTTCCTCTTTGAGCCTCAGCTTCCCCACCTATATATGGAAGTGGGATGATTTTACTCTGTGGGCAAGGGGAGTTAGAGAGATGACAGCTGCTACATGAAAAGTTCAGAACAAGAGAGTGAACCAGGGGCTGCACAATAAAAATAACTTCACTGTTATTATTACTGTTGTTATTATTATTACTGTTAAACTGTTGTAGGCTGCAAAAACTCTGGATCTGCATGGAATTCTGTGGGGCTGGTTCTCTGCAGGACATCTACCAAGGTGAGTGGAAAGGCAAGGGGATCCAGGCGGCCCCCAACCCTCCAATCCACTTCTCGTGTCTCTCTGTGTTTGTGTCTCCTGGAACTGTTTTTCTGGTCCATATTTCACACAATGAGCCCCTCCTTTGGTCTCAGGCTTGGCTTGGATGATGTTGGGGTACTGTAGTTACCAAGTGGGCCCTGGGACCTTCCCACCAGGACCCGACAACCCCAGTCTTTCTGTGTGCAATGGTCTCTCTACTCGCCCCTCCCATCTTCCTCTGTGTCTGCATTTTCTCACCAAGGTCCATTTGTGTTCTGGTGTTTCTGCATTTCTGGCTCATAGTAGGTGCCCCCATTTTCACTGAAGAGTGAATGAATTTCTGATTCTTTCTCTCAGACTGCTTTTCACTCTCAGAGAATTTGAGGGTGGAGTGGAGTAGCCTGTGATTGCCTTTCAATTTTTTATGCCCACCTCTGTCTTTCACCATCTCCCTGTCTCCCTCTAGCCCAACACCTCAAATGTTAGAAAAGGAACGACTTTGTTAAGAAGTTCTCAGTGGGGGGCCCTGACTAGTGTGGCTCAGTGGGTTGGGTGTCGTCTGAAAACTGAAAGGTCACCCGTGGCCGGTCAGGGCACATGCCTGGTTCCTGGGCAAGACCTCTGTTGGGGAAGTGCAAGAGGCAACCAATCAATGTTTCTCTCCCTCTCTTTCTCCCTCCCTTCCCCTATCTCTAAAATTAAATAAATAAAATCTTTTTAGAAAAAGTCCTTCGTAAGGAAACTGAGGCCCACAGAGAAGACGTGACTCACGCAGCCAGACTGTCAGACCTCATCTCTGTCTACCTCTTTGTCGTTTCTACTCCACCCCCTGTGTCTCTCTCTTTTTCAGTGTGCCTGTCTTCCCACTTTTTGGTCTCTGACCATCTTTCTTTCTCTCTCAGTTTGGATCTGTTCCTGCTTCTTCGTCTGTTTCTGTCTCTGCCTTCCTCATTTTGCAAAGCCCCATACCCCCTGCTTGGAGCTCTCCCGTGGCTTCCATTTCCCTCCGAAAAGCCCCAGCTCCTCATGGTGGCCCATGAGTCTAACTGCCACTGCACCCTAAGCTGAACACCCTCACCTCCAGTCTCCCCTCTGCCTCACCCACTCGGCTGCTTTGCAGACCCATCAGGTGCCCTCCCGCCTCCTGGCCTCTGCACTGGCTCTGGTTCCCGCTCCAAGCAGGACTGTTCATGTCTTCACCCTGTCACCCTCACAGAGGGGCCTCCACTGACCAGCCTCTGTAAAATGTCATAGCCTTCCCACATGTTTCCTGTTGTCCTTTCTTGCTTTTTCTTATTATTTATCAGCATTTTGTGTACTGTGTATTTTACTTGTTTATCTGGTTTACTGTTGTATGTCCTCTCCACGAGGGTAGGGATCTGTCTCTTTCATTCATAGCTATGTCCCAAGTGCCTACCATAGTGCCTGGAACACAGTGGACACATAGTAAATGTCTGCTGAATGAATCTGTCTCCCTCTGGCTTCTGGTTTCCCTCTCTCTATCACTGACCACTCCTCTGCCTCCCCTTCCACTTGTCCCATCCTGTACCCCCCTTCCCCCATGGCACCCTCTCAGCCAGTTTGGGCTGGGACCAGGGGCTCCCTGGGTCAGGTTTCCTGGTTCCCAGCCAACAATGTGCTGGGGTGATCCTTGCAGTGACAGGTCCCCTGTCAGAGCTGCAGATCAGCTACGTCTGCCGAGAAGTGCTCCAGGTAAGGAAAGCCCTGGTGGGCCTGGGTGGGGACAGGGCCCTACACCAGCCCCCAGGCCCTCACAGCCCCATGTTCACCCCTCTCCACAGGGACTGGCCTATCTGCATTCACAGAAGAAGATACACCGGGACATCAAGGTGGTCTAGGGGCAGAAAGGTGGTCTTGGTGGGTGGGAGGCCCAGGAGATGGGAGTGCTGTTTTGAAGGCTTGGGGCGGTACTGCGCTGTGGGGTAGCAGTCGGGGGGCCAAGGGTTGGAGGCATCTTTGGGTTAGAGGGATGGTCTCTGACGGCCTCCAACCCCTCCTCTTTCCCCCAGGGAGCCAACATCCTCATCAATGACTCTGGGGAGGTCAGACTGGGTGAGTGTGGCTGGGGGCTAGAGAGGCGGACTGGCTGAGGGCTGGAGGGGATAGAGGACCGTAGGTCACTGTGTCTCTCCTTCTGCCTCCAGCTGACTTTGGAATCTCGGCCCAGATCGGGGCAACACTGGCTCGACGCCTCTCTTTCATTGGCACACCCTACTGGTGAGGGATGCCTGGCAGGCGGCTGGGGGTAGAGTGGGGAGTGGTGACTTTTTCCACCCAATCTCTGGGACCCTTCTTCTGGCCCCTCTCCCAGCCTCTGACTCCCTCTGTTGAACATTCTACCTCCCTTTCACCTCCCTCCTTTTCTCTTTATCTAGGTCTCCTGGGCCCCTCTCCACCTCTTGGTCTCAGTGTTTGTGTTGATTTTTATCCGGATCTGTCTTTCCCTCTATGTTGATTTCTGCCTTTTTTCGGTCCCAGTGTGTGACTCTGTCTGTCTGTCTCTTCCTCTCTCTCTTCTCTCTGTCTTCCTAGCTGTCTCTATCTTTCATCTTTATTCCTGTTGTCTCTTTCTCTCCATCTTTATGATTCCCTCTGCATGTGGCTTTTTCTATGCCCCATTCTACTCTCTCTGTCTCTCTCCTCCCCCCACCACCCACACAAAGGAGTCTCCCTTCCCCCTTCTTCTGTCACTCCTGACTCTCTGAGGGTCTCTGCCTGCAGGATGGCTCCAGAGGTGGCAGCCGTGGCCCTGAAGGGGGGATATAACGAGCTGTGTGACATCTGGTCCCTGGGCATCACAGCCATCGAACTAGCTGAGTTACAGCCACCGCTCTTTGATGTGCACCCTCTCAGGTAGGCGGGTGTGGCTGGTCCCTCTGAGCCCAGAGACCCCACCCAGTCCTGACCTTAAACACCCCCACCAACCTGCTTCCTCACATCAAGATCCCCCTACAGGAAACCCCTTTCCTTTGAGTCCAATCTGAGACCCCTGAGGATCCCCTCAATCCAGAATGTCCTTTCTTCAGCCCTCTGCACCAGGAACTCCCGTCTCAGGGATCCCTGTCTTGGGCCTCCCTCTGTGACTGATGTTGCTCTATAATGGGATATGTGGTGCTCCCTGGGAGGGGTATCCCAGGGCACAGTAAAGCCTAAGCATCATTTTCATTCTGTTCTTCACTTGCTCTCTGCTGACTTCATTGCTGCTGGGGGCCCCTCTTGCCCCCACTGGGAGTCTGAACTCCATGTTCTCTCCTTCTCTTCTAGAGTTCTCTTCCTCATGACCAAGAGTGGCTACCAACCACCCCGGCTAAAGGACAAAGGCAAATGGTAGGGACAGTGAGACAAGGGAGGGCAGAGCCAGGGCTGATGGTCTGATGGGAAGTGTCTGGTTGCCTCACCCCAGAGCTTGGCTTCTTTCTCCCAAGGTCCGCTGCCTTCCACAACTTTGTCAAAGTCGCCCTCACCAAGAACCCCAAGAAACGACCTGGTGCCACCAAGATGCTCAGTGTAAACCTTCCCTCCCTGAAACCGTCCCAGACTCTCACCCCAGAATTGCCCAGGGTCACATGGCTCCCTACAATGTTGATGGTTTAGTTCCACAGAACCCCATGCCCTAGTCCCTAGTACTTTGAATTCCCCAGGACCCCCCAAAGACCCTCCAACTTGTACCCCAGACGCTTTTCCAGGATATCTTGAGTTGTTAAGACTCACCAATTCCCAAGGGCCTCAAGACCCATCCCTGGGTGTATTCTGGAACAGAATTCTCCAAGTTCCACACCGGGATCCCTAAATTCTTTTAATTCCTTCAAACTCCTAAGAATTCCCTGGCCTTCTACTGGTTCCCCAGAGTTTCCTGCCTTCTCCCGCTGTTCCCTGAAACAGGTTCTCAAGCCCCTGCCCCAACGTCTCCCTCCTACCAGCCCTCAGCCTGCTGACGCCCTCCTCCCCTCCCCTAGCATCAGCTGGTATCCCAGCCCGGACTAAATAGAGGCCTGATCCTAGATCTTCTCGACAAACTGAGGAACCCAGGGAAGGGAGCCCCTGTTGGTGAAATTGAAGATGAGGAGCCTGAGGTGAGGGGTTCTGGCTGACAGAAGCCCTGGAACCTCCCAGCTTTTGCTCAGGCTGTGCCCCCTACCTGGAACACCTTCCTGCAGCCTCTCTTGGGAGGAAAAAGGGAGGGAGGAGGGGAGGCTTGGCACAGCGCTGGGGGCATGGAGGTCGTGGGACAGTCAAGGGCTCCAGGTTGAGCCCACAGGGTTGTGGGCTGCTGGTGGGCAGTGGCCTGATGCAGCTGCCGCCCTGCCCAGCCACCCCCTGCTATCCCTCGGCGGATCAGATCCACACACCGATCCAGCTCGCTGGGGATTCCAGATGCAGATTGCTGTCGTGAGTAAAGTCCTCAAACTTAGGGACACTTGACCCTATAATAGATCCAAGAGACCCTCTTCGCCCCCACATCACTCATCACTTCCAAACAGACCCTCAGAGACCCCCACCACCATCTGACCCACAAGTGACCCCAGAGAACCTCGTTACTACCTGACCTGCAAGGTGACTCCAGAGGCCCCGCTCCTCTGACCTGCAAACAGACTCCATCAGGCTTCCCATCACCACTCTGACCCCCAGAGAGACCTCAGAAATATGGCAGACCTGATTCCCAAATGGAACCTGAAATCGAATACTATGTCATTACTTTGAGTCCCCATGTCCCTAATCCCAAACCCTGACCCCCAAATAAGACCCCTGTAAACCAAGATACCTCCCTTTAGGGGCAGCTTCAATCCTAAGAGGCTGATCCTTCCCCCTTCCCCCCAGTTTTACTCTATTTCTAAATCCATCTCCTAGCTCACTGTGTGTTACCTTGCCCCTCACCCCCAACTTCCAGGGCGGCACATGGAATTCAGGAAGCTCAGAGGAATGGAGTCCAGACCTACAACTGACACTGTGAGATGCCTGTCCCTCACCCCACTGGCCCCAGACACCCTCCCCTTCCCCTAGGCCACTGCTGACCCTTTGGTATCCCACAGGTTCGTTTACAGCCCCCCGAAGACTTCAGGAGCAGCAGTCCTAGGTCAGGGGCCCTTGGGCTGGGAGGGGAGGGGCTAGGATTTGTGTGGAAACTGCCCAAGGCTCACACCTGTCACTCCTCAGGAGGCACCTGTCAGAGTCCGATGATGACTACGACGACGTGGACATGTAAGAGAGGCTGGACCCTCCGCTCCTCAGGCCCTCACCCAGCCCCTGCATGTCTGTAACCCCTGCCTTGCTTCCACATTGACCCCAACCTCAGCCCTGACTATCCTTCCACCACTCCTCCCTGACCCCTGACTGGACCCTCAGTGTGACTCCTACCTTTCTTCACCCCAACGTGTGACCCCATCGTAACCCCCAGCCCAGCCCACACTCACCTCCCTCCCCATCGCCTGTTCCCTGAGCCCACCCAACCTCAACTCTTTGCCTTCCTTCACCTCGGACCCCTGACCGTCATCCCTACCCTAACTCTAGTCCCTACCTTTCTTCCACCTTCTTGTAGGACCTCTGACCTGACTCTTTAACTCCAGTCCCCACCTGCCTTCAATCCCAGTTCCTTCCAGAATCCCCTCTGCTCCAGCCTGAGCTCTTTCCTCATCTGCCTAGCTCAGCCCTGGACCCCCCTCTACAGCCCAGCCCCCAGCTCCTCCCAGATGTTGCTCTAACCCCCAGACCTCAACTGCAGCCCCAGGCTTCAGCCACAGGACTTTTACCTTTCCTCATCTACTCACAAAACCTCAGACTAAACCTTGGCCCCCGGGAATTTCCCCCACGCTAGACCTTGGGCCCCAGACCCGAGCCTCAACCCCAGCAGCCAGCCCCCAGCCTGCAGGCCAGTGTCAGCCTCAGGGTCCACATTGTGTCTGTAATGGGCTCGCACGTTGCTGGGCACCGTGATAGAACCTGACCCCAGGAGCGCAGATAACCTGTGTTGCTAGGTGGCCTTGAAGATTTAGACTTGATGCCTTGTTAGCACTTGATCTCCAAGAGCTGTTCTTGCTATTGTCATCATGCTGATTAATTTGTCCTTTGGTCCTTAGCTCCAGTCACCCCTAACCCCTCTGAGCTCGGACCTCCAGCCGTGAACCACCTCATCCTTATTCCTCACACTTCCACCTGCTTATTCTGTCTTTGCGTTTCAGCCCCGCCCCTGCAGAAGACACACCTCCTCCGCTGCCCCCCAAGGTGAGGTCCTGGTCAGAGCTAGGGGGCTGGGGGCCAGGATGTCACAGTCCTTAGATGCTGGGATGCTGGGCATTCTAGGGCAGGAGTCTGGGACACCAGGACCCTCAAAGTCTGGGAGATGGGACCATGAGCATGTTGGGGTGTGGAAGCAGCATCCCTGAACCAATATTTAGCCTGAGGGACACTGGTCAGTAGCTGGTGCACCCAGCATTAACCCTTTAGTTGCTGGGGTGTGTCGATGTGGGGGTAGAGGGGAAGGCTGGAGTGGTGGTAGGACGTTGTGGGGAGGGTCAGAGATGTGACCAAATTCAATTGTAGCCGAAGCAGGAGGATGTCAGGGTGCCCTCTCTCGGAGATCATCTGAGTTACCCACTCCCCTTCTCTGTCTCCAAAGCCCAAGTTCCGTTCTCCATCGGATGAAGGTCCCTGGGGGCCGGGGGAAGAGGAACAGCTGAGCCCAGGGGTGCTGGTCCGGTGTGCCAGTGGTCCTCCTCCACGCACCCCCCATGTTGGGCCTCCCCCAGCCACCCGAAGCCCCCACCTAACTGCCCATTCAGGTGATGGGGCAGGCTAGGGCGGGAGGTGGGCGAGGTTGGGGGCTTTGGAAGCTGATTTTCCCCCGTCCTGTCTCAGAACCCTCACTGTGGAACCCACCCCCGCAAGAATCTGACCAGCCCCCACTGTTGCCCCCCAAGAAGGATAAGATGAAGAGAAAGGTGAGGCCAGCTGTGCTGGGGACTCACACCTCTAGGTGGGACTGGGGGTGTGAGTGAGGTGGGGGTGGGAAGAGCAATAACGATTACAGGTGACATTTGTGGAGCAGATAACCTCTCTACCAGACATCGGTCTCATGTCTTCACATGGTGTAAACCTGTGCAGATGGAAGTAGATATTACCCCCCATTTCACAGACGGGGGCACTGAGGCAGAGAGGAGTACAGAGTCTGCCAAGGCTATAAACCTTTGGGGAGGACGAGGCGGAGTGTGAACCGGGCACTGTTCCTCCAGAGCCCTAACCACTGCTCCTTCCTTTTGCTGGATCTTGTGCCCTGCTCCCCACGGCCTGCCTAGCGATGTGCCCTTCTCGTCAAGTTGTTCAACGGCTGCCCGCTCCGGATTCACAGCACAGCTGCCTGGACACACCCATCCACCAAAGGTAGGTGTTCAGGAGGGTCGCAGAGAACACAGGGTGGGATGGGGAGGGGTCTTGATGGAAGGTACAAAAGCAGGGACCAGGAAGGGTCTTCATAGGGTGGGGAGGGGCAAAGCTGCGGCAGGGACAGAGCCTGGAGCTAAAGCGGGGCTTGGGGGCCAAAGATGGGCATCGTGAACTTGAGTTGGGAGAGTGAAAACTAGGACATTGGGACTTGGGGGCCCTGAATATCAGATACAGCCAAAAGGTTAGAGTTTGGGGTACAAGATAGGGGACAGTTGGGCCCCGGTAACCTCATCTGGAGGTTAATGGCAAACTAAGATTAGTATTTTGGGGTCAGGAGTTTTAGGGATTAGAATGTAGCATAGAGGGGCAGAGTTTGGGGATCAAAGATATGGAGGCAAGGTCAGTGAGAGGTAAATGGTAAAGAAACAGCATAGCGTTTTGGGAGTGTCACGCTGGACAGAAAAAGCCGCGTGGGGGTTCTGAGCGTGAGGATCAACGCTGAGACGGGACTAGCTTTCAGGGACCAGGTCTAGGGAGGGAAAAGAGGGACAGAACTTAGAGGGCTGTCTGGGGAGGCATGTCCTATGTCTGGGTTAGCACTGCAGGGGCACAGGACCAGGATCTGTGGGGCAGAGACAGAAGAACCACCAGAACGTGGTGAGTCAGAGACCGGTGAGGAGGAGAGCAGTTTGAGGGACTAGGTTGGGGTTTTGGTTCAGATTTGGGGACACAGGCTGGAAGTGTTGAGGTGGGGGTGTGGATTAGGGAACTGAGGGTCAGGGCTGGAGGACAGAGTGCCAGTGGCTGGAATCAGACAGGTGGGGGTCTGGGAGGTACCCCCGGGTGAAGCAGGCCTTTCCCCCCAGACCAGCACCTGATCCTAGGGGCAGAGGAAGGCATTTTCATCTTGAACCGGAATGATCAGGAGGCCACGCTGGAGATGGTGAGGGATGGCACCCAGGGTGGGCCGAGGGCAGGGCCCAGAGCTGGGGGTGGCTGGGGTCTCACAGGAGCCATCTCCCCCATTCTCTGCAGCTCTTTCCTAGCCGGACTACCTGGTTGTACTCCATCAACAATGTCCTCATGTCTCTCTCAGGTCTGGCTGTGGGGGAGTGGAAGGGCTGGGGTCAGAAGTGAAGGGGTCAAAGGTCAGGGGGTGGGGAGGTAGGTGAGCACAGCTGATAAAAGCCTAGGCTCCCCTGCTCACAGAGCCTGAGGTTCAAGTCCTAGTCACTCTTTCACTTGGGGCAGGAGACTTCTGCTCCCTGTCTCAGTTTCCCCATCAATGAAATGGGGCTCACACTAGTTCCCACCTCTCAAGTCAGTTCTGAGGGAATTTTACAATAAGTTAATTTTTACCTTTCTTTGATGTTTGTTAGAACTTACCCCACACTACTAAAATAGAGTGAGCAAGTTATAGATTAAAAATTTGTGTTGTTTTATAAACATTTCATGTAAAAGAATTTCTTTTTTTAAGTATATTTTATTGATTATGCTATTACAGTTGTCCCATTTTTTTCTCCCCTTTATTTCCCTCCGCCCTGCACCCCCTCTCCCACCAGCATTCCCCCACTTAGTGCATGTCCGTGGGCCATACATACAAGTTCTTTGGCATGGGGGAAACTCCAAGCCAAAGAGGATTCATGAGCTAGTTAATATCTGTGATGACAAACTTTAAAAGAGTTTCTAGATAGGTTTCTTGTTAAACTTTGTGATGTGTATTCATCTGACTAGTTAAGTGTCCATAGTTTCTTACGGGGCTACAGGCACCGAAGGGCAAGGGACATAATTTATTTGACTCACCGCTGTTCACCAGTGCCAAGCACAGAGCCTGGCCTACAGTGGGTGTTTAAAGCACGTTGGTGAAAAGTAATAGATGAAAAGTGCTTAAGGTTTGAAGGCTTGGGAATTTCAGACAAAGCAATGGGGCCGGGTGAAGCTACAGGGAAAGGTGGGAGTGTCCAGTGTCCATAACTGCCTGCTTCTCCTATGTGTATGCACACTGCAGGCAAGACCCCCCACCTGTATTCTCACAGCATCCTGGGCCTGCTGGAAAGGAAAGAGACCAGAGCAGGAAGTCCCATCTCTCACATTAGTCCCCACCGGCTACTGGCAAGGTACCAGCCCCTCATGGCACGGCAGGCCCCTGTAATCCCCCCTTCCTGCCTACCTTCCACTCCCGCCTACCTTCTCCTGCAGGAAGAACATGGTCTCCACCAAGATCCAGGACACCAAAGGCTGCCGGGCCTGCTGTGTGGGTGAGAGAGAACCTCCTGGGGAGAAGATGAGGGGCTGGACTGGGCAGGGCTTGGCCTGCTCCACCCAAGGGGTTTGCAGGGTTAAGGCAGGGTATCCAGAACCCGGGGAAAGCTGAGTTGCCGTTTGGGAGCAGGAAAGAGGAGAGAAGATTGACTCTAACAAGACCTTACCCACCCCCACAGCGGAGGGCGCGAGCTCTGGGGGCCCATTCCTGTGCGGTGCATTGGAGACCTCGGTGGTCCTGCTTCAGTGGTACCAGCCCATGAACAAGTTCCTGCTGATCCGGGTAGGAGGGCCTGTGGCGGCTGGCTTCTATGGAGGGCTCCAGGAAACCCCACTTCCATTCGAGGCTTTGTCCCAGTCTGCCCACGGGCTGTCAGCACTGGAGGCTTCCGGTTCTGAGTGCTTTCTAATCCTTAAGCTCTGCCCCTCACCTGTGGCCCAATTGTTCTTTGTATCCCTATGCCCCACCCCACCCCCGGCCTCTAAGGAGACCCCCATCCAGGTCCCTTGAGCCCCTGAGACTTCGCCGCTTTTGAGGCCACGCCCCCGGAGGCCCTGCTTTTCTGTCACCGGGCAGCACGCCCCCAAACGGAAGCCACCACGACTCCGAGGGCACACCTGTCCATTTCTAAGGAGGCACCACCTAACCCCTCCGAGGCTTCGACCCCTGAAATTTCTATATTGGCACCTCCCAAGACTGAGGCTCAGGAAACACTCGGGAAGCCCCAAGCTCACGCTAGCTCAAGGCCCCGCCCCTCTCAGGCCCCGCCCCAAGCCTCCCCTGAGCCCGCCGCTCCCCTTGGGCCCTGCAGCAGGTGCTGTTCCCGCTACCCACGCCTCTGCCAGTGTTCGCGCTGCTGACAGGGCCAGGTTCCGAGCTGCCCGCCGTGTGTATCGGCGTGAGCCCCGGGAGGCCGGCGAAGTCGGTGCTCTTCCACACAGTGCGCTTCGGCGCGCTGTCCTGCTGGCTGGGCGAGATGAGCACGAGTGAGTGGGACCGGGCCTCGCGGGGGCGGGGCTGACGGAAGGGGTGGGTCTGGGTGGCTGGGCGGGGCCTAGCCCGAGGCGTCCTTTACATAGGCTGTTGAACTTGGCGTGGAGTCTGGGCGGGGAGAAAGGCGGGCACAGTGAGTGCGGTTCAGCCTACTAACTTGGGGATGGAGAAGGTGCCAAGGAGGAAGGCGGAATGGGCGGAATTGGTCCTTGAACCCCTCTTCTCAAACAGAGCACAAAGGGCCAGTACAGGTGACCCAGGTAGAGGAAGACAAGGTGATGGTGTTGATGGACGGTAAGGACGCTCCTCCCTGTTTTCCTCACTGTTCTTAGCTCTCCGCACTCCAGACCCTGTGCCTCGCAGAAACGCTGACCCCCTCCAGGCATTGCCCCCGTCCTGCTTTGCTTCTCCATACTGAATTTATTGTCCAGTTCCTCCTTCTAAGCCCTGCTCTTAAAGGCCTCCCTTTATCCACTTCTAGGGTCTCTGAAGCTGGTGACTCCAGAGGGAGCCCCAGTCCGGGGTCTTCGAACCCCGGAGATCCCCATGACCGAAGCCGTGGAGGCTGTGGGTATGTGCAGGGGTGGGAGAGCCTGGAGTCCAGAGGGGAGGCTCAAATGCTACCCAACGGTAACAGGCACTGCTTTCCTCCCAGCTATGGTCGGGGGACGGCTCCAGGCCTTCTGGAAGCATGGAGTGCAGGTGTGGGCTCTAGGCTCTGACCAGGTAAGCTCCACCATCAGGAGACCCACAGCCGGCCCCTCCCACTCAGTCATCTAACTCATGGGATGGACTGGGGGAACTGAGGCGCAGTGTGAAGTCCTAGAGGAGAAGTTTCCTCCAGTCTCAGTTCAGACAGGTCCCCTTCCCTACCCCAGGGTGTCTTGCGTCTAGAGCTCATCCCAGGCCGTGTGTGACCTTATGCAAGAGACTTTGCTTCTCTCTGAGCCTCAGTCTCCCAACTATAAAATAGAGTTTATTATAGAAATATGTGGGTGGTTAAGAACATGGACCGGACTGCCTGGGTTGGAATCCAGCTGAGTCACCTCAGGCAAATGACTTAACCTTCCTGTGCCTTACTTTCTTCATCTGGAAGATGGGGCAAAAATGGTGCTTAGCTCATAGAACACTACGTGTCAGACCCTGCCCTTACATATTTGTATTTTATTTAATCTTCATGATCACCTATCAGGTAGGTATTGTGATTTCATAGGTTAGTGATCTGAGGCACAGAGAGATTAAGTAACTTGCGTCAGGTCACACAGCTGGTGAGTGGTAGTAACAAGAACGACTATTTGTGGATCTAAGGCTGGAAGTTCAGAGAACTCCTGCCTGTTCTCTTTAAGGGAGAGGGAGGAGTATTCTGTATACTGACACACATCTTCTCCCCCAGCTGCTTCAGGAGCTGAGAGACCCCACCCTCACCTTCCGTCTGCTTGGCTCCCCCAGGTATGGACTTGGGGAAGGGGACAGAGAATCTGCGGGGGGGAGCCTCTGATGTGGAGAGGGCATCCTGAGGTGTCTCTGGTCACCTGAATCTTTGGCGTGGACATTCTGCCACCTAAGTGTCCCTGTTTCCATCTCTGCCCTCCATGGTCCATTTTGCACACACCCCTTCACCCAGACTCCCTAGATGTTGTTAACTTTTTAAAACCACATTTGCTTTAGATTCTATATATAAATTTTTTTTTCCTATGTGAGTGTGAATTGCAGACATGATGCCCATTTACCCCTGTATTCTTCAGTGCATGTTTACTAAATCGAGCAAGGACATGCTTTTACAATCCACAATGCAGCTGTTAAAGTCAAGAAAATAATATGGAGACATCACTGCCTTCTGATCTGCACACCCATTCCAGTCTCACTAGTTGTCCCAAGGATAATTTTTATAACCAAAAAATAACACTTTTTTCCTGGCCCAGGACACAACCCAGGGCGATGGGCTGCACTTAGGAGTCGGGTCTCTTCAGTCTTCAGCCTGGAACATTTCTTCAGACTTTCTTTGTTTTTCGTGATCTTGTCACTTTTTCAGAAAGATTTTATTTACTCATTTTTAGAGAGAGGAAGGGAGGGAGAAAGAAAGGGAGAGAAACATCGATGTGCTAGAGATACATCCATCAGTTTCCTCTCGCACACCCCCAGCTGGGGACCTGGCCCGCAACCCCGGGCATGTGCCCTGACTGGGAACCGAACCAGCGACCTTTTAGTTCGCAGGCCAGTGCTCAATCCACTGAGACACACCAGCCAGGGCGACCTGGACACTTTTGAAGAATACAGGAAAGTTGTTTTGCAGAATGTCCCTCAATTGGGTTTGAGGTTTCCAGGTTCAGCATTTTGGGCAGAAACATCGCTGATGTGAGGGTGCGTCCTCACCGCATCATATCAGGGGGCACATGTCAGTTTGTCTGATTCCTGGTGATGTTCTCTTTGATCGTTTGGTTAAGGCGCGCAGTTTGCCACATTTCTCCTTCACAAAGTTCCTCTTTTCTCTTGCTACTAGTAAGTGCAGCGGCCCCCCTGTTTGCAGGGACGTGTTCCAAGACTCTCAGTCCTGAGCCTTCAGCACCAAACCGTGTGTGTGTCCTGTGTGTGTTACGTTTCTTTTCCTGCACACACATACCTATGATAAAGTTTAATTTACAAATTAAGCACAGCAAGAGATCAACAACAACATAATAAAATAGAACAATTATAATAACACAGTCAAACCTCAGTTCTCGAACATCTCCCATCTCCAACAGTTTGGTTCTTGACCAAGTTGTTCACACAAAAAAGGCCTTGGTTGTCTAATAAAACTTCGTCTCAATTTTTCTGCCCAACCACCCTTTCATGGTGCTTCCTGTATGATCACTCATGCGTCTCTCAGGCAACAAAGTAGATTTGGTTTTCAAACAAACCGTTTTTCGAAGTTTTCTGGAATGAATGAAGTTTGAGAGCTGCGGTTCCACTGTGTACGATAATGAAAGGTAGATGTGGTCTCTCTCTCAAAGAATCCTGTACCGCACTCACCCTGTTTCTCGTCATGATGTGAGGGATGCAGTGTCTGTGAGGGTGAACTGAGATGAGTGTTATAAGCGCTGGGACGCAGCGTTAGGCTTGGACATAGCGCTGAGACGCCATGGCAGTCTGACTGATAACCGAGGAGGCTACCAAGTGACTAATGGGAGGGCCGTGTGTGCGGCATGGGTACGCCGCACCATTCACATCCTGGGTGGGACAGAGTGGGATAGCACAAGATTTAAGCATGCTACTTAGAATGGCATGCAATTTAAAACTTATGAATTGTGTATTTCTGGAATTTTCTATTTAATATTTTTGGATTGCAGTTGACCTCAAGTAATTGAAACCTTGGAAAGCAAAACCATGGATGGGCAGGGAAGAGACTACTGTCTCTTTTTCTTTTAAAGATTTTATTTATTTATTTATTTATTTATTTATTTTTAGAGGGAAGGGTAGGAGAGAGGGAGAGAAACATCAGTGTGTGGTTGCCTCTTGCACGCCCCCTACTGGGGACCTGGCCCACAACCCAGGCATGTGCCCTGACTGGGAATCAAACCTGCAACCCTTTGGTTTACAGCCCTGCACTCAATCCACTGAGCCACACCAGCCAGGGCAAGCCTCCTGTATCTTTTGGGGAGAATTGTTGAGATTGTAAATATACTCTTTCTCATTAGATTTTTCATCTACTAGATTTTTGCCTGAATCTATTATTAGGATGGTTACTAAATGGTAATTTTTTCCATTTCTATCATTTCTTCTACATTTAGTAGTTGTCATTCTACTGTAGGGAAAAGCTGTCCCTTCGCCACCATTTATGTGTGTATTTGTGTATGTGTATTTCAGCATAGTCTCATGGATTTCCATTTTATTCTATGTGTTATATATGACCTATTACTGTCATTATTTGAGGCACAAATACTCCCAGGTTTAGCCAGCGAGAGCTCCTCCAAGGATCTCCTGTGACCTTTTGACATGCCAGAGGGGTTTTTTAAATTCTAAGTCTGAATTGGTCGCTCTCCATGTTTGAGACCCTCCCGTGGCTTCAAGATAAACACCCAATTCTGGCCACAGCCGACAACACCGTGACTCCTGCAGCCAAGCCCCAGGCTCCCCCACTCAAAGCCTTTGCACAGGCTGTTGTCTCTGCCCAGAACACTCTTCCCTGTCTTTTCACCAGGTTCCCTCCTGAGCCTTATTTAGGCTCCACTCTCCATTCTTGGAGGCACCTTGGCTGGCTGAGCCCTTGGGCGAGGGGTCCCTGCCGTGTGAGCCGTTGCTTCTTTGCACTCATGTAATTTGTTGACTCAGGCTGGTCTGCTGCTCTAGAGTGAGCTCCCCAAGTGCGGGGCCGATGCCTGCTCACTCACTGCTACAGCCCAGATTACCCTGGCACAGGCTCTATTAATTCCTTTATGAATGAATGGATGAACAAATGAATGAACTGACTTCTCTCTTCCTTCCCCAGGCCTGTGGTGGTGGAGACACGCCCAGCAGATGACCCTACTGCTCCCAGCAACCTCTATATCCAGGAATGAGTCCCTGGGGAGGGGTGTTAGGAACCATTCCCTGCACATCCCTTCCCGATGGACCTACATTAGTGATCTGACATGCCCCTTTCTCCCAATAAACATGACTTCAGCCGCTGCTGTCATCTTGTTCTTCTGGGGCTGGGGCAGGGCAGAATTCCTGGAGGCCCACTCCCCCCTCTAAATGTCAACAGTCTAACACAGTCATGCCAGGGGTGTAGCACAGATTTTATTTTTCCAGTTCATGGTCACTCTCCCCCAGGGGCCTTGGGAGGAGGGGTCTGGGGGCTAAGGGACTTGCTGTGAGAATAAGGCACTTGAGGTAGGGCCAGCTGGGATGACTCAGCTGAGCTGGTCCTCATACTGCTTGCGGAAACAGTCGCCGGCTGGGAAGAAGTCCCAGCACCTCTCCTGGTACATCTTCCACACGTAAGACTCCTAGGGTTTGGGATGGGGAAGAGCAGACTGATATTGATGTGAGTTTTTTAAAAATGATTTCATTTATTTAGAGACTGAGGGGAAGGGTGGGAAAAAGAAAGGGAGAGAAACATCAATGTATGGTTGCCTCTCATGCGCCCTGAACTGGGGAGCCTGGCCTGCAACCCAGACATGTGCCTTGACTGGGAACTGAACCTGCGACTCTTTGCTTTGCAGTCCGGTGCTCAATCCACTGAGCCACAGCAGCCAGCGCATGGTATAGGCTTTTTAATACCACCTGATGATTTACCCTATATTAAAACCCTCCATGTCCTTGCCCACTGTCCTCCCATTAACATCCCCTTACCTGACCCGTGTGTTCTGTCTCATCCTTGTTTATCAGGTACATGAGGAAAAACCTGGGGGCAGGAGCACAGTGGCAGACAGGTCAAGATCATCTTTACCTTCTCCTGGTTGGCTGGCTGGGAATCCACCCACACTGACACCACAACCTCTTCCCAAAAACTGGCCTAGGCCCGGTATCCCACTCCTAGGTGTAGATGGCCATGCCCCCATCCTCACTGGGCAGCGGGCCCATGCTCACATGTAATTGGCCAGGTTGTGCTCTTCTAGCGTGTGGGTCTCAAACCCATGGGGTGTGGTATCGAAGTAATCGCTGCCAATGCCACAGATGAAGCACTTGGTCTGTGGGTGGTGAGAGACATCAGAGTCGAGGCCTATTCCACTCCCCAGGGTCCCATAATCCCTCTGGGTCACCCCCTGACATGACCTACCTCCATATCTTCCTTCACTTGTTCTTGTTGGTCTCGGAGCTCGCCAAAAGCATCAATGATCAGACCTGGGGGGGTCAGGGTGCACAAATCAGTGCCCAACCTCTGACCCAGCTCTGGCTACCCACCTCTGAGTTTCCCATCTCCTGTCTCCCTCAACCCATCCTGCTTCCTAAAAATACTAATGCCTAGTGTTTATTGAGACATTTAACACCTATGAATTGACTTAACTCCCATAACAGCCATATGAAGGTCCTATCATTAATATCTCCATTTTATAGATGGAGAAACTGAGGCGCAGAGAGATGACTTGCCCAAAGTCTTATAGTAGGGAGAGGCAGACTGGATCGTGGGCCTGCACTCTTAAAGGAGCTACTTTGCCGCTAGGCACTGAGCCCTACTCCCAACCCCCCCCCCCCTCACCCCCAGCACTCACCCTGGATGATGGCCAGCAGGATAACGATGACAAAGAAGAAGAAGGTGATGTCGAAGACCACCCGGTACAGCTCATATTCATCGCCGGCTGGGTCCTCAATCTCATCCCCAATGCCTCCACCAGCTCGCACGCCCACGTACATGTGGAACAAGTAGCACTGCAGGGAGAGGGGAGAAGCACGTTGCTCGCACGTTCAGTCCTTCAGCATCCACAGGGCCCTGGGCTGGTGGGGCAGGAGACGCAGCGGTGACTAAGACGGCCCTGGCCTCACAGGACTCACAAACATGGCCTCAGACAGTGACAGTGATCAGGGCTATGACAAGGAGAGCACGGGAAGAGGGGTCAGAGCCGGGATGAGGGAGGCACAATGTGATCAGGGTGAGATGGCTAAGCAGAGGAAGCTTTGAAGCTTGAAACCCTGGTTGAGCAGCCAAAGCTTCCTGGAAAAGGGGACAGGTCTGAGCTGGAACATGAAGCAGGTGTTAGGTGGGAGACTGTTCCAGGCAGAGAAAACCACATGTGCTACGTCACCACTGGGGAGGAAAGAATATGTTTTGCTCCTGTGAGGAACTGAGAGTTTCAGTGAGACTAGAAAATAGAGATCCTGTGAGCAAGAGCAGGGAGGGAGAATAGGTCCAACCAATGGTCAGGGAGGGCTTCTTGTAGGAGGCAGCACTTAAGTGGAAAAAAAGAGGTGTTACGCGAAGGGGTATTGTGTACACAGGGCCAGGGTGGGAGGCAGAGAGAATGTCAGAAGCAAAGGGCTTGGGTCAGGAGAAAACGTGGTCTGAGGGGAAGTGAAAGAGGACCAGGCAGCCAGAGAGTAAAAATCAAGAAAGACTGTGGTTAGACTCAGCCAAGGCCAGCTTTTCCTAGCTTTGTAAGCCACGGTGAGGGTTTGGTTTTCTCCACATGGTATTAGGGAACCACAAGAAGGTTCTATGCAGAGTGGGGGTTCCCATCTGTTGTCTGGACCGTAGGAGAGATTGCACACTTGTTCTTCCTGTGTCCCCAGGAAGTGAGAGAACCCACTCGTCTTGGGTAAAAGGTAAAGCCTGTGACTGTGATGGGAACAAGGGTATGAGTAGCAAGAACACGTCTGGTGGGGTTGCCAACGTCGGGCTGAGGAGCCAGGCTGTGTCCTGAGAGCATAGTGCCAGACTACATACAGGGCACCTCAGATAAAAGCCTGAGATGATTCTTTCAACCGTGGGCCATGCCTCCAGCAGGTTAAGCTCGGTTTAGGTTATGACCACCATTATTCTAATAGAATATAAAATGGAAACGTGTGGCATGCTGGTACTTTGGTGGAACTTTTAATTATAGATAATGATGACAGTAGCTAACATTTGTGTAATCCTTAACACACGCTGGGCACTGTTCTCAGATATGTAAGTCTAGGATGGTCAGGGAGCATCACTGAGTCCAAAAGCAGCCTAGGCTGTAGGCACTGTCATTATACATCCATTTGACAGGTGGGGACCCCAGCGTGTGGGGAGGCTGAGGAGCCTTGTAAGTGGCAGGGACACTTGGCCTGAGTGCCTTTCCAATGAGAATAGGCTTAAAGACTCAGATGATGGTTCACTGGTAGCTAACATTTACTGGGCACTGACTGTGTGTCTGGCACTGTGCAAAGTCCCTCACGAGCATCAGCTAATTGAGCCCTCGCAGTAAGTCTATGAGGCAGGTACTATTATTAACCCCCTTTACAGATGGGAAAACTAGAGGCCAGGGATGGTCGGTCACGGGCCCAAGAGCATTGGAGGGAGGGTCTTACTGTCATCATGTCATCACACTTCATGTCAGGCTCGTCCTCATCCTCACTCTTGTTGTAGAACTTGCGGAAGAAGTTGAAGGCTACCACGGTATAAAGGTAAACCACCACCGCCAGGAGACCTACGGTCATCACCAGCTGGGGACAGGAAAGGGCAGGTCAGCTCCAGGCTCAGCTTGCCCCTCACCCATGCCCAGCCTTCCCTGTCCTTACCTGGCTCAGCCCATGTGGTCCTCCTTGCTGGGGCCTCACTACCCACACTCACCCTGGTTTGGTGGCCCAGCCTGGCCCCTCGCCCCTCCACCCTTACTCAGACCGCCAAGCTGGACCCTGCCAGGCTCACATGCCCCCTGGCAGGCCCTCTCCACACCTGTTTCCCATTGTGGGTGACGGAGGAAAGGATGGTGCGCAGTGTCTTGACTCCCATGGCAATGTCCAGGAGGTGGGCAGCAAAGAAGAAATTGTTGTAGTGTCCCAGGAGGGACATGACCATGTACCAGCCCAGGTACAGGAAGGACTGTGGGCACACAGGGCTGGAGGTCAGGCAGTATGCAGGGATTCACAGGGAGCACTCTGGGAAATGGGACACCCCAGGGGTCCGGGAACACTTAAGAGGGCTATGAGTGCTCTGGGGATCAGGGTGCCATCTCTGGTTGGGGAGCATTTGGAGAATTAGAAGCACTCTGGGTGAGAAGCCATCCTGGGCAGAGGTGGGGAACCCTCTGCAGAAGGACATGGTCTAGAAATTCAACAGCACTCTGGGGGACAAGGAGCCTTGGGGGGTGTCAGGTTACCCTAGGATCAGGGGTGCACAGGGGCTCGGGAGTCAGTCCCTGGTCAGGGATACCTGGGGGTGGAGCCCCTAACGATCCTAGGGATGCTTTCCTTTAGGTCCCTCCCCACCTACAGGCCCCTCCTCACATTGTCTGTGAAGATGACCCCGAACTTCCAGATCTGGTACTTGATGTCAATGGACATGAGCCTGTGCAGGGTGAGGGGAAGAGGGACAGCCAGATGCCTGAGGGTCAGAACCTGGCCATGCACAACCCGCACCCCCCCCCCCCCCCCCCGTCCTGCCTCAGGCCTGGGGGTGGTCCTCCCCAGCTCACCAGGTAAGCAGCCCTGGCGGTGGTTCAGGCTTGCGCTCATTGTGGGCTGTGATCTCCAGTGTGGCCAGATCCATGCCCAGCAGTTCAGCAATTCTCTCCCGCCCGTAGATGTCCCCATGCTTGTCCAGGACCTACACAGAAGAGGGTAGGGCCATGCAGATGCAGCTGAAGTGGGGGAGGGCCGTGGCCAGCACAGCGGATTCTGGGGACACTCAGAACTTTGTGTGAGAAATTGGGGGTAAATTTTTCTAGCGAGAAGGACTGAAGCTTTCTTTGGATCTGTGGGGAAAGGGTCCAATAGTGATAAAGGTCCAGCCAATTCATAACCCAAGTTAATTGAAATAATTTCTTATTATCAGGTAGGTAGGCCAGGAATCAAATATAATTGGGCCCTGCTATGTATAAACTCACCTCCTCCACACACCCTCACTCACTCTGCTGCAGACTCTGACCTCCTCACAGCTCCTCAAATACACTAGGCACGCTCCTGCCTTGGGGCCTTTGCACTGGCTGTTCCCTCTGCCTGGGACTCTTCCCCCAGATTTCTACCTGGCTCATTCCCTCACTTCCCTATTAATCAGCATGCCCATTGCCGTTTCCTGACTGCCCTACATGAAAGAGCAACCTCTCTTGGCCACACACTTCCACTGCCTTTTTTCTTCTATAGCACTCATCACCACTTGGATGCTATGAATGTGTTCACAAAATGTCTTTTCAACTCAAGTATCAGAATTGCTGTTGTGTTTACTGCTGGATTCCAGGTCCCTAAAACAGTTCTTGGTATATAGCAGGTGCTCAATAAACATTTGTTGAGTGGATAAATGATAGTAACAGACAATACATGTCTAGTGGTTTCCTATATGCCAGATACTGCTCACGTAGTAAGTTATATAATCTTTAGAATAACCCTAGGGAATCCTATTATTACCTCACTCTGAATATGATGGAAACTGAGGCACAGAAAGGTTGACACAGCTAGGAGTAGAAAAGCAGGCAGTCTGGCTCCTGAGTCTGTGTTTAAAAGAGTATGCCTGGACTTCCAATCAAGATGGCAGCATAGGCAGACATGGCTCACCTTTTCGCACAACCACATCAAAATTACAACTAAAATATAAAACAATCATCACTCAGAACCATCAGAAATTGAGCTGAATGGAAGTCTGACAAGTATGGAATTAAAGAAACCACGTCCATCCAGACTGGTACGAGGGGTGCAGATGTGGAATGGGCCGGTCCAACACCCACAAGAATAAAAATTTGGGAGGGATATCGCAGGAGTGAGGAGTCCCAGACCCCCACCAGGTCTCCAGTCTAGGATTTCAGTGCCAGGAAGACAATCCCCAAGATAGGCCTGGCTGCAAAAACCAGTGGGGATTGAGTCTGTGGAAGAAACTTTTGGAGTCCCAAGCAGTTCCTCTTAAAGAACCTACATGTGGACTCACCTACTCAGACTCACTCCCTCTGAGACCCAGCACCAGGGCAGCAGCTTGAAAGGTGGCACACAGGGAGGAACTGAAGCGTCTGGCATGAAGACGAACAGAGGCCATTGTCCCTTTGCTAAATGCTCCCCCAACAGAGCTGGTAAGCTGGTGCCATATCTGAGATTCCATCAACCTGGCTAACACTATTGGACCCACCTTGGAGATCCCCAGAAGCTCTGCCCCACCCAATTTATGGGCCTACCTAAGCTGCTTTTCTATAAGAGTAGCTGGTCTTGGCTCCTAAATCCTATCAAACAAGCAACAGCTGGCTTCAGTGAGCCCTAGTGGCAGCCAGATTAGATTCACAGATTGGCTGTGTCTGGGAATCTCCAAGCCCAGTACAAGTAGTAGCCATCTCAGATTGCTTTACAATTCAGGCAGAGTGCCCCAGGCAAAACAAAAGTGGGGGCTGATCTTGGCTTGCACCATTAGGGAAACCCCAGGGCCAGTGCACCCAGTGGACAGCTACAGACCACGTCAGAGCACCACCACCCTGCCCCTGCACAGCTGATCCTCCACGGAGGGTGGAGTTTGGTGGTCAGTGGTCACAGCAAGTCCTTGCAGCTGACTGGCCTAGGCAAATCTCTCCCATTGATTTGCCAACAGCAACCAAGTCTCAACTACAAGAGAAGGGTGTACTCAGCCCACACAAAGGATGCAGCTTGAGTACCCAGCTTGGGTGATAGGGGAGGCTATGCCACTGAACCCTACAGGACACCTACTACATTAGGCCACACTACCAAGACACGGAGTCAAAGCAGCTCTACCTAATACAGAGAAACAAACACAGGGAGACTGTCAAAACAAGGAGACAAAGTAACACGGCCTAAATGAAAGAACAGATTAAAACTCCAGAAAAAGAACTAAACAAAATGGGGATAAGCAATCTATCAGATGCAGAGTTTAAAACGCCGGTTATAAGGATGCTCAAGGAACTTAGTGAGGACCTCAGTGGCATAAAAAAGACCCAGCAAGAAATGAAGAATAATTTACAGGAAAACAACAGTAAAGTGGATGAAGCTGAGAATCAAATCAATGATTTGGGACATAAGGAAGCAAAAAACAACCACGCAGAACAAGAAGAAAAAATAATTTTTAAAAATGAGGATAGCATAAGCAGCCTCTGGGACAACTTCAAGAGGTCCAACATTCGCATCATAGGGGTGCCAGAAAGAGAAGAGAAAGAGCGAGAAATTGGAAATCTATCTGAAAAAATAGTGAAAGAAAGCTTCCCTAATTTGGTGAAGGAAACAGACATGCAAGTCCAGGAAATACAGAGTCCCAATTATGATGGATTCAAAGAGGCCCACTCCAAGATACATTATAATTAAAAGGCCAAAGGTTAAAGATAAAGAGAGACTCTTATAAGCAGCAAGAGAAATTAATTGCCAGATGGTTGCCAGATGGGAGGGGAGAGGGGGAGAATGGGTGAAGAGGTGAGGGGATTAAGAAGTACAAATAGGTAGTTACAGAATAGCCACGGGGATGTAAAGTACAGTATAGGAAATGGAGCAGCCAAAGAACTTATACGCACGACCCATGGACATGAACAATGTGGGGGGATTGCCTGAGGGAATAGGGAGTGCTGGGTAGAGGGGGGCAAAGGGGAAAAAATGAAGACAACTGTAGTAGTATAATCAATAAAATATAATTTTAAAAAAGAGCGTGCCTCACTTCCTCCCTCAAAACTAATATTTATGGAGTATTTATTCTGTGCCAGGCACTATGCCATGCTCATGACCTGCATCACCTCATTCCAGAGGGAGGGTGGTTATCGTGCCCATTTCCAGATGGACAAACTGAGCCGCTCCTTGTCCGAGATCACACACAAAGCAAGTATTTGATAGGACTGGGATGGCCTGATGGGATCCCGGCCATCTCCCCATCCATGCCCTCTCACCTTCCGCTTGACAAACTTGTCCCAGTAGTTGCTGGGGAAAGACCTGTCAAGAGAGAGAGAGAACACTAGATGTCAGGGCGGAAAGGAATAGGAGCCACCAGCCAGGTCAGGGTGGTTTGAAATCTCAATGTTTTTCTCACAGGGAATCTCACACTCACTTGGGGTCTGGCTCTAAGGACTCAGGCCTGGTGAAGTTTGCCTCAGGCCAACCAATATCCCCACTGCTGACTTTTGGTGGAACCCAGGTCAGGCAGGGGACTTGCATTCAGAGCACAAAATGCCTGGACCTGCACTCAGATGGGGAGGCTCCTGAGTGTGAAGGGTAGGAAGGACTCCTGGCCAATAGCCTGGCCCAGCTCCAGCTCCAGGGGAAGTCGTGTGCTTTCTTACACAGTTGTATGTAATGTTATTTGGTGATTCTGGCCCTTTGTTGGCCAGTTTTATGACTGACAAGTTGTTGCCCTAAGACCCTGCAAAGGTGACAATGTTTTTTTCTTTTTTTGCAGGGAGTAGGGTGGGGTGAAGTAGAGATCTATCATGAATCCATGGATTTAGACCTATTTGATGTGTTTCAGTTCACGGCACTTCCTATCCTTATTGACGCTCTAACTGTCCCTGATTTGTCCAGTGGACCTTCCAGCTGGCGGTGGGGTCCCCCGAGCACAGCACCATTTTTGATCAAGTGCCTCCTTGCTCTTTGACACAATGGAACAATCCAGGCTCATCTTGCATTTACCCACCCCAGCCCTGAAATCTGCCACTTCTTCAAGGAGCTTGGTTCCTTTTTGTGGGAAATGGTTTTTAAAAGTCAAGTCTTGGGCAGATATGATATTAAATAGATGTTTCTCTGTGTTTTTGTTAAGTACGTGTGCTTGAGTGTGTGTGAGTTAAATGTGCCTCTGATGAACATAATGAGTGAAGGATGTGATTGGTATGGCTTCTCTCCCTCCTCATACCAACCATACTAGGCAGGACCCCGTAAGAAAATAACTTCCCACCCTTATCTAGGACTCACTGTGCCTCAGAAACTATATTAACTCATTTCATAGTTACAAGATCCTTGTGATGTCAGTATTATTATTTATCCCCACTTTATAGATGAGGAAACTGAGGCACAGGGAGGCTAAGGGACTTGACCAAGAATTCTCAGCTCGGGTGTGGCCAACCCAAGGCTCAAACCTGACCTGGTTTTCTTATTCTAGAGATGTCTCCCCTCTAATGATGCTGCCCCTCCATATGGGTACCTGAAATGGGACTCGATCTGGGGGACAGGAAATGGAATGGGCTGGGAGTGCATGTTGGGGGTCTACGGTCCCACCGCTTGGCCCTCACACACCCTCATTCCCTCTCTGGGCTCAGTTTAAAAACCAAATGATTTCATGTTTCCCACTCATAGCTCCTGGGTGAGAATCCCACATGGGGGCAGGGTTTAAAATGCAAGTTCCTGGGCTCCACCCAAACCAGAATCTCCAAGCCTGGGACTGAGGAATCTCCGTGTGTCACCAGCACACCTACAGGCACCTTAGTGCACAGGAAATGTGACTATGTTATGGAGAGGAAGACCAAGGCTTGGGGAGAATCAGTCAGGGCTGGCAGTGACGGAAACCCTGGTCTTTGAGGAAGCTGGGAGTGGAGTGGAAACCCAGCTGTGCTCCCCTGTACCACCCACAGGTTGGGGCTGGGCCCTTACGGTGTGTTAAGCACCAGTCGGTCCCACTGCCCCTTCACATCATCATCCTCAGGCTGCTCAGTGATGTAGAGACCGTCAAACTCCAGCTTCCGGGCCAGCTCCTTCTCCCGCTTAAAGATCACCAGGGGCACCTAGATTGTGCAGGGAGGCAAAGGGGCTGGTGTCAGGCACATCAGGAGACCACAGCCTCAGCAGGTGCCAGAACATCTTGCTGGAGCCTGACATCAACTGAGCCCCCACATCAGAGGGGCCTTCTCAGAGTGAACAGAGCAGTGATGGGATAGCGAGAGCAGAGGTCAGGTCTGGGATGGAGAAAAACAGGAGAGCTCAGGAGTGATGCCTGATGCAGCCTGGGGCTTCCCAAGGGAGGGAGGTCTGAATTGAGGCCTTACGGATGAATAAAACAGAGGTAAGTGAAAGGAGGTGGAAGTGGGGCACAGCATTCCAGGAAGAGGGAACAGCATATGCAAAATGTCTAAGCCAAAAGAACTCTGCTCATTCAATCAATCATAAAGTATCAAGATTTGCTAAAACGGTCAGGTCTAAAATGGAATCCAAATTGAAACTCTCATAACACTGCTGATGAGGCATCACAAACCTCAGGCATAGCTGATGTCAGACTCTACACCCCCACTGGCACCCATGTTATGTCTGAGACCCCAGAGACCCTCCACAGATATCTTCCCAATGACCAAATCCACCTCTTGATCCAGAAATTAACGATCATAGGACCTGGCTCCTCGGCTATGACTCGCATCAGTTCCCAGTTTGAATATTGTTCTTGCTGTAGGCCCCAATCCTGTACCTGTTCCCCCAGCCCCTATCCCAACGCCAGGACTTCTCTGTCCTAACCACTGTGTGAGACCCCCCAGCCCCTGCCCAGGTCCTCTCAGCTAGTGCCCCAGGACCCCCTCATCCCAACACACACAGCCCTCTGACCAGAAACATGTTCATGGCCCACCTTGAGGCAGTTGTAGCCAATGATGCAGAGAAAGGCCACCAGCGTATGCAGCAGGCTCAAGCAACGCAAGGCAGGCTCCATGTAGCCCGTACTCTCCTCCAAGAAGTAGTACACCATGTTCTCATCCTCATCGCCCTCTGCTTCTTCACCGACCCCTGAGCCCCAGCCAGAGCCACCGCCAGACCCTGTGCCTGCCAGGTCCCCAGCTGCTGAGCCCTCCATGTCATCCTCCCCTGGTGGAGAGTCTGAGACCTGAAGGGGGACAGAAGTCAGCCAGGGCAGGGATTCCTGTGTCCTGGTGCTTGCTCTGCCATATCCAGAACCCACTAACAAAATTAACAGCCTCCACTTCTGAGGTTGGACCGGGCCCTATCAGATACAGTCTAGACAGAACTGTCAATCAAGATCAAGGGGTGGGCCCAGGACCCTAGTTAGCAAATCAAATTCTGTTCTGGGAATCTGAATATTGAATTGAGTGACAGGAGGACTGAAAACAGTCGATCACCTTGGTAGTGGAGCCTTAAAGAGACTGACCCCTAATATTTACACCAGTACTGAAATTAGTGGTAGCTGACAGCCAGTGAGTGGTGGAGCCAGAATTCAATCTCGCAGAAGCCATACTCTGATCACTCTGCTACAGGCTTCTCTGTCCTGTTATCTAGATCCCTGGCAAGACCCCAAGGATCCCTTTGTCCTTCAGGAAGCCTGGTTTTTAACTCTTTCCTTCCATTCCATGAGCTCCGCATTTCCTCCTCCCTACAAATTTCTCTTTAGCTTATGTGAAAGCCAAGAAGCTTAACTAAATCAATGGATGTTGAAGAGGTGAAAGACTGCACCCAGGGACACAGGGCTGACAAGTGGCATTGCTGAGCATGAAACCCAGAACTGGCTTCCTGTTCTAACTCCTACAGGCATTCAGGCATCAGTCCAGATAGACCCACACATCCACACTCACCCCCAGTGGGGTCCCAAGATTCAGGTGTCCAGCCTGAACCCTTCTGGGAACCCCGGGCCCAACACCTTGTCCCTGATGACCTGAAGGAGCCCTGTAAACTTGTTAGGGGCTAAGCCTCCCGCCCCACAGCCCGAATCCTCCTGGCCCCTCATGACCAGCACCTTATAAAACAGCAAGATGAAGTTGATTGCAAATGCCAAGAAGAGGGCAAGGAATCTCAGGGTGTAAAAGTTCCGGGAGAGGTAGTTCTACAATGAGGAGAGAAAAAGAGAGCTCACAGGCCACCCTCATCCCATAAAAGAAGCATCTGCATCCTCAATATCTAGTCCCACAACCTCCTCTTTATTAGCGCTTACTGTATACCAAGATCTGGGCTGAGAGCTTTGTTTGCATGAACTTGTTTAATTCCCACCACAACCCTATGAGGTGTGTACTGCTAATACTCCCACTTTACAGATGAGGAAACTGAGGCTCAGGGAGATGAGACATCTTGCTCAAGGTCACATAGCCAAGAAGTGACAGATGTGGGATTAGAAGCCAAGCAGTCAAGCTCCAGAGTCCATGCTCCCAACCATTCTGCTCTGCTGCTCCCTGTGTGAGGTCACCCTGTCTGCTTTACCCCAGGCAGAGCACACCCACTTCCATCTGTCCCTTCTTTTTCTCTCCACCCCTCATCCTTCCCAAGAATCCTCACAGAACCACCTGCTGTCCAACAGGTTTCCCTCAGCTCCTCATGTCAGGCTGGGCCTGGGAAAGGAGACAGGACAGGTGGATCCCTGGGCCCTGCCCTTCCAAATGCCCTTCCTCCTTCCTGCCTGGATGAGTTGTCCCCCTCATAGAAGTAGCTGTGGTGGCTCCAACCTCAAGGCTGACAGCCAAGAAACAGGCCATGGTAGGAGGAACAGAAATGTGGCCTCAGTGGGATTTTGCTCCAGAGGATGAGGGTTGGATGCCTAGGCAGGTGGCCCCAGATGAGCAAAGCTGTGGAGGTTGAAATAAGGATCACAAGCAGGGAGGGGCCAAAGAGCAAAGTGGGGATCCCTTAAAAATGCTTCCCTGTGCCCAGTTCCTGGCTCTGTCTGGGGACATTTCTGCCCTCTTCCCAGCCTGGCTTTCGATCAAGAGTAGGGTGGAGAGGAGAGGTGGTGTGAAGAGCAAGTCCCAGCATGCTCTTGCTGGGTCCTTACCAAGAACTTCACCCTCTGTACTTCCAGCTCCCCCCAGAATTCCAGGCCCCCACCTCCGGCTTCTTCCTTCTTTGGAGGGGGTGCTGTCTTCTTGGGGGGCTCTGGTGGGGGCTCTGGGACTTCTTCCTTCTCCCCATTCTCAGTACTGCAGGGCAGGACAGAGTGAGGAGGTGCCTGGGCAATTTGTTAATTCATTCACCTATTCATTCATTCAAAACCATGCACTGGGGGCCCACCCCCGTGCCTGGCCCAGGTATAGATGGTACTGGGGACATAGTGATGAGACAACCCTGTCCTCATGGGCTCCAGTCCCATGGAGTACAGATCCGTCACCAGGTAGTGGCAACCTAGTGCAGTCAGGGCTGGCATGAGGGAAGCTCAGAGGGCTATGGGAGCCTAGAGGAGACAAGCCTTCAACTTAGGGAGATGGTGTCAAGGTAAACTTCCTGGAGGAGGAGACATGTGAGCAAAAATGAGGAAGACTGAGATGAAGCATGGGGGAAGGTGCTCTGGGGATGGCCTGTAACTCTAAAGGCTTGGGAGTAAGGAGGAGCATTCATTTCTTTCCTTCCTTTCACAGAGCTCCTCCTCTGAGCCTGAACTGGGTGATGCTGAGGACACAGGGTGTCCAAGACAGCCTCCTGGTTTGGGCCCTGACCTTAGGAGGCTCAGTCCAGAAGGGAGGCAATGATAGGGGTTGGGCACCATGGGCCCCAAGGCCACTCACTCGGCTTTCTCAGGCTCGGGCTCAGGCTCTGGCTCCTGCTCCAGTTCTGGGGGCAGCTCCTCTTCCTCTCCATCCACCTGGCCGTTGTAGGGCAAGCATGAGGGCCAAGCCCCCCATCCCTGAGTGCCTCTCAGTGTTGACCTGCCTGCTCAACTCTGTGTCACTTTCCGGTCATTTCCCCAGGGCCATCTAAGTTTTACTATCCCCGCACTAGAAGGAAGAGGGATTATGATTCTCACTTTACAGAGGGGAGGCTTAGGCTCAGAGAGGTGGAGCGTCCTGCCCAAGCACTGTGCAGGGTCAGGCTGGCTCCAAGTGGCGCTCTTCTCCCCCACTTTCCCATCCCCTGGACAGCCACACCCCATGGGGCACTCAGAGCACCAAGGGCCTGAGGATGCCCTTAGGGGCCTTGGTCACGTGGGTGACTTAGTCCTCAACAACCATCTGTATCTCTGAGGGTCTTTTCCAGTGTCCCTGACCCCATCTAGACTGTTTTTAGTTTTTGGGTGCGTTTACCCCTCAAATTCAGTCCTGGGGATCTCTCACTCTCCATGGCTCCAGATACCTCTCTCTTTGTCTCCCACAGAAACACCACCGTTTTCACCAGGAGCCTCTCTCCAGGTGGAGACCTCTGAGTCCATTTCTCTGTGTCTCTCGCTGTCTGTCTCTCTCTGTCTGTCAGGCTCTCTCTCCCGTTTCTCTCTGTTCATCTCTGCCTCTGAGAGCCTCTCCTCCCCTCGTGTCGTCCCTCCTAACCCCCATCGCTCCCAAACCCGGAAGCCCCCGCCCGCACTCTCACCCCCAGCTTCCTCTTGATGATGGGGGAGCCCTCTGGAGTGGGCGGCTCCACCGGCGTCGTGTCACCCATGTCCCCGAGGCCTCCCGGGGCCGCTTCAGGCCGGAAGGGGCCCCCGTCAGCCACGGCCACGTCGGCGCCTCGCGGGCCGGCCTCGTGGGCCTCCTCCTCGTCGCCCGTGCCCCCCGCGGCGTCGCCGGCACCCTCGCCCGCACCCTCGCCATCTGCGTCTCCGCCGGACCCGGCCGGCTGCTCGCCGTGCACCTCGTCGCCCGTGGGGTCGGGCATGCCTGCCAGCAGCTCGGTCACCGTCACCTTCTTGGCCCCCTCCACGAGGCCACCGCCGAAGAGCGAGCCCCAGAGGAGGCGCAGCGCGCCCGCCGCCAGCCCCGCGCCCGCCGCCCCCGCGTGCGCCACGGCCGCCCAGAGCAGCGCGCCCGCCGCCGCCGCCGCTTCCCGCGCCGTCAGCCGCCGCAGCCGCCGCACGCGCCGCCTCAGGCCGCGGTAGCTGAGCCCGCGCAGGGCCCGAGACAGAGCCGCCGCCACGCGCGCCGCCGCGCCCGCCGCCGCCGTGCCCGCCGCGCCCTCCGGCCCAGCCGCGCCCTCCTCGGCGCCCTCGGCGCCCGCCTCGGGGGCGCTCTCGTCGTCGTCCTCCTCGGGCTCGCCCTCGGGCTCCGAGATCTGCGCGGCAATCTGCATCTCGAAGATGGTGTCCTCGCAGAAGCTGACGAAGAGCTCCATCTTCTCGGACTCGCCGCCCTCGTTCACCACGTCGAAGATGAACTGGCGCTTGGACTCCTTCACCTGCGGCGCGGCCGGGGGGCGTCGTGCGGGGACAAGGGGTCAGTGGAGCAGCCTCAGCTCTACGCAGTTGTTAATAGCATTACTTATCATTGTATACTTATATTTTAATAATTTAAAGCAAAACGATAATTTTCGTTAATAGTAAACGTATATAGCACTCGCTGTAGCTTCTCTTGTAAGAATTTCAACAAGGCCAGGCCCTGCACCAAGCGTCTCACATAGATTATCTCATTTAATCCTCACAAACAACTCCTTTGGCCAGAGGGCTCTGAATCCCATTTTACAGATAAGGAAATGGAGGTGCAGAAAGTCACAAGCTCCTATGACGCTGTTGATAGGTGGCAGGTGTGGGATTGGAATTCCCAACACACTGGCTCCAGAATCCAAGATTTTAGCTTCTTTAAGAGACAGCACATAGTGCAAAGGTTCCACAGCCAGCCTGCCTGAGTTCAAATCCCAGTTCTGCCACTGAGTAGCTGGGTGATTTCCATACAACTCCCTGGGCCTCATCCTCCCCCCCCCCTCCCGCCCCGTAAATTGGGGGACAACAGTGAGGCCTACATTACAAGGTTGGTGTGAGGGTTAAATGAGTTAATAGATGCTGAGGGATTGGAACAGCAGCTGGCACCGCATAAACACCATATAGTGTTTGCTATTTATTATACTGCTGCAGGAATGCTCCGGGTCCACACCGGCGTATGTGGACTCCTGACCAGCAACAAAAAGTGGGACAGGAAGGAGTGAACAGGTGGACATGCATGCCTGAAGGAATACACTAAGGAAATGAGTGTCATGTGGGGAGCCCAAGACATGCAAAGGGGAGGGCAGAGCTCCCAGAGCATGGACAGGAGTATGAAGGTCCAGGGAAGAACCCCAGCTTCCGATGGATTTTGGGATGTGGCAGACGTCTGGGTGCAAGGATGGTGCAACCACTTTTAGGCCAGATTGGGGGGGGTGGGCAGTAAATGTGCAATGGTGCCCCAAGGGACGTAACTGAGTGTCCAAATTCTGGAGGGTTCCTGTGGATGATGTGAAGGGCCCATTGCACAAGAACCTTGTGAGAGGGCACCAGGAACTAGGAGAGGAATCAGGTGTGAAGAAGGTGTGGTGGCATGGGAAGACTGGAAGATACGTGATCATGTGGGGCTCACTGTACACATGGAGACGGACACTCAGGGCAGACACGCAAGAGCCTGGGGCCAGATTTGGGGTGGGGGAGTGTTAGTGTGGGAGGGGCCTACAATTCATTGGGTCAGTGCATGTGAGGCAGGCATGAGTGGGCATGGGGGACACAGGAGTCAGGGCAAGGGCCCAGGACATGAGGACAGGGCTCAGTGTAGAACGTGAGCCCAGGTGTGTATGAGCAAGGTATCCATGAGGAGACACGAGGGGCCCTGTTGTTGTGGTGGGAGTGCAAGTGCCGTGGGCTACAAGTGGGAAGGGGTGTGCAAGAACATGTGAAGGACAATGCAGGTGCCTGGGGGATCTCGGAACAAAATGCCGCTGGAAGTGTGAGTTTAAGGGGCACGCAGGGGCATGCAAGGTGGTGTGTAATTTGTGTGTGAGCAGGAATGCCACTGGACAGCAGGGGTGCGGCTGGGCTGAGGGCGTGTGAAGGGCAGGTGGGAGTGTGAGAGAGCAGGCAATGGAAACCACATGTAAGCTAAGTGTGTGAGGTGGGCAGGGGGTATGCTATGGCCACATGAGTGTACTCTTGGAGTAAGTGAGTGTGTAAGGGCATTCAAATATTTGGGCTGGGCATAGGAGGAGCTGAGCCAGAGCACATCAGACCAAGAAGTAGGCCTGGCCACCAACGACATGTGAGGGCTTTTATGGGTATTTGAGAGGGTGGTCCAAGTGTGTATGGGTGACTATGAGTGTGCCAGGGATACAGTGAGGGCGTGTGGGAGGTGAGTGACTGAAGGATAGGTAACAATATGGTGTGCCAGGGCTACATCTTCCGAGTGTGTAAGAGGTGCACTCACATGTGGGCCCAGAATAAGTAGGATGGGCATTGTGTGCTGGACCTGAGGGCACATACAGTGGCTGGTGAGGGCTAGGCCAGCACACTAGGCACCCCCGAGGTCCCCAGAGTGAATGTGTGGAAATGCAGGCATGGGTAGGCCAGGGCCAAGAGAAGGCACACCAGAGGCTGCTGGGAAGGTGAGCAAGGGGTGGGTTCCAGTGCGTGAAGGTGTGGGCTTGGTTGCATCAGGACTATAAGGGCTTCCAGGGTGAGTGTGCAAATGGTACGCAGCCCAAGTGAGGTGTGCACCAAGGCTGCAAGAGGTGGGCAAGGGGGGGACCAAGGGTGTGCAAGGGCACTGCGGGTCCCCTAAAATGTGTGCAGAAGGGTGGGCATGGGTTTGCACGAGCAGAGCAAAGGCCCATCAGTGTCTTCAGAGCAGATGTGCAAAGCATGCACAGCCCTGGGTGGGGTCCAAGCGTGTGAGGAGCATGTGCGCAAAGCCCGCAGGCCAGCATGCATCTGACCTGGGGCATCTCCCACTGGGCGCGGTTGGTCTCTGAGATCTCAAAGTAGATGCGCTCGATGCGGCGTGAGGCGCCCATGATCTCGATGCGGCCCAGGTAGGGCCGGAAGTACTCCAGGATACTCTCGGCCAGCTCTAGGAAGTTGCGCAGGCGCGGGTCATGCGGCACGTGCTCTGACAGGTTGGTCAGCAGCACCGCCACGTTGAAGCCGATTTCACGGGCTGGCTCCTGGAAGCGGTTGGCGAACTCCTCACAGTTGATCATCTCGTTTTCATCTGCTTCAGAGCACGACAGCAGGAACTGGATTTCCGGACCGCTGAACTGCTTCTGGCTGTCCATGGCCTGGGTGTGGACAGGGGTGGGGAAGAGGTCAGGGGGTGGCCTGGGCGGCCTCAGTGTGCTTCTTAAAACTATGGACTTTTCACGAAGACAGAATAGTCCAGAATCATATCACCAGCACTCAAGGCGGACACTCAGTATGTCGGCCCTAGCAAAGCTGTACCAGCCATTAAATACCGAAATGCATTTCCACAAAGCTCAGCCACCATCCACTGTGAGATACGTTGGTGGCGGGATGTGAACTGCTCTGAAACTAAGCCCCTGTGTAGTGATAGGTATGAGATCCTGGTGTGCCCCTTCAGGCTGCTCTCCACCCTGCCTCCAATGGCACCCATGCTTTGCGCCACAGGCTCTCTTGGTCCTGTGGCTGTAGGTGGGGTCGCTGCAGTTAAGGTCAGGGAGCAGGAGGAGAGCGGAGCTGTGGTGTTTTTTTGGCTTCCTGCCTGTGGTGGCTGTGTCCCTTGCTCCAAGATGAGTCCTGTAGCCCTGTCCACACAGCTCTTTCTATCTCCGAGTAAGGGAGCTACTCTTTTTCCTCCAGGCCAGCCCGCTGAAGGACAGGGCCCTTATTGATATGTGCCACAACCTCTGTCCCTTTCCCAAGTGCCATCCCCACCCCACTTCCAGCAACTACATAACTGACACATGGAGGCCTCTGAACTTCCCCTGGAAACAGAGTGACACACCCATCATCCCAGAGCTAACAAATACGCATGACAAGATATTTTTCAAACACTACATACTTTTGCATATTTTAGATATAAAACATTGCAGGTGTAATTGGAGCCCTCTCCATATCCTCCTCATACTCCACCCCCACCCCCACCCAGGCACCCGCCGTCCTGGGGTTGGCACCCCTTCCAGACTCCTTCCAAATGCGTGTCAGTGCTTCTGCACCTCCATCCACCCCTTCACCGCAGAAATCTGTGCAGTGTCCTGTGTGCTTTTTTAATTTTAAGAATCATGTGCTTTGAAGCTTGCTCTTTGTTCCACTCAACTGTATGTTTTCTTTTTCTTTAAAAGATTTTATTTTATTATTTATTTTTAGAGAGAGAGGAAGGGAGGGAGAAAGAAAGGGAGAGAAATATCAGTGTGTGGTTGCCTCTTGTGTGCTGGGGACCTGGCCCACAACCCAGGCATGTGCCCTGACTGGGAATCGAACCAGCGACCCTTTGGTTGGCAGGCCAGCACTCAATCCACTGAGCCACACCAGCCAGGGCTCAACAGTATGCTTTCTAGATCTGTCCATGTAATTATGTAGATCAAGTGATTTCATTTTACTGCACTGTAGTAGTTCTGTTTTATACATATAACACTCTTTATTCTCCTGATGATGGACATTGAGGTTTTTTCAGTGTTTTACTTGGCAGGCAGCACTTACATTGAACATTCTGGTGCTGATCTCCTACGTACTGTTTGAAAGAGGTTCTCTAGGCAGTTTTTCAAATGTTTTGACTACACCCACAGTAAGAATACATTTTACGAAGAAGAGATTCCATGACCTAGTTCTGACTTTCACTGTGCAACTCACTCTGCAATGTTCTATTTTATTTCTAAAGATGCTGGTAATGACTTAACTAAATTAATTTCCTGACCCATAGGTAAGTTGTAACACGCAGTGTGAGAAATGCTTCTCTGGGGTATGAACAAAAGCGAAATTTTCTGTCTCTAAAAAGTGCTTTGTAGCTAAGAACTTTGCAAAATGCTCTCTAAATGAGTAACAGGCTTTGTAGCTCATGAAGGGCTCTAGAAACCGCAGCGTGGGGACACAATCACACAGGGGCTCTTCACCTTCCACCCTTGCTCCTCTGAGCTGTCTCCTCCCTTTATGATGTGGTGTGACACTCCCTCTTAAAAGTCCCCCTCCTGCCCAATGGGGGCCTGGGACCCCATCCCCTCCATTGAGTCCTGGCCTCTGCTCTTGTGATTTGCTGCTCTCTCTCTCATCATCCATTTGCCCACCCCCTTCTTTTGAAATACCTTCTTCTCTGACTGTTGACCATTTCCTTTGCTTTTCCAAACTTCTAAAGGTTGGGGGACTCCAGGCCTGGAATTTGTACCCCTTTACACATGCACTCTCCATGGAGACATCACTGAGGCCTAAGGCTCTGGATGTCACCTCACACCAATGATGGCCAAGTCTACATCCTAGCCCTGACTGCTCACCAGAATCCAGACACAGCTGAAGTCCTACCTGACATCTCTTTGTGGATTTCTGCCCCAAATTAGAAATAGCCAAGCTGGCCCTGGCTGCCATAGCTCAGTGGATTGAGCATGGGCCTGCAAACCCAAGGGTCTCTGGTTTGATTCCCAGTCAGGGCACATGCCTGAGTTGCAGGCTGGGTTCCCAGTGGAGGGCGTGTGAGAGGCAACCACACATTGATGTTTCCCTCTCTTTCTTTCTTTCTTTTTAAAAATTTTCTGACGGCTGCCTCTCTCCCTCTCTTTCTGCTTTCCTTCCCTCTCTCTAAAAATTAAAAAGAAAAAGAAAAGAAAAAGAAAAAGAAATGGCCAAAACCGAACCCTTGATTTCAAAACCTGTCTTCCCATAGTCTTACCCATCTCCAGGTGCTTAAGCTAAAATCTTTGAATCATCCTCGATTCCTCTTTTATTTCCCTGCTCACACCTGATCCACCAGCAAATCTGCCAGCTCTGCTTTCAGCACATCTAGGACACACACACTTTCCCCTCCATGGACCCCACCCTGGTTTTGCCCCTCCTTGTCTCCCATCTCCCTGCCTGTCCTCTCAACTGGTTCCACACCTAGCCCAAGGGAGCCTGGCAACATCTGAGTCAGGTCACATTCCGCCCTCTCTGCAGCTCAGAGACCTCCCTCGGCCTCATCTCACTCAGGCTGAAAGTCAAAGGCTCTGCAGCCGACCAGGCCCTGCGCTTCTGCTCCCTCACCTTGCACCCCTCGTCTCTTCTTCCCCCTTCAAGAGCTCTCTTCAGCCGCACAGCCTCCTTCGCATCCCTCTGTTATACTGCCACCGTTCAGCTTTTACACTTGCTGTCCCCTTCACCTGGGATGTAACAACACCCCCCCCACCTTCACATGGTGCCTTTCAGTTCTCAGCTTCAATATCTCTTCTAGAAGACCTTTCCTGACCACCCAGGTTACAGCACTGACTCAGCCCGTGCTCTCTTGCACGCCACCCCGCTCATTTCCTTCAGACCACAGATCATAATCTGAAGCTATTTAGTTTATTTACTTTCCTTTATCTGCCCCTCCCCACTAGCCCATCCACTCTGAGGGAGGAACGTTGGTTTTGCCACACACAGTGCTGAGCACGTATTTGTCAAATGAATTAAGCATCTTGAAAACTGAGAAGAGTTTATAGCTGCTACAATGAATGACAATGAAAAAGTCCCTTTTTAAAAATCCTGAACTTTTTTAAACCATAAAGAAACTGAAAAACATGTTATAAATCTGCAAAGCTTTGTGAAGAGTTTGGAAAAACCACATAATGTTTGGTAAATAGTCAAACATTTAGGAATGAGAGGAATGCCATCCCACCATCTCTAGTGAACTAGCATGTCCGGGCATTGGCGTGAGGGCTGAGGACACCACGAAAGGAGAGACCATGGGACAGGGTGTGCCTCTGCAAAGGAAGCTGCTGGCAAAAGGAGGAGGAGGAGGAGGAGGAGGAGGAGGAGAACCGGAGTCTGACCGAGATCTTGACCTAAGCCCAAGTCTACAGGAAACACAAGGAACAGAGGAACACTGTAAGAGAGATGACAAGGTTGCCTCAGCCAGATGCGAACTTCGGGCAGCTCGACAAGTAAGAACAGTGCTGTTGAATGACAGCTGTGAGCCACGGGGGCTCCTGAGCATCTGAATCGCGGCTGCAGCAAACTGAGGTGTGCTCCAAGTGTGAAAAATGCATACTGGAGCTTGAACACTTACTGTAAAAAACAGAATGCAAAATATCAAATAATTTTCCAATTCATTATATGTTAAAATCGTATTTTGTGTATGTTAGGTTAAATAAAACATATTGTTAAACATAATTTCATGTCTTTCTTCTTCCTTTTTCTAAAACGTGGGTACTAGAAGGCTTTAAATCGCACATATTGCTCGCAACGTGTTGCTGTCAGGCGGTGCTGCTTCACAAAGCCAGTAAGTAGCCTGGGCCTCCAGCAGATGAAGCGCCGGAAAAAGCCAAAGTGATGGAGAGAAGCAGTAGATGAAAGGAGGGCTACAGAAATGTCAACCGATTGCCATGGGTGGGCCTTGTTTGGATTCTGGATCAAAGAAGTAGCAAAAAATTATATGTGCTATTTTTGAGATTTGGAAATTTGAACACCAACTAGATATTTGATGATTTAAAGAATTGTGGCTATTTCCCTGGTTGGTGTAGCTCAGTGGATGGGGCGCTGGTCTGCAAACCAAAGGGTCACCAGTTTAATTCCCAGTCAGGGCATCTGCCTCCCAGTAGGGGGCTTTTGAAAGGCAACCACACATTGATGTTTCTGTCCCTCTCTTTCTCCCCCCTTCCCCTCTGTCTAAAAAGAAAATAAATAAAATCTTAAATAAATAAATAAAAAGAACTGTGGATATTTTTTTTGTTTTGGTTTTCATTGTTTTTGTTTTGGTTAGGTGTTGTAAAGATATTGTGGCTTGTTAAATAAAAGGAAAGCTTTTAAATACCATTTAGTGTACAGTTCTGTCCTGGCTGGTGTGGCTCAGTGGATAGAGCGCTGGACTGCGAATCAAAGCATCACCGGTTCAAGTCCCAGTCAGGGCACGAGCTTGGGTTGTGGGCCAAGTCCGCAGTAGGGGGCGTACAGAAGGCAATCACACATTAATGTTTCTCCCTCTCTTTTGTTCTCTCCCTTCCCCTCTCTCTAAAAATAAATAAATAAAATAGAAAAAGAAAAAAGAACATCTAGTGTCCAAGTCCACTTATATAACGTGTCCAGAATAGGCAACAGTAAAGAGATGGAAAGTAGATTACTGGGTGCCAGGGGCCTGGGTTGGAGAAATGGGAAGTGAATGCCAAAGGGTATGGGGTTTCTTTTAGAGGCTGATTAAAACATGCTAAAGTTAGATTGTAGCGATGGTTGTACAATTCTGGGAATAAACTAAAAAATCATTGAATTGTACATTTTAAACAGGTGAATTTTATGGACTGTGAGTTATATCTCAGCAAAGATGTTTTTAAGAAGAAGTCTTTTAGAGATACAACCAAAAATATTTGCAGATTAAAAAAAATAAAGAAAACCCCAGAACAGTACTGGGCAAGAATAAATTAGCAGCTTTTCATGTGTTTTCAAGCACCAGAAAGGGCTTTCCCAACTCAGGTGGAGGTTTGGAATCTGCAAAGTACTCCTCAAGGACGCTGTCAACCATGAAGAGCTTGGGAAACATAGAACAACGCTATATATTTTTAGTGCAGGCTTACATATGGATGGAGATGCAGAGATGAGAAATTGGAGAGTGGATAATAGTGGCAGCCTTTGGAGAGGATTGGGGATGGGGACAAAAGAGACCTCACCCAGAGCCGTTTTGAATTTCTTCACAAGAGGAAGGCATTTCTGTATTATCCATTTCATTAAAAAATTAATGAAATATTTCAAATAATTTTCTACCTAAAAATGAAGTATTCTGCATGGCTAAAAAAAAAAAAAAAAAAAAACAAAACCCACAAGCAAAGTCAAAAGACAAATGATGACCTTGAAAGAACAGATGCAATTCCTGTCCCAAACAATGCAATAATCAGTTAATATATGAACAGTTCCTAAAAGGTGAGGAGAAAAATACCAACATCCTAAGAGAGAAATAGGCCAAGGGCATGGCCATTTCACTGAACAAGTAGCATGACAGAAGTAGCATGAAAACAAGACGAACAGGTCCCATGACAGTAGAAATGGGAATTACAAGTGCAGGGCAACACCATTTTTCACCTATCAGATTGGCAAAAACCCAACGATTTGACAGTGTGGTCTGGCGGTGAGGCGGTGTGGAAACAGGCACTCTTATACGATGTCAATGAGAGGGAAAATGGATGGCAGCTCGGCCCCAGTGATACCTGCATTTGCCCTGCAACCCAGCAATCCCACTTCTGGAAATTTATCCTTAGATATAACTGCACATACAGAATGGCGTATGTACAAGGGTAATCATAGCAGCCAGCATGGCTAATGGGCCATAGGGAGCCTCCCTCAGCACGCTGACTTCCATCTCCTAGAAATTGACAATATCTGTGCTATAAACTGCACCTTTGTAAAGTGCACAACTCTCCATGGCGGCCCTGGCTACAGAATGTGTTGTAATAGGAAAAGATTGGGAACAAAGCAAGTGGCTGCCAGCAGGGAATAATCCAATAAACCATAGTATTATACACAAAGTGGAATATGGGCACCTATAAGAAAAATAATGAGGGCACGCTCTGTATCTCCAGAATATATTGTGATGTAGATTAGTATATGCAGTTCACTACCTGTTATAAAAGAAAGGAGGGCACTGATTGGAGTGGCTGGCGTGGTTCAGGGGGTTGAGCACCAGCCTGCTAACTAAAATGTTGATGGTTCAGTTCCCAGGCAGGGCACATGTCTGGGTTGTAGGCCAGGTCCCCAGTTGAAGGCATGCAAGAGGCAACCGATTGGTGTCTCTCTCGCATATTGATGTTTCCCTCTTTCTCCCACCCTTCCCCTCTCTCTAAAAAAAAATAAATAAAAACCTCTAAAAAAAGGAAAAGTGGCCCTGGCTGGTGTGGCTCAGTGGATTGAGTGCTGGCCTGTGAACCAAACCATCACTGGTTCGATTCCCAGTCAGGGCACATGCCTGGGTTGCGGGCCAGGTCCCCAGTTGGGGCCACTTGAGAAGCAACCACACGTAATGTTTCTCTCCCTCTCTTTCTCCTTCCCTTCCTCTCTCTCTAAAAATAAATAAATAACATCTTTAAAAAAAAAAAGAGGAAAAGTGGAAAATAATACCTGGAAAAAACAGAAGGATACAAAAGAAATTAATGCTTACTAACAGCAGTGCTAGTAGAGAGAAAGGGTGCATTGAGACAGAGGTGAGAGTGAGCTTCTCACTTCGTGCCTTGTTACATTTTACATCTTTAATCACGTGAATGTATTATTCAGTCATAATAAAACCAATATACTTTTAAAGTTACAGATTGTTTGTAACTTTGTGAAACAGAGATATTGAGCTACCAAGATGTGTACATGACATCAAATCTTGTGAATTGTGAAGCCCTGAATAGTCCAGAGGGACATTTACCCATTAAAAAAAATCATAACTGAAAGTCTGATTTTACCCTTTTACCAACTCCTCCCTGTTCCCTGCCCCACTCATTTTTCTACTCTCTGTTTCTGTTTCTACAAGTTTGACTTTCTTTTTTAGGTTCCAAATATAAGTGATACCATGTGGTATTTTTCTTCCTCTAGCTGCTGTATTTCACTTGGTATAATGCCCTGCAGGTTCATTCACGTTGCCACAAATGACAGAATTTCCTTTTCTAAGGAAGCTGAAAAATATTCCATTATGACAAACATTCATCCTTGGCCCGTGTGTCCAATGACAGACACTTAGGCTGTCTCCACACCTTGGCTGTTGTGAACACACCCTGACGGACACGAGAGCACCGATGTCTACGATAACGGTTTCATTTCCTCTGATAAACACCCAGAAGTGGAATTGCTGGATCATATGGTGGTTCTATTTTTCATTTTTTGAGAAACTTCCATATTGTTTTCCATAATGGCTGTACCAATTTTCATTCTCACCAACACAGAAAAGTTTCCTTTTTTCCACGTTCTCACCAATACTTGTCATCTCTTGTCCCTCTGATAACGGCCATTCTGACAGGTGTGAGGTGGCAGCTCACCGTGGTTTTGATTTGTATTTCCCCAATGATCAGTAATGTGAGCGCCTTTTACTGTGCCTGTCGGTCATCTATATGTCTTCTTTGGAAAAATATCTACTCAAGTCCTTTGCCCATTTTTAAATTGGGTTACTGGTTTTATTGCTTTTGAGTTGTATGAATAATTTGTATATTAACCCTTCAACAGATATATTGTTTGTAAATATTTTCTCTTATTCCACAGGTTGCCTTTCCATTTTATTGATGGTTTCCTTTACTGAGCAGAATCATTTTTAAATTATGAATGATGTGCCCTTTATCTTCTGCATAGTGATTTTTGGTTCTCTTTCAGCCACCACAGGCTCTCTCCCCAACCCTGGCAGTCTTCAGAGTAGGTCTGGGACTCCTGGCCAGGGCCTGGCATGCCGGAGGTGCTCATTGACTATTTATTGGACTAGATTAATGGATGAATCCAGAGGCACTACACTCTGGAGCTGGACTTCCTGAGTTCTAATCCCAGCTTTGCCACTGACTTGCTGTGTGACTTCACTGCTCCCCCCGCCCATGCCTCAGTTTCCACTTATGTAAAGAGGTAATAAAAAGACTCCTTCCCACATAAGGTTGTTATGTGGGTTAAATGAACTACAGTTGACCCTTGAACAACATAGGGGTTGGGGCACTGACTCCCAAAGTTGAAAATCCATGTATAACTTTTGACTCCCCGAAAACTTGACTCATCCCTTGGTATCTGTGGGGGGTTGGTTCCAGGAACCCCTGCAGATACCGAAGTCCATGGATGCTCAAGTCCCTTATATAAAATGGCATAAACCGTGCATACAGTCGTCCTTTGCATCTCCAGATTCCCCATGGCAGCTGGTCAAATCTATGGATGTGAAACCTGGAGACGTGGAGGGCCGATTTTATATTTATTGAGAAAAATCCATGCATAAGTGGACCTGTGCAAACAAACCCATGTTGTTCGAGGGTCAGCTGTAATTCATTCACACACAGGACCTGCCACAGAGTGAGAACATGGTAAGCGTTAGCTCCTCTTCCTGAAGGTGGAGAGCTTGGGGATGGCGACCTTGGGGTTGGCTGTGTGGGATGGGCAGGGAAGGTAGGGGTCCCAGGAGAGTGTGGCACAGATGCCCAGGGAAGCAGGCAATCCTGGGAGAGGAAATGGCTGGCTGTGGCAAATGCCACCACCACAAGTCAGAGGAAAGAGTCAGAGGTGAAGAGGTCACTAATAATCTTGGTCAAGGTGGTTTCAGGGGAGTGACTGAGACAGAGGCCAGCAAACCCTGAATCAGGGAAGGAGTGGGAGGTGAGAAAGGACAGAAGGAGGGCAGACTGCTCTTGGGAGGGGTGGCTGAGATGGGGGGAGAGAGGCAGGGAGGCTTTGAGGACAGCTAGGAGGTGGGGGCATTTTATTTTAACTCAGGAAACTGAGCTTATTTAGATGCTGATGGACAGTACTGATCGCCACCCCTAGAATAAAAGAAGCAATGAGTCTATGCTGATATAAACACACAACACATACACAACTGGATGAATGAGTAAATAAATGGAGAAGGAAAAAACTCTTCCACATGGTAAAATGGTACCTAGCAAAGGTAAAGGGTGTGTCGAAATTGGAAAACCACCACACGTCAACTACTATGGTAATAATGGTTTCAGGCAACAATCACCAACAGATGCTAACCCTGGAGGAAGAGCATGATGTTCACATAGTTTCAAAGCTGGTCCTCACAAGACACTGAAGGGAAGGAGACCCTGGTAAAACCTCCTGACCAAGGGCAGTCAAGCCCACACCGACAGTAATGGGAGGAACCGACACGTGCCTCCTACTACCACACACTGAGCAGGACCCATCATTTCTCTGACGACCCTGCCAAAGATGTGTTACCTGAGTTGAATTATGGTGAAAACTCAGACCAACCCACACTGGTAAAACCTCCTGACCAAGGGCAGTCAAGCCCACACCGACAGTAATGGGAGGAACCGACACGTGCCTCCTACTACCACACACTGAGCAGGACCCATCATTTCTCTGACGACCCTGCCAAAGATGTGTTACCTGAGTTGAATTATGGTGAAAACTCAGACCAACCCACACTGAGGGACGTTGTATGAAACAACTGGCCTCTGTTCTTCAAAAATGTCAAGGTCATGAAAGACAAAGACAGACCAAGGAAGGGTTCCGAATGAGGGAGGCTGAAGAGACAGGATGCTTAAATGCAATTCCTGATCCTGGATTGGATCCTTGACAGAGAATAAAAATGAATAGAAACTGAGTAGGCTCTGTAGCTAGCAGCCTTATGTCAGTGTGAACTGCCTGGTTTGCATCATTGTTTTGTGGTTATGTAAAATAATGAACATGCTATCGGGAGATACACACTAAAATACTTAGAGGTCAAGAGGCATCATGATAGAGCAGATGTGGTAAAAAGTTAGCATTTGGACAATCCTGGGTGAAGGGTACTCAGAAATTCTATATACTGTTCTTGCAACTTCTCTATAAACTTGAAGTTATCTCAAAAGGAAAAGTTAGTAAATGGTGATGGGAATGATCTGCCCGTAATAATAGGACAGCGGTATCTCATTTTATAGCACTTCATGGTGACTGTTTTGTTTTGTTTTTTAACAAATTGAAGGTACTAGTAAAAAGATTGCTGATGGCACAGATAATAGTTGGCAATTTTTAGCAACAAAGTATTTTAAAAATAAGGTAGGTACATTGCTTTTTAGACATAATGCACATGTAACAGACTACAGTATAAGTAAACATAACTTTTATACACATTGGGAAACCCAAAAAAATTGTGACTTGCTTTATTGCGACTCTGGCTTCAGTGCTGTGCTCTGGAACTGAACCCACAATGTCTCTGAGGTATGCCTGTAAAAATAGCAGCTAACATCTCTTGAGTGTCCCTGTGTTCCAGGCACTGTCCGCCCTCCCAGCAGCCCTGTCAGACAGCGAGTGTTGTTATCCTAGCCCCATTTCACAGAGGAGACAACGGAGGCTCAGAGCAGAGAACTGACTTATCTGGCGTTACACAGGGAGAGAGGGCAAAGCTGGGCTGGAGGGGTTGACGGAGGCAGATGAGTGAGCTGCTGGATAAAGCTGGTTCCTGCACTTCCCTCCTACCAGCCTCACTACACACGCCATGGGCCATGGGCGACTGCCTCTGCCATTAGACTATAAGCCGCGTGAAAGTGGGGCTGTGTCTGTCTCGGTCATTGCTGTGTCCATGGTACAGAGGAGAAACCCAGTAGATGTTTATCAACTAAATAACTGATCTTTATTTATAATAATAATATAACTATTATAAGGGGACCAAATGGTAATGGAAAAATACAATAAAGATTAAATAAAAAATAATAATATAACTATTAAGAATGATAATAGAAATAATGGTTCTCACTTGTGTTGATGCATTTCACCTTCCAAACAACTCCGAGGGCCGTTTTATTCCATTTCACAGATAAGGCGACTTCTCTGAGGCTCGCAGAGAAGTCTCTTGTCCAAGGCAGGCAGCAAGGAAAGGCATGATTGGCACTTGGCGCTGCCACCCAGATACCCTCCTGCACTCACCTTCTGGAAGTCCTTTTTGGAAATGAGGCCACGGGGATCAGTGACGTAGTCCTGGAAGGCCTCCGAGCCCACGATGTCCTTGAGTTTCAAGAACATGTCGAAGAACTTGAGGATCATCTCCACGTTGGATGAGGATTCTACCAGCATGTCCACCATCTGCCGGGCAATCATGCCGTTCACCACATTCCCTGTAGGTAGCCCCAGGTCAGTGTGGCCTGACAGACCCTCCTTTCTGGAGTCCCATGGCATGCCACCCTCTCCAGCTCAAGAACTATCCATGGCTCCCCAGGATCCACTGTACTGGTGGAAACTTCCCGGGCCAGCACCCAGGCCTCCCCTCAAAGGGCATGGGTCAACTTCCTAATCTGAAACAGCATAATGTGTGGATCTTGCTGATTCTGTCTTTGTCTACCTCACCAAAAGCTGAAGAAGTCATCAATAAAGATAATGATGGCAAAAGCTAACAGCAGCTGACAGATGTTGTGCCAGCTGCTATGCTGGCATGATCTCATCCTTGTAAGGGAAATGTGCTGCTTTCTGTTATTGTAGATGAGGAAACTGAGGCTCAGAGAAAGTCACACACTCAGGGTTACCCAGCCAACAACAGGGTGAGGAGGATTCGAACCTAGAGATGTATGACCTCAGAGGTCGCACACCTAAGCCCTCCACTAGCCCACAGAGGCCAAGCAGGTCCATAGGTGAGTGAGGCAGGACAAAGGTAATAGAGCAGAGAGAGGTGGAGACTGGCAGACTGGGCCCCCACTGCCCTCTAAAGCAGACTGGCTCCAGCTTCTTTTTGATTCTTTCAATTTTAATGTAATTTCAAATTTACATGAAGGTGCAATAGTGCAAGGGAAAACTCATATATTCCAGATTCACCAATTGTTCACATTTTGCCACATTTGTTTTTTTTGCTTTATAATCTCCCCCTCTCTCTTTTTTTCTGCCTGAACCATTTGAGAGTGAGCTGCAGGCATGAGGCCTTTTTAGCCCTAACCTTTCCAGTGCATATGTCCTAAAGACATAAACAATTATAGCACAGTCATCAAAATCAGAAGATTGAACGGATATAATTCAGCTATTGAATTCAGTCCATCTAATTTTTGTCATCTGAGGATGTGAACCCAGGGTCACCAAATCTTTCAATTTTTCAAGAAAAGCTGGAAATCTGATGCTTAAAGGAAACCTTCTGATTTTTAAAAGCTAATGATTAGTTACCAAAAAACTCTGAAACCCTAGGAGGATTAGTCATTACAACATTGTAATGGCAAAATATTTTTAAAAACCTGAATGTCAACCAACAGAGGTGTGTTTAAATGAATCACTACAACCTACACAATGGAGTACTATGCAGCCATGTAAAAAATGAGGACACTCTTTATGAACCTCTATATAAAACAGTCTGTCTATTAGTTCAAATGTTTCATTAATTAGTAATAAATTATGGTTGTTTTTAAGTCACTAAGTTGTGGGTGTGCTTGTTAGGCAGTAAAAGCTAACTGACACATTGAGAAAATAAGTAAATAACTATTAAATACATACATTTAAAAAGGTATCCAGCACACCCACCTTATTAAGATTTTTCTGGGGATTCACTAAACTAATATACTTCATAGGCACAGTCCTCAATAAATGTCTGCTGAGCTTGTTAATGTGACTTCCTCATCAGCCCATTGATCCTGACATGGTATCAGATGGGTTGAAGGTTAGGGTCTCCTGGGTCTCAGAGAGCCATTCTCAGGCTTTCTGCACCTTTGTTCCCTCCCCACACCCCCACCCACTAGGTGTTTACCTTCTAGTAGTGACAGCAGCATCACCACCATGTCCTTCTGTAGATCCAGCAGCTCCTTCAACAGCTCGATTTGGCTTGAGTCCTAGAGACCCCATATCCCAGCTGTGTGAGGGCTGGTCTCTGCAGAGACGCCTCCCCCATTAACAGCTGCTTCTGTTCCTCTGTACCACCCAGCAGGGCCTAAGACCTCCTTTTCCTCCCCTCTTACCTCCGAGGGAACCCGAGTCCAGACATGTTCCTCGGAAGCAGGGGAAGGGGTAGAGAGACAACAGTGTGGGGGTGGGGCTGGTATTTTGGGGGAGGCAGATACAACAGGTGACATGTGGGGGCAAGGGCTGGCAGACAAGGACTGGGAGGAGTATAGTGCTCGGAGAGAAGACGCTTGGGGCAGAGAGACAGAGACAGACAGGGGCAAATACTGGGGTCAGAGACCCAGATCTGGGAAGGAATGGGAGCTTAGCACTGCACTTGGCTTGTGATGGGTGCGAGACACATGCTTGTTAGATGAATGTGTGATGGAAAAAGTGGGACTCTGGGTTCAGGAAGAAGGCTGGAAGAGGAAGACAAAGCCATGTACTTTCTAGTGAGACATTTGGGAAGCATGTGGGGATACACTGCCTCCCCTGTCACAGTGCCTCATGTAAGGCCCACAGAAGCTTCCACCATGGTCAAAGTTCTGCCTCATGGTCTGTATTTGTATTAGGTTGAGCTACAGAAAATTGCCAATATGCAACCATTTTGGCTCACAAAGTAGTAATTTCATATGGTTCTACCTAACAAAATGGAGGGGGAAGGATAGCAGAGAAATGGAATGTAAGGCTCCTCTACCCCAATGCTAGTTCCAGAGTTGCTGATTCTAATCCTAACGCTTTCCCACAGATCCAAAGCTCTGCATTCTGACTCTAAGATTCTACCATTCCAGGATCTCAATGGATTCTGCCATTCCTAAGATGGGTAGGTGCCTGTGGTCTGTGCCTGCACCGGCCAGCCCTTATTTTTCTTAATTGCACTTTCAGAGCAAGCCTTGCTAACTCCACCCTCCTGGTTCTGGGGATGAGTATATGACCAGCTCTGGCCAATCAAAGCCTTCTTTCTTCTGGCCCCAGTGATTGGTTCAGGATGGGCATGTGACCCAATAGCCCAATCAAAGAGAACTGCAGGTTTTCCTCTGGAGCTTCCATAAAAGAGGGGTTCTCTTCCCACTGGAGCTGTTAGTGGGGTGCTTGGAAGCCTAGGGCACCATTTTTCCAGCCCTGGGGAGTGCCTGCTTGAGAATGAAGCCGGACAGGAGGGAGACATTTCTGCTGACATGACTCTAGACCCTGGAACTGTGATGTGAACTGACAAGTTATTTTTCCCTGTAAGCCACCACTTGGCATTGGATTTCTGGCCATGGCAACCTAACCCTAGATCATGGTTGATGCATGAACTCTGCAGGGTCTAAAACTCTACACCAGAGGTGTCCAACCCTTTGGCATCTCTGGACCACACTGGGAGAAGAAGAGCTGTCTTGGTCTACACATTGAATACACAAACACTAACGAAAATGGATGAGCAAAAACAAAGGTCCATGCACAATTTTCGTTATATCTGCCACCACAGATAAACAAAAAAGTATGACCCTAATTATGCAGCGGTCCTTTTGACAACCTTTTAAAATCATCAAGCAGGTGCCACGTTTGTGATTGCTAATACAGAAAATGTACATATCTAAGTAATAAAATGTCATTGTATGTACGTTTATTTTATGTTACATTGCGACATGTAATCACAGAAAAATCTGATGTTTTAAGTAAATTTACGATTTTTTTGTTGAGCCACATTCATAGCCATCCTGGGTTGCGGGTTGGACACCCCTGCTTATACTACACCAACAGTCTCTAGAATTTTAAGACTATAACAACATTCGACTTCACCTGCACTGACGCTGAGGAATTGCATTCCTAAATTCATTCCTTTCAAAAAGTCAGATGACATCAGATAGGGTTTTTGCCAGCCATTGAAGCAATTTTGGGTAAATAAAAAAGGGCTTCCCTTCCTCAAGACTTCCAGTTGGGAAATGATAACACACAGAATACTTTACTGCCATCTGCTGGAAAACTTCTGTAATAAGTACACTGCTGCACGTGAGATGTCCGAGATGTGGGTGGCGCCCCTTCAGATATCCGGCCCGAGTGCAGGGAGAATGGATGTGGTGTTCGTGAAACACTGACAAAGTCGCAAAGGGGAGGGAGTGGTGGAAAAAGGGGAGCACGAAGATTCTAGAAATGGGGAATGGACCTTATATCCTAAACGCCCGCTATGGACGTCATCTGACAGAGGCTGAATAAAGCAGCAAAACATTCCTTCAGCTCCAGGTCCCTAAGAAGCCTGCAGATATCCTATCTCTAGGGCTGTTTGAATCTAATGACCTCATTGAGAGAAACCAACCAATCATAGAGGAGCTCCGGGGTGCAGACGTCAGACCAATGGAAATGTGGCTGGCAAACCAGCCAATTGGTGGTGGCAAAGGTGGAGGCAGGGTCATGCAGAAAGCCAATCCAGAAAGAAGGTGGATTTGGCCAAGGAGAGGGAACCAGTCTGGAACATGCCGGGAACACTTGGGTGAGAAACTGAGCGGTGGGTAAGGATTTGGAAATGGGCCAGTTGCGGGTGCCCGGAAGCAGTTGGATGAAGAATTGAGAGGCCCGAACCTGAGCTAGCTTCATCATCATGTGGGCAAACACGTGCAGGAATCCCACCACGGCGTCCCAGAGGCGGCTGTGCGCCAGGCTTTGCTGGTTCCCGGTGCAGGGGCCCTAACGAGCAGAGGGCTGCGTGAGCGCCATGCAGGCGCGGGGTGCCAGCCTGCCCTGCCCTGCCCCAACGGGCGGGCCCTACCTGGATGTACTCAGTGAGGCTGTTGAACACCTGTTTAGCCACCGACATGGCCTTGGAAAAGTTCCTCTTGCCCTGCTCCTCAATGACATCCTTGCCGGAGTAGTACCAGTAGAAGTCGCTGATGGATTCCTAGGGGTCCGACAGAGGGTGAGGGGATGCTGGGCCAACGATGGCCCTACAGCCCCTGACCCACCTGGCAGCCTCATATCCTTACCTGCAGCCGCAGGAGGTAGTCCACAGTACAGATGATGATGTTAATAGTGGTCGTGTTCCCTGTCTGTGTCCGTAGGTAGTTTTGGAAATCTAGGAAGATTAAAAGTCATTCATTCTTTGAGGATCTGTCATGTGCTAAAGGAGGTGGTCATTTATTCATTAATGCAGATGTGTTTAAATAGAGCGCCTATTGCAGGCTAGAAGGCATATAATCATTAGTTTATTTAATAACTTTTTTCTCCCAAGATTTTATTTATTTATTTTTAGAGAGAGGGGAAGGGAAGGGGAAAGAGGGAGAAACATCAGTGTGTGGTTGCCTCTCGTGGGCCCCCTACTGGGGACCTGGCCTACAACCCAGGCATGTGCCCTGACTGGGAATCCAACCGGGTACCTTTTATTTCACAGTCTGGCGCTCAATCCAGTGAGCCACGCCAGCTAGGGCTCGCCCTGTCTTTATCAAGCACCTACTATGTCAGAGAAAGATGGAGAAACATTTATTCATCTATGTAATAAATATTTATTGAGGGCCTACTACATGCAAGATGTGGTAAAGGGTCAGTCATTTATTCATTGATTACTTTCCAAAATATGGTTCTTGAGCACCTACAATGTAGTAGGGTAAATGGAGATTTCATCCTTGATTTGTTCCCAAAATATTTATTGAATGCCTACTATATGCTGGGAGAGATGGAAGATTGGTTATTTATGTATTTATTTATCCAACAAATATTCATTGAGCACCCACCAAAAGCCAAAGGAGATAAACATCTGTCATTTCTTTGTTCATTTATTCAATATATATATATTGAGTATATATTGTACTATATGCTAACAGGAGATGAAGGTTGTCCACTTACTCTTTGATACTACAAATTTATTGAGCATTTACTATTCACCAGGCACTGTTCTAGGCCCTAGGGATACAGCAGTAAAAGAAAACAAAATCCCTGCCCTTGTAAAGTTCATATTCTTATGTAGTAATTTTCAGTCTTTTCTAACTGCAAACAATGGTAGGAATTCCATTTTACATTGAGACCCAGAACATGTGTTCAATCTGAAATTATATCCACATATACTTGAAACAGAAGTTTCACATACCCTTACTATGTGTATTCTGGTGTTTTCTGTCTTACTGACTATAAGGAATTTTGATCTCAACCCACCAAATCTGTAGTTTTCAACCTCTCAACTTGGGCTGTGCATTAGAATTACCTGGAAGCATTTTTAAAAAACCCAGTGCTCAGGCCCAATGTTCACCCTCTAGACCAGTTCAGTTAGGATCTTGGGGGGTGGGGGGTGAAGCCTGGGCTTTAAAGGCTTCCCGGGCATACCAATGTGCAGTTAGGATGAGAACCTCTGTGATAAACTTATTCATGACTCTGGGGAGCTGGTTCCCACTATTTGAAAAACATTGTTCTAGGGCAGAAAGTTGATAACTGTTGAAGCTGAGTGATGGGTACTTGGGAGTTTATTAGACCATTCTCTCTACTTCAGTGTATGATAATAATAATAATAATGGCAATACTAAATTCACTGGTGGCAGGAATGATGGTGAGGAAGACTGGGCAGAATGATCAGGGTTGTGATGGGGGAAACCCAGAGGGACTGCAGACACCCAGAGGTAGTAAAGGAAAGCTGGTGAAGAGGACCCCCCAGCTGAGACCTGAAAGATGAGCAGGAGCTGGCTGCATGAATACCCAGCTGTGTGACCTCAGGCACATTATTGAACCTCTCTCTGTGGTACAGACTTGCCTGATTCCCCGTATGTAACATGGTGGTCACAACAGACTAGAGAGCTGTAGTGAGATTTTAATACTTTAGCATACATAAAGGATTTAGGACAGCATCTGGTACGTAAGAGCTCAGTGAACATTAGCTGTTCTTAAAGGGCCTTAAAGAAAGTGCTGAGGTGAAGAGCAGCACTTTGCAGTGGTGATTTTCAAAGTGGGGCCCCAGACCAGCAGAATCAGCATCTCCTGGGACCCTGTTAGAAATGCACATTCCTGGGCTCCACCCCAGGACCTGCTAAATCAGAAATTCTGGGGTGAGGCCCAGAAGTCTGTATTTTAACAAGGTTTCCAGGTGACTCTTGGACATACTTAAGTTTGAGAACCACCTATGTAGACCCATTTGCCGAATGACCAATGCATCGATTTATCAAGGCAATAAACACGGGCTTCAGTGAAGTCCTTTTAACGTTGATAGCAATGTCATGTTGCACAGGATGACTGTAACAGCCCTTGAAAGGCTGTGCTCCCCCCAAAGCCTTACTTTCCACTTGACTTCCCTATGGCCACTTCACAATCACTGTATCAGGCTATCATCCACTTGGCCTGGTCTCACATTATAGACAAAGTATACTAAAATAGTCAAGATTTTATAAGCAAATATACAGGTTGTCTCATCAACCCTGTTTGCTAACTCCTTTGTGTTCATTTAAATCGGACTACGTGCTTCAATGGTTAGATATAGAGCTCCCCACCCTCGTAAAGAACCCTGTCAACTGAGAACGCTGTCTTAGACATGCACAAATATGAGACACACCTTTCATCTGCTTCAAATCTGCTCAAGACATGCAAGGTATCTGAGATTTGAAAGATACTTCAAATACTTATATGATTTGGCTGGTTAATGAATCCAAGAATTTAGGCAGAGAACTGGATTGCAGATTTTCTGGGAAAGAGAAATCCCCTCCAAAAGAACATTCTCATTTGCCAAAAGCTATAGACCCAAGAAATAAAATTCATTTTAAATCCCAAAGACTAATTTCACTTTAGTTGAAATTCAAGAAGGGAAACCCCAGTTATGTGGCAGAAGGGTATTTAATAAACATTGAAGAAAAATTAGTTATGTACCATAAGAGCTTTTGAGAAAGTAAAGCAGTATTTCGTGCTTTATCCTTTGCTGAAGAGTGAAGATTAGAGATACTTACAAAACAGTTACCTTAAAGAACACTAGCCAAGTGGGGTGCAAGTTCTATGGGAGTTAGATTTATAATTGCTCCCATCCTTGTCAAGGAAGCTGATTTCTGGGCAGTCTGTGGTCCCATAATAACCTCCTAAGCATCACAACCACACCTTGAGCCTGACATGGCATTGGGTAGAATGTTTGTCAGACAGAATTTGGGCTGTCCCTTTAATGTTATAAGCTATGTGTGCCATACAAGGTTATATCACCTCACCAACTATGTGTTTAATTGACTTGCTGGTCACCCTTGATCTGGTTAAATTGCCTGAACCAGAACAAATGTGAAAACTCTCTCTTAAATTAGGAAAAATTCTGTAGTCATTCCTTCTGGCAAAGTATTTTTTAAGCAAAATTAATAAGTGAGTCTAATAGATTCATTGAAAAATGCCACTATAGACCCAAAGTATGGAAATCCATATTTACTCAACTTGGAAATGCCTGTTGAAAAATGGCATGTGGCTAATTGCTCATTTGGGCAAGTTGATTTTTGGCCAAATTGGTTTCTGGCTAGGTTGCTTCTGGGGAGTTGGACTGGCCAGAGGAAGTGAAAGTGAAGCAAAGTGGCTGGATTCCAGAAACTCAAGAGAGAGTTGGGAAGATGGGTGGATTGGGCATGACTGTGGCTGAAGGCAAAGGATGGACAATGGGATAGGGAATGGGTGGTGAGGCCATTACTGACAAGGGCAGGCGGGGACTGGAGGTTAACTCAGGCAACTCTGCTGGACTCTCCCCAAACCTCAGCCTCCTCTGCACTCCACCCACCCCATTCCTTCTCACCATTATTATGCCCCTCGCAGAGCAATTGCAGGAATCGGAACAGATCTTGTGTGAATTCATCATCTGCCATGACCTTCTCTCCTGGAAAAAGGGGGCAGGGCCCAGAAGAGGTCAGGCACACCGAGACACAGCACAGACGTGCACACGGCCCATGCATACTGCACACGCACACTGCACACGCATGCACAAAGCATAGTGGTGCGGGGAGGAGCAGCCACCACTTCAAAGACACTGAGAAGGCCACTGACATCCATAACACCAGGGGCTCCCGATCTCAGAATCCGTGACAGCAGATGGAGGCCTGAGGGGCCCTGAGTACGGAAGCTGGTGCCTCAGTGTCTTTCTACATCAGTGTCCCTCTGATGTCACCACTTATGTGACGTCCGGGAGTGTCTGCCTGATCCAGCAGAGATTCAAGCAGCTGGTACCTCCCTCAGCGCTCCTCCTGGACGTGGGGTTAATGGATTATAGGGGGGTGGGGAGGGAATGGTCACTTTCACGCAAAAGATCAGAGCAGGGAAGGATAGGGATTGAAAGCCAGCCAATTGGAAAGCAGTTTTGAAAGCAGCCAATCCAGGAAAGGTGGGGGGGGGCGGGTGTAAACATGGGCCAATGAGAATGGCCATCTAAAAGAAGTCAATCAAGGAGGGCCGTAGGAGAGGGAAGAAAGAGGGAGCCTAGACAGTGAATGGGCCAACCAGAGCAGGCGCCGAAGACGCGCGCGCGCACACACACCAATCAGAGTGGAAGCTGGGGGCAACCAATCCGGTTGGTGGATGGGAACTGCAGATCCCACCAATGCAGGGTTGCGGCGCAGGGAGCAGCGTGGGTGGGAGTGGGGAATCACCCCAGCCCGGGACTGAGAATCTGGGTGTGAAGTCCAAGAATAGCCACCTGGAAACGGATCTTTGCCATCTCCTCTGGCTTGTACTTTACATGTGGGGAAACTGAAGCCAAAAGAAGGTAAGTGACTGGTTTCATAATCCCAGGTGTTGTTAGTGGCTAATCTGGGACCTGAATTTTGTCTCTGGACTCTGACCTCAAGACTTCCCACGGGCACCCTGAACCAATGAAGAATTTCTCCCTGAACGTCCCAGATCCTCAGCCCCCAGGTGGAGGGGTGGGGGAGGGAGACGGGGGACAGGGTTAGAAGGGAGGGGTGGCAGAGTAGCACAGCAAAGGGAGTAGGCTAGGGGAATTACCGTTCTGGCGGTTGATGACTGGGGCAGCCAACAGGATGGGAGGAGGAAGCAGGAGAGAAGAGGGAGAACGAGACAGAAAGAGACAGAGAGACAGAAAAATACACACAGTGACACAGTCAGGGTCAAAGACATAGACATGGAGAAAGAACCACATAGAAAGAGCGATAAAGAGACAGAAGGAAGCCAGAAAGAGAGTAGGAAATGATGGTAAAAGCATTGGGAAAAAAAGAAAAGGGAAGAGAAAGGGAGATGGACAGGTAGAGGTGGAGAGGCAGGAGGCAAGGATCAGGGCAGAAAGGTTAAACACGTCACAACACGGCAAAGAGGAGACTCGATTAACCCGGATTAGGGACATTAATGAGAGAACAGCAACCAGGGCAGGAAACTTCGGGCTTGTGGAGAGTGGGGTCCATGTGGTGATGGGTGAGAGAACACAGGACACAAGGACACCAAGGGGTGGGGGCCATGGGGAGGGAGACCCTGGAGGAATGGGAGGGGGAGCAGGGCTGGGGACCACTACACGGATCAGGGGAGGAGGTGGAATCTGGGGATGCTCTTGGAGAGGTGTCTTGGAGGAAGGGAGCCCTGGGCAGTGTTGGGGAGGGGGCATATCCTAAAAGGAGGAGAAATCCCATGGAGAGGGAAGCCCAAGAGAGGGCCTCACCAGTTCCATCTTCATTCACCATGCCCAGCCCTTCTGCCTTGTTCTGTCTCTCGAACGCATTGAGATCTAGGACGCTGAGGGGAAGAAAGGAAAGATGGGAAGATGTGCTGAGGTCCTGTTCCAGAGCCCTGCAGGTCCCAGCAGTGGCAGGTGGAGAGCCTTTGGAAACCATGAGTGAGCAGAGATCAAGAGGAAGTCGAAAACAAGAGCTGGCAGAAGCTCTGTGGTGGCAGCTATGAAGTAATTTGAGGCAAGGATGAAACATGTACAAGTTGAAGTCAGGAGGATACAGAAGCCATCAATTGCAAAAGCTTCGGAGGGGTAGAGAAAGCCAGTCAATAGCAAGAGGAGAGTCACATTGATAGGGGTCATCAGAGAGAACCCAGATTCCCTGCTGCTGGGTGTCCCCTGAGTTCTCAGCAGTCTTCCAGTTCCATCTCCCTGGATCCATAAGGGTGGCATTTCCCCATCCTTACTGTTGCACGTGAATTCTTATAATAAGCTTCCTGTCATTTCAGCTAGTCTGAATGCATCTGTTTCTGGAACCAAGAGAGCAGAACTAGAACTGGAAGTGGTAGCAGGAGTGGGGGCACAGTTGCACCAAACAGCTTCACTAGAAGGCATATGCTACGGCCTACCTGCATGTCTGCATCAGTGCCTGGATACTCTGGAAGAAGCCAACTTCCTTCTTGTCCTTCAGATAATCCAGCATTTTCTGCAGAGGGAGTGGCATAACAGGGGGAAATGGGAGTCACGCAGGAACCTCTCACCCCTCTTAGCTCTTCTCCCAAGTTCCTTTGGCCATTACCTGCTGCACCTCAGTATTGCCCCCATTTAGTATGGAGATGCCCAGCTTCAGGGTGGAGGACACCATGGCTCCCGTCTCTCCTGAAGGGGGCAGGGGACAAAAGATGGTCCACTTAGTTTGGGAGTGATGTTCTCCATCCACCAGAAAACGGCCATCTCAGGGGAAGTAAGAGAAGGGGTTGTAGGAGTGTGCAAGGGTGACTGTGGCTGAAGGATACTAAGAAATCACAAGGCAAGTGGAGCATGCAAGTTGGGCAGGGGTGTGTGTGCAAACCAAAGGCATACAGGGGTGGGAGAGTGTGCCACTGGGTCCACAGGAAGTGGGTGGGTTGGGGAGAGGGAAGACAGGATGAGTGTGCTCAGGAGCTGGATGCTTGTGGAAGGCACCTTTGCAGGCACTGATCATCTGCAGCACCATCTCCGCAGCCCCTCGGTTGTGCAGCCGTGCCTGCTGGTACAGGAGCCTCTGCTTCTCCATCTCTTTCTCCTGGGACAGAGTCAGAACCGCAGGGATGAGTGAGTCCAGGCTCACCAGCCCAGCCTTTCCCCCTCACAGCCTGATCCCTCACCCCTGTGCTCCCTGCTCCAGCCACACCCACTGGCTCATTCCTTCAACTCATAAACCCCTTCTGTCCTTTGGGACTGAAGTCTGATTTGTCTCTTGCACTTAGTGCAGGGCGGGGCATGGCACAGTTTGAACTTGGGCCCACAGATCTCCAAGGGGCCAATGGATAGAATCCAGGAAGTCTGTGCACTTGAATGAGGAAAAAAGTTGTATTTTTATGTTACCACCCTCTAACTGAAAGGTAGCATTTCCTCCCTTGATGGATGAGGCCATAAAACATGGCAATATTAGCAGAACCTGTGGCTGTGTCACCGGTAAGAATCACAGATGTTTCCATGTCACATTTTTGTAGACATCTCAAAATATTGTTTATATTCATCACTAATCACTTCCAGCAGCTATTGGACCTGCTGTTAGGTCTTATCTGATAGATTAATAAAAAAGTACAGATATTATTGTATCACAAATTTCTAAAACAATATTTTGATAACTATTTCCATATGCTTATTTTCTCTGTGATAAATTCATTTTACACATTTAAAAGCATAATTCTGAGAAAGGCTTCACCAGATACAAAAGGATTCCTGGCACAAAAAAGGTTAAGAAACTCAGAAATGCTTGCTGATTGCCTTAATGATGAATAGGTGGGTTAATTGCATATTTACTAGCTCTTTTTCACTATGTGGCCTTTGCAAATGCTGTTTCCCTGTCTGGAATACCTTTCTCCTTTTCCTCAACTCACACATTCCTGCTCAGACATCCCTGCCTCTGAGAAGCCTTCCCTGCCGCCCTTGTCCCCTGGCTCAGTCAGGCACCTTGCTTGGGCTACCACAGTCCCGTAAATTTCCCTCGTAGTCTCCTGAGGTGTTCTGGCTTCCCCAGCCCTTATCCCCCTGCCTGAGCTTTCCTCATCACCACCATGAACACTCTGCTGTTACTGTCTGATTGATGCATCTGCCTCCCCAGTGGACTGACTTGGTCACTGTTGTGTCCCCAATATCACCCAGCCCAGGGCCTGGCCCAGAGCACATGTTGAATGAATGGGATTACTGAAGTCAGGGGCCCTCATCCCTTTCCTCCAGCACCTCCTGATCCCACCTACCTCAAATGAAACCTCAACCTCTTCTTCAGCTTCGTGGTTCTCCCCTCCCTCTTCCAGGTGGCAGCTCTGGGGATGGGGCATCAAGTTAGGGATGATGGGCAACAGAGGAGAAACCTCAGTCCTCCCCCAGCCCTTTCAGTGGACAGGCATTGCAGCCCAGAAGGGGACCTTTCCTGGATTGGGGCAGGGCCTCACCTTTGCCATGATATCGGCATACGCCATGTATAGGTAATCCTCGTCCAGTTTGCTGAGGAAGTAATCAGATAATCAGGACCCAATGGAGAGGCCTCCACCTTATAGTGGTTTCTAATTTTCCTTCGGAAAGCAACCCTCCCCATGCTCAGCCTTTGTGGTTCATGCAGGGTAAACTGTCCATTGCCAGAGTGGGCCTGTGATGAAGGCTGAGCCAATCAGTGCTTTCTATCTGCTTGGCCATAGTAACAGCTCAGAGATGGTCACGTGATCCAGGCTGGGCCAGTGGAACTCATTTGGGGAATTTTGCTGGAGCTGTTGGTAGAGTTGCTCCCTTTCCACTGGAGTTGCTAAAATGGTGTGATGGAAGCCTGGGGTTTCTGGGTGTATCTTGCCACCTGTTGGCTTACTTGACAACTGTGACCACCCATCTTGTCCTTGGGTCTCAATAATAATAATAATTATTATTATAATAATAAAAACAGTAGTGATGGCCAAGACCTCCTGTGTTTACCCTATTATTCCCTGAGATACATACATATTCCCTGATATATATATATATATATATATATATATATATATATATATATCATCACAATAATCATATTACATAGGTATATTACTAACCTCATTTTACCAATGAGGAAACCGAGACACAAAGATCCTTCTTGACCAAGGTCACACAGCTTCTATTGGGATTCACACTTGGGTAGTCTAACTCCAGAGTCATTGCTTTTCCAGGACACTCAACTTCCCAGCCTCCCCTGCAGCTAGTGGTAGCCTGATGTCAGAGTTCTGGCCAGTGAGATATATGCAGACGCCCACCAAGGAGGGCTTCTGTTCTTGGATAAAAAGATCTTGGTCTTGCTTAGAGGAAAAAAATTCTCTCCCCTTCTCTGCCTGGCATGTGGTCATGTCTGGAAGTTCAGCATCTGTCTTGTGACTACAAGACAAAGGCTCAGAATGGCAGTGCAGAAAGGCTGAGCAAGCCTGTCAGCCTGAGTAACCCTGTAACTGTCACGGCCCAGCTGTCGACTTGCTACCTCTTGACTTCACGTTATGTGAGAAAAATAAATCCTTGTGCCGCCATTGCCTTGTTCACAAAAAGGAGTTGATAATTGTATCTATCTCATAATGTGAAGGTTAAGTGAGAAAATATAGATGCCAAGTGTCAGCATGGTGGTAAAAGGCACTTGATAAATGTCACCTGTTAGAGCAGCAGCACCTTCACTACTGTTCTTTATTACCAAGACTGCCATTAGCCCACATGAAGCCTTTGTGTGAGTTAGAGCAAGGTCCCCCTTCCACATTTCCCTCTGTTGGAAATTTGCCATAACACACTGATGTGTTCCTATAATGCACTGATTTTGTTTGAGCAAGATGCTTTCTTCTAGAAAAGTCAAAATTGATACTGTCTGTGAACCCTTGAGAGGAGATGCCCTTGTGAAGTGCTCAGCCTGCACAATGGTACATGGTGGCCCTGCCTAGTAAAGTGACATTGAAAGATCAGCCTCAGGGCTCCCCTAGGACACAGAGGGTCTCTCTTGAGGAACGGGGAGGTTTCTGAGAGCAGGGAAGTAGTGGGTTCTTTTTCCTGGACCTAGGGAGGGTCCTCACCTCTTTTCAGTCAGGGCAGTGCGGCTAAAGTGCAGGACTAGCTGGTGCAGGGGGTCTGGCTTCTTCTCCTCCACTTCTTCCTCTTCCTCCTCCTTCTTCCCAGCTTTCTGGAGGGAGGTGTGGGGCTTGGAGAAGGAGCTTCTAGAGTCCTCTTCTGTCTCCCCCATAGCCCTGATCAGGGGCTGGATACTTTTTCTCACATGCCCCACATCCTGTACCCTCCCCTGGTTCTGCCCAAGCCAGGGGTTACCTTTCTCATACTCCTCAATGTGAAGGGCAACCCCTAGAGGTGTGCAACAGGCATCCTCAGCCCCAGCTCTGTCCCCACACTCCCAGGCAGGCCCCAACTCACTGAAAGGTCATCTATCATGCGGTCCTCAAAACTGTGGTCTTCAGTCAGGATCCATGTGGCCTTGTAGCTCTCCAGGAACATGTTGCATGCCCGGTGCCTGCAAGGGAAAAGGTGTGGGGTGACAGTGGAACCTTTTCCCCTAACGCTTCCTCTAACCTCCCACAAATCTGCCTCCTCCAACCATTCCTCAAGAACCCATCATATTGGCACTTCACCCTCCCGCACTCTCAATCTCACTTTCTCCGAGGCCTCTTTAGCTCCCCTCTTCCCTGGGTGCCTTACGTGGGCAGGTTGTACAGAGGGGTCATGCGGAAACAGGCAACGACCGCCCTCCGGCGCTGCTTGGACAAGAGCTTGTGCCACACAGCCTTCTTGGACTTGTAAGGATGCTCGACCTGGGGGCGGAACAATCTGTCATGTCCTTAAGACCCTGCCCCTGGCCTGATTCCCACTTCCAGGCGGAGTGACACTGCTCATCTGTGCCCAGGTCCAAATTCAAGCCCGACTCACAGGGCCAAAGAAACCCCTTGTTTCCACTGACAAAAGTTCTAATCTGGCCTCTGCTTCCAGACTGAAATTTCTCGCCTGGGCCCGGCTCGTACACCCAGGGGCTCTGCCCAGGCCCCGCCCCACTTCCAAGGCCCTGTCCACGGTGTCAGGTAGTCTTCATCAGGCCCCACTATTAGACCAAAGTTCTATCCCGGACCCAAGATTAAGCACCTATCCAAGTTTCCACTCTAAACCTCGATTTAAACTCAAAGTTCCACCCAGGCTCCACCCACAGACTCAAGGCCCGCTTCTCGCCCCGCAGAAAGAGCTGAGGCTCACCCTCAGGCTCCACCCACAAGTTAGTTTAAGGCCCACCCCCTGCCCATAGCTTCCGCCACTCTGCAGTTAAGACCCGCCGGCCCCGCCCACCTGCTCCAGGTGGTAGAGCACTGCGGACACTTCCTGGACTCTGCGCACGATCTTTTCGGGGTCGTCCGCGTCCTCCTCGCGGCCAGGGAGGCCCCGGTACAGGGCCATCTGCCAGCGCAGAGAAGGGGAGCCTTCCACCTGAGAGGAGAAAGAACAGCCGGCTGGCGTGAGGGCCCCCGACCCTGCCCGCAACGCCCTCCCTTGGGCCGGCTTCTGGAGGGGTGGGGGTGGGGAATGGCCTTGCGGGCTGCGTGGCTGCCCTGCTTCCTTTCAGTGCTCCCAGGATCTGGTGGGAAGTACAAGTTAAGGTCCTTCTATATGGGTGCCTAGTACATAGTAAGTGCTTAGACGTTGGCTCTTATTGTTGCCATTGTTCCCACGTGCCCAGGTGCAGATTAAGGAGACGTACCTTTCCTTGAAGGTGAAGGTTGTTTTGCAGAAATTCCCGTACCTCCTCATCCGTGTCTTTCTGGGGAAACATGGCCAGGCTGGGTCACTCCGGAGGGCTGAACGTCCTCCTTGACCCGCACCCTTTCCTGTCTAGGGCGGTCACCCCAGCAGCTCATGGGAGGCTTGTGTGGGAAGGACACCCGAAAGGATCCAGAGATCAGGACTGATCAGAGGGGAGTCCTATAGGCCACAGAGGCACCTTGAAGAGACAGTAAGGATTAGAGGGGCCTCGGGGAGGTGTGAGGAAAACTGGGTGGCACGAGGACATCCTCGAAGGTCAAGTAAAGCCACAGAGGGAGGATCAGAAGTCAGAGGAAGGTCAGAGTGGGGCTGCACGAAAGTGGCAGATGGGCAGGGCATTTTTGAAGATGTGAGGCGGGTGAAAGGGGCTATAAGGAAGATGGCCAGGACAGCATAGGTCATGGGGGATCAGACAGATCAACCAAGTCATTGGTGGAGTTTACATGGAGGCCAAAATAGGGGTCAGTAGGATGGGGGTTTCTTAGGGTCCCAGGAAATGGGGACCTCAAGGACTAAGTTGAGGGCTCAGAAGGGCTTTGGAGACCTCAGCAGAACTCAGTAGGTTCTAGGAGGAGCTGAAGGTGCTGAGGGAAGGAGCCTTTAGGGTTCTGGTACAGAGGATGCTTCTGATACCAGGCGAGATCAGCAGGGGGCAGTAAGTTGTAAGGGTGCTTAGCAGTGTCCTGGGGGGAAGTTCTAAGGGTCTTGGGGCAGGATCATCAGTGTTTCTTAGGGTCTTTGAGGCTGAATAGGATCAGGGAGGGGAGGGTGTTATTCCATATACAAGGGGTAAGTGGGGTCCTGGGAGGCATAAGAGGGTTCAGGGGCAGGGGCAGTTGATCCCCAGGATTCTTAAGACCTCAGAGGATTGTGAGTGGACCTGGGGAAGGGACTATTAAGATCCTGCAGGGCTACTTAAGGGCTCACTGGGCCCCTGAGTTTAGGGGGACTCAGTTGGGTGTCTATAGAGTTCAGAGGGAGGGGCCAACAGGTCCTGAGAGAAAGAGGTGGCAAAGTGGAGAGCTCCGTGGGGACCCAGAGGTCCAGGGGAGGGCCAGTGGGATCATGAGGGGCTCCCTGGGCCCCAAGGAATTGTGGGAAGTCCTGGTAGAGGGCTCAGAGGAGTCTCAGGGGTGCTAATGGTGTCTTGGGCAGAGGGATGTCTTCAGGGTCATGACAGGTTTGGCATGGTCCTGGGGGAGGGTGTTCAATAGGATCCCTGAAGGCTCAGTGTTGTCCTTCTAGGTCTGTCACCTCAGCAGCTGCTGGGAGGCTTGTGTGGGGAGGATCTGAGAAGGTCTTAGTGGGGTCCCAGGTAGGGTCCTTAGGTTCCAGGGCTCTGGCAGTTTCCCAAGTGGGGTCCTTAGCTTCCTGAGTAAGGCTCAGGGCATCCCAGGGGCCCCAGTGAGTCCTCAGGGTCCTGGGGAAGGATTCTTTAGGGTCCTAAGGGCTCCCAGTAGGATCCTGGGGTTTTGGGGGCTTGGTGGAGTGCTGAGTGGGATCCTGACAGGTTCCCAGAAGGGGGCTGGGCAGGCACCAGGGCATAGCGCGTCTTGGCCAGTGCGATAAGGTCCTGGTCAGTGGGTGCACACATGTTCAGGCCGATGGGGAGCATCTTCTTGAGTGTAGCCACAATCAGCGACGTCTGCACAGAGTACCGGTCCCCCCGGCGCTTCTTCTTGGTACGTTCCTGGTCTGAGCCACCTGACTGTGGGGAAATGGGGCTCAGCACCAGCCTGGGCCCCAGCCCAGCCCCTGCCCCCACCGCCATTGTCCACACTTCAGCCCTCAGCAGCCCTTCCCCAATCTCAGAGCCTGCCTCAGTTTCCACCCTAGACCTTGCTGATCTTTCACTTCAGACCCCCAGCTCTGACCCTCCCAAACCCAAACACCTATCCCAAATTCCCAACTTCTAACCCAAACCCTTACAGGTTCCCCCTAATTCCGCTGGCAGTCTTCTCCCAGAATCCCCTAAGAACTCCTAATATCTACCCCTACCCCCCACAACAACACACACGACCCCACACTTCATATCTCAGACCGAGTGCCCCAAAATGAAATAAAGATGCAGAGAAGGTGGAAGAAAAAGACCGACACTGAGAGACTGAGGTAGACAAGGGTACAGGAAGACAAAAGGTGCTACAGAGACCCAGAAAGATCTGGGAACAGAAACACGGGGCACGGAGTCCCACAGCCGTGTTCTGAAGCCTTGGGTGCAGATGCGTGGTCAGGGCCACCCAAGTCATGCTAATGACAAGCCCCAGTGACAAGCTTTGGCCAGAGCCACATCCACACCGGCTCCTAATACGGAGGCCGTACATGCAGCATCTGAGTTCTCGCAGGGCCTGGGCCAGGGGGCACTGGCTGAATGTCATCAGAGGCTCAGAAGGATAAGACTGTTGACCAAGGTCACACAGCCAATTGCCAGAGTCAGGATTCTAACCAAAGTCTGTCTAATTCCAGAGCTCAAGCCTTAAACCCACCATGCGCGTGCCTGTCCCACCCGCATTCCCATTTCTCATGACCTCAGCCCACGATGCTTTGATGCTTTGGCGAAAGCTGACAGGTGGTCTTTTGAAAAATTTTTTAAACAAAAGTTTAAAAAAATTGGAATTGCTCAAAGCTGAGGGTTGGGAAGGGAATGCACGGTTGGGGGTGGGAAGGAGGGAGGAGAGAAGGAGAATGGTGGCTGGGAGCCAAGGACAACGGTGGGGAACAGGGGCAGGGGTTTTCTGGAAGGGGAGCAGAGGGTGGGGTTTGTGGGCAAGAGGGTGTTAGCCAAGAGCCATGCGGAAGGTTCCAGGCAAGGAGCTGACCTGTGTATCTCCCGCCTGCTTCATCAGGTGGCAGACAGAGACAAGAAGGGTTACCCCAGTCCCTCTGAGAATCCCAGGCTCAACTCCAAGTTGGCCTGACCCCAGCCCCTCTGCCCCACTGGACATGCATCCCCTAATCGGGCACTCCCAGACCTTGACTCAGGGTGAGTGGGTTGTCTTTTAGAGCCCCGAAGAGGGCAATTCTGAGAAGTGTGCGGGAAGAAGAAAGGGGCACATGGGATAATGGGGATATGAGGAAGAAATGCAAGATGAGAGAGGGCAAAGCTGTGAGGGCAGCAGGGAATGTGCCCAGGACAGGGCAGCTGGCTGGATGAGGAGGGGCGGGTAGGAAGCCCTGGGGGGTGCTCCCTCCCTCCCTCCTAAGGCCATCTCCCAGGGCAAACACCCACCTTGGCCATTTTGCTCTTGTTGTCGGCAGTCAGAAATGACATGTTATTAATCTCATTCTGGACCACGAAGTTCTGCTCCTCACGCTTAAAGTTCTGATGGCAGAGGCGGTACTAGGGGTCAGTCTGGGTGGGGGGAGGGCATCGCGGGGCAGCAGTGTCTTGGGTATGAAGAGGAGGGCAGAGTGGGCAGGGACTCACATGGGACTTGCACCAGTAGATGAAGATCTCGCCCACCATTCTGAACAGCTCCTCAGCATTGGGATTGGGCTCCGTCAGCCAGTGTGCCCTGGGCATCAGGGAAGGGGCTGGTGAGGGATGGGGGTGGGACCCCCAGGAGAGGGGGCCACACACGAGATCTAGGGGAGAGGGATCAGGGGTGGAGTTTTCTAGGGAATCTGGCCATTCAGAGGATTTAAAATTTTTAAATGACCATTCCTTTACAACTTTTCCTTTCTCTAACCTTTATAGAAGTACAACATACATATAAATTGTCAACTTGATGAATTATCACAAAGTGAACATACTTGTGTACCCACCACCCAGATCAAGAAATAGAACATTTCCAGTCCCCAGAACTGCCCGTGTGTCCCTTCCAGCCACACCTACTTCCTTCCTCTTGAAAAAGGACCCTTATCTTGACTTATAGACCATGAGTTACTTTTGTCTGTCCTTGAATGTTACATTAATAGATGATATGATATATGTACCCTGTTTTTTATTTTCTTGGATTCTTTCATTCAACCTGATATTTATGAGATTTATCCATGTTGTGTGTTATGACTGTTCATTTTCGTTGTCATGTATATTCCACTGTGTGAATGTACCACAATGCACTAGTTCAAACTCTTTGGCCCAGCACTCCCACTCCTAGGAATCTACCCAATAGCAATACCCACTGGTGAGCACAAAGATGGATGTGCAAGGAGAAGATGCTCCCCAGCGTGCATGCCACCACTTCCCTTTTCTGCTCCCATGGCAGACAGGGCTTTCTCACAAAAAGCCCTGTGCAGCCTTCAAATCTTTTTCAGTCAGGATGGAACTGTTGTTGAAATTCATTTGCTATCCTTGGATTAAGCTACACCTAGGAGTTAATAAGTCTTTAAATGGTTTCTGATATTAGGAAGATGTTAGCCATTTGTTGATATCTACACTTGCCCTTTTATTAAAGATCTATGTTTCTGAGGAAAATGAGGCTGGACTATCTTTCTTCTCCCAGTGACAGAGGAAGGCCTGATGATTGGGTCTCACTGTGCAAATATTAGACATCCTGTCTACCCAAGCCTGGAGGCCCAGTGCGGGAGCGAAAAGCAGGAGCTCCTTACGGCTACATTGCAACTGCACAGGGACTCGGATTCAAGAGATGCAGGGGCAGGAGGGGAGCGAATCCAGGGGGTTGGACTATGTTGGCCCAGCAGCAGTGGAGTTGGGGGCAGAAGGCTGGGTGAGCGTTGCAGGAAGTTTATAGCAAGTCAGAAGGCAAGGGGTCAGAAGGGCTTCAGGGAAGCCAGTGGTCAGGCTGGAGTGTGGGGGTGCGGGGGCGGACGGTTGGGGATATGCTGACCTGTTGTTGTCCACATAGCGGATGAGCAGTGGATAGAGGGCGTACAGGTCCCGGCAGAGCACAGAGAACTCATCCCTCACCAGGAGCTCACCCTCTTCAGCTTCCGCCTTGGCCTCCAGACGCAGCTGTTCTTCCTCAGCCACCACCTTTCCCGCCCGCTTGCGCAGCCGCGCGATGGTCGGGATGAAGTGTGAATGTAGGAGCTCCGGCCTGGCCCGGCTCACAATGGGCTGGGCAAAAACTGCAGGAGCAAATGGGGGACACTCCCTGCTGGACAGCCTCTAACTCCAGCATTTGACCTATGACCTCTGTCCCCTGACTTCTGTTCCGATCCCATGACTCCTGATCTGTACCTCTGACCCAGCAGCTTTCATTGACCCCAGCCTGACCTTGGCCTCTGACTCCAGTATCTAGCTCTAATCCCACTGTTGACCTTGGGCCTGGACCTCTGACACAGCCCCCGAACCGTGATCCCAACCATAACCCCTAACTTGAACCTGTGAACCCAGCCTAATACATGTCCCTGACCTCTGACCCCAACTGAATCCTTACTGATATCTTACCCTATGATATTAGTCTTTACCCCCAGTGTTTAACCTCTGACCTGGTCCCTACCCAGACCCTTCCTCACTACATGATTTCTGACCTCTGACTTCTTACCCCAGCCTCTGGCCTCTGACCCTGGCCTCCAATCCTGGCTCCAATTTGAATCAATTCCTGACACAGAACTTCTAAACCAGGAATCCCAACCCTTTAAAAACGCTAATTTCTTGACCTCTGACCTACAGCCCTATCCTCATCAGGGACCTCATCCCTGACCATTTGCGTAAGAAACTCAGGCTTCTGACCCAGCTCCTAAATCCTGACCTAACCCAATTCCAAGGCCCCAGGAATTCAGAATCCAGTCTAGAGGACTCCTCAGACCCATCCATCCAGCCCAGACCCTCTGAGCCTGAAATTGTGACCCCTTGTGATGACCCTTGACCTTTGATCCTGAGAAAACTAGACTCTGACTCCTCACAACTCCCAGGAGACCATGGGCCCCAGAATCTCCCTCTCAGACCATTAGATCAAAGCGCCCCAATCCCAGGACCCGGCCCAGCCCTCAGAGGCTGCACCCCAGACCCACCAGCAAGTCGCTTCATCCATGAGGCTTCGTCAATGCCCAGGTTGTTGACGATGATTCGCAAGATGTTCCCCAACAGGGAGTTAAGGTGGTTGGAGGTGACAGCTGTGCAGGGTGGGGGGGCCCCAGCTGGCAGAGCAGGTGGGGGCACCTCAGGCCCGCGTTCCCACCAGCGGGGCAGGTAGCTGCACAGCATGGGCAGCGTGATCTCAATGACGTGTGGCATTTCTGTGTAGCGGGCCCCTGACTCGGCCAGGCCCCCGATGTCTGCCATGAGCCGCTCCAGCACTGGGATGTCAGGGCACATCTCCTCCACGCTGTTGGGGAGCCCCAAGACTGGGGTGCAGGGAAGGGTCAAGGCATGCCAACCCATCACCCTCAGACTTCAGTATCCACACCCAGGATCCCCACAAACCCTGGGATTCCCCCATTCTGGAGCACCCCCAAGCTGGGGAATCCTCAGCCCCTCAGAGCCCAGATTGGGCCACATTGCCCCCAAAGTGGGCTCTACCCCAGGCCCTGTGCTGCACGGACAGGGACCCTGAGATCTGCCCTAGCCCCACACAACTTACTGGCCCGCTCCCGGGGAGACTTGGTGGTGTACACTGAGCAGGCATTATACTCGTTCAGCTGAGGCTCCAGGAAGGCCACGGGCATGGCTGCTGCCAGGCGGGCCAGGCACTCCCCAAGGGCTGGCCGCAGCCTGGAAGATGGAACTCCTTAGCTCCCATGTCATCCTCTGCCCAGACCTGGGTCCCACCCCAGTCTCCACAGAAGTGGCTCTCCCCAGAACCCTTTGGAGCAGATCTGCTGCTCACCAGTGGGCACAAATGTGGGCTTTCCCTCGGGCTTCCTGAGTGCCCTCTTGCTCCACCTGCGATCCTGGCTCGGGAGAGACCACACAGGCACCGCCAGGGCCCTCCCCCATGCCCCATGCTTGCTATGGCTCCTGAGTGCTGTCCTTGTTTCTGCAGGCCCCTTGCTAGGACAAGCTCGTTCCGCATCAGAGAATAACCTGGCATCCTGGCCAGCAAGTGCCCCGTGCCCATCTGCTCTACCCACCACCTCCCTCGTGGGTGGCCTCTACTTCCTTTGCTGGCCTTCCCCTGAAATCCCTCATGTGGCCACTTTGGGGAACTGAAGCTGCCACAACGTACCTGTCCACTGTTGAAGACTCAGATTCTATGTCCTCTGCTTTTCACACCCTTCCATCTTCTCTTGCATCCCCCCCCCCCTCCCTGAGCCCCCACAGAGCCCACTACAGCCCCAGACTATGGCTGTTTCTCCTTACTTTTCCACATAAGAGTTTCTGGTTGTTCCCAGGGAGTAGATACTGCACAGAGTTCGGTAGCATGAGACCTGGACGTCATCCACTGAGAGAGAGAGAACAAGGGTCGAGGACGTGCCCACCATGCCAGTCCCCCCAAGTCCCCTCTCTTGAATCCAAATGGTGGGTAGGAGCTGCCTGCCATTGACTATTTTTGTGATTTGAGCGAATACCACTCTCTTGGCCTGTTTTCCCATCTGTAAAATGGGCATAATTACAGTATTTTCCTCATGGGGGTTGTGAGGATCAAACGTTGTTAATATTTGGAAAGCAGTTAAAACAAGGCACACAGCAGGCACTCAGAAAAGGCTCATTGTTGTCCTATTTGAGGATAGTGATAGATACTCTCTCCAGAAAAATGCGAAGAAACATGCAATCCTGACTACAATTTTAGGTTATCCACACGTCCTCCTCAGAAGGTCAGGTGAAGGACCTCATCAACTTCACAAATGTCATGAGGTACGAAGAGGGCCGGGGACTGTTCTAGATTGAAAAGAGACTACACAGCCATGAGAGAAATTTCACTGGATTCTGAATTTTGTGAAAATAATCAAAGGTGTTTCGAGGGTCATAGGGATAGTTAAATGTATTCAGGTTGGGGCGATACTGACATTGTGATCACATTAGAGAAGGCTCTTATTGGGGAGATGCAAGCTGAGTATCTAGGGATGAGCTGCCCTCTGTGTGCGGTCACATTCAAGACTTCAAAAAGCCTGCAGATCTTGTCACCATAAAGTGAGAGACAAAGCAAAGGGGGCAAGTTCTTAACAATTCTCTTTTTTTGACTTTGCTGTATATTATTAATATTTCCAAATAAAATGGCGGAGTGGGGGAAAACCTCATCCAACTGCTACTTTCCTTACTTTTATCACTAGGTTCTAATTTTAAATAAACAGTGAGCTGGGACATGGCTCTGCTCTCTCTCAGTCCCCTCAGTCCCCTCAGCCCATCAGCCCTGCAGTCCATTCTGGATGCTTCCTTTGGACAGCCCACATGTGGGCTGCTCACAACCACCGAGTCCTGAACTGACCTCAGCATCTTTCCAATGTGTCTCGTGGAGGCCCCACTGCACCAAGGTCCTCACGTCAGGGCCTTGGACCTCACACGGAACACTTTCCCTCCATGGCCCATCTCCTTGGCCTCCTCAATGTCTCTCCCACCAGCTCTTCCTGTTCTTCCCTGGTTCCCCCATGGTTCAGGCCACATCTCATAAGACACTTTTGAGTACGTGAACATACAGTGTCATGATACCCCATTGGGTACCTATATCTCTTTAACAATGGTATATTACACAACAGTGTGTGTGTACTCTGTCACAAGATCCCAAGTGAGGTGCCATTTGGTAGAATAAATACAGCAGACACTGATAATTGACTTTCGGCACCTGTTCTTACCTTCTTTCTATACTTCTCTTCTTCCTAATAATAGACCTCCAATATTTAGCTGGACACATGACCTCTCCGAATAAGGGAGGCTATTTTCCCAGCCTTCTTTGCAGCAACATGGGCCACATGCTAAGCTCTGGCCAATGGGACAGATGTAAGCAGGAGTGATGTGGACCGCTTCTAGACTGTTCCTTTAAGAGAACTGAGGTGCCCTCCTCTTTGCTTTTCCCCCTCTCCTGTGGCTAGAATGAGGATGTGATGGTGTGTTATCTTGAACCACAGGGTTCAAGACAAAATTTCAGAGATGGCAGAGCAACAAAATGGAGGGAACCTGGAATCCTGACATTATGATCCACTCACAAGTAGACTTCCATGAGACAAAAATATACTGCTATCTTGCTTAAGCTATGGTGATTTAGGCTCTTTGGACAGAGCTGCTGAACGCATAGCCTAATTAACTCATTCTATTACCTACTAATTCACTGAATGCACACTTTGCTTATGGAAATAAATCCACTCAGTAAAAACACACTTAAGGATTCTATCAGGCATGCAGGGATGGGTGGTGTTGGCTGAATTGATCCCCTACCCCCGACCCCTGCCCGTGGGGTCACGAGCCCTTACAGATGACATCATCTCCGAACTGGTGCTGGGCGATGTGCTGGAAGAGGGTGGTGAGGACGGGCAGCAGGGCCACGGTGGTGTAGGTGAGGTTCTGGCCCACGCCCTTCACCTGCGTGCGTGCCTGTGACACCTTGCCTAGACGCAGGTTCTCTACCATCTTCTCGATATCCTCTGAGGCACTCTCAAAGAAGGAACGGAGGCCAGCCTTCACGATCTCAGGGCCTGACTTCATCACTGTCCTAGGAGGGAAGTGGAAGGCACCCTAGTTCTAGAATCCAAAAGTTTAGATTCTGGAGAATCTAGGAGTGGGCACCATGACCTGTAACCCTACCTGGCATCCAGGGATCGTGCCAGGATGTGAAGACAGTTGACCACAGCTGGGGCATCTGTCCCTGAGGGAGGAAGATGAGCCTGGATGAAGGAAAGACTACAAGACAGTACCTCCCTCTATATCCACCCAACAGGATCTCTCTCTACTTCCACCCAGTCTCCCATATGCCCCTGTTCTTCCCCATCAAGACCCTGACCCTCCCCCATCCTAGCCCTGACCTCTCAGGCCCTCACTGTCTGGTTATGAGTCTGTCTACCTCCTGGGGCCTGGGAGCTCCAGGAGGGTGGGGCCTAGGACTGTCCCAGTCACTGCCCTGTCCTCAGGCCTACCCAGTCCACGTTGGGTCCAGGGGAAGAACACAGTAAAGGTTATTCAAGTGAAGGCATGAACCTGGGCCACAGTTCTTCAGGGTGGGGTTGGTGATGAGGGGAAAAGAAAAAGGATTAAGAAGAAGGGCTAAGGAGCAGAGTTACTTACCAAAGAGAGAGACTCGGTGACGGACGAGAGCAGCAAGCTTGCAGAAGAGGCTGATGATAGAGAAAGAAAGAGAAGGACAGGGAGGGGACACAGGACGCGAGGACTCCAAGGGGACAAGGGCAGTGGTGACACAATTAGAGGGTGTGCAAACAGGGAGAGAGGGACAGAAGACAGAGCCAGGAGGAGGTAGAATGATGGGGAAGAAAAGGAAGGAGACAAGAGGGGTGGGGAGGGGCAGAGAGATGAGTAAGCTTGAAAGTCGCAGGCAGTAACTGTCACGTTGGTGGTTGGGGTGGGGTGGTCTGCCTTTCTGACAGGGCAACCGATTCACCCCAGTTTGCCCGAAAGTCCCGTGTCCTGGGAAACCCCTCAGTCCCAGACACACCTGGACAGTTGGGCACCCTAGCCCTTTAATTGCTCCTGCAAATAGAGTTGGTCAGTGCCCAGCATCCAGGACAGAGCCCCCAAGGTCCAAGGTGGGAGTATAAGGTCCAGGATTACAATGCTGTGAGGTCAGCGGACTGGCTCAGAGGTCACAGGACAGCCTACCTGGTGATCATTTCCTTCTCTTTATTGGAGGCGTGACCACCACTGCCCAGCACCTTGGCCGGTGTGGACAGGAAATACAGGCAGTGGTTGGTGAAGTACTGGTTGATCAAAGGGAGCAGGATCTGGGGTGGAGGGGAGAGATGAGTGTGACTGAGTAACGGGTGGGAAGAGCCCACCCAGTCCCCAGCTACTGAGCCCACCTCTCACCTTTGCAAAGAATTTAATCTCCTGTTCATGTGGGGACTTTTCTACTCGTCCACTGCTGACCACAGCCTCTGGTGGTATCGGGGTGGGGGGGGGCAAATATGGGTCACGGTGAGTTCAAGGCTAGGGAACTCAGGGTATTCTAATGGGGCAGAGTTAGGATATGATGGGAGATAAATTGTTTTTTAAACTTTTAAAATATTTTTAAAAGATTTTATTTATTTTTTTAGAGAGTGGAGAAGGGAGGGAGAAAGGGAAAGAAACACTGGTGTGTGAGAGAAACATCGATTGGTTGCTTCTTGCACACCCCCAACTGGGGACTTGTTCCGCGCAACCCAGGCATGTGCCCTGATGGGAAACGAAACTGGTGACCCTTTGCTTCACAGGCTGGTGCTCACTCCACTGAGCCACTCCAGCCAGGGTAGGAGATAAATTCTTGACAGGAAGTCACTTTATTGGCTTTGAGATAAACCTCTCTCTCCAACCTAACTGCTGTCTTAACTCCTTGATCAAACCCTTCCTGAGGCTGAGAGTGGGGAAGAGGACAAACTGGGATGGAGTAAGGCCATGGAACATCCCCTTCCTCTCCTATCACAAGCCTTTTTCTACCTGAACAGCAATACTTGGCACAGTAAACTTGGAGTAAATGATTGATGAACCAAATGAAACAAGAAGTCGGCATTGTTTGTTTTAAAATGGAAGTCACTTTCAGACATAATAATAATGGTGATAGTAATAATTAACACTATTAAAATGATAGTGCTGACTCCAGTTATTGTATACTTGCTATGTGTTGGCACTGTGAGAGACGTCCTTGCACACCTCCTCCCACCTCGGAGGTCTGCGCACACTAAGTTCTCACTTAACATCTCTGTAGGTTCTTGGAAACTGCGACTCGAAGCAAAATGTACAATGTACGAGAATGAGCAAACCAATTTGACTGCAGGCTAATTGATATAAACAAGAGTTAAGTTCCTATGGCATACTTCTCATCAAAAACCATCACCAAACTTCCAGTAAAGATCCAACACAATTCTAATTTTAAACTTTGAAATAAACGTGATTTCTAAATACATTTAAGAAACCAGTTCTTGAGCTGCCCCTGTTACCTCTCTGACCCCATTTCCTCTCACTTTCCCCCTTGGTCACTCTCCTGCAGCCACACGGCCTAACATTTACAGCAAGAACCTCTCAGAGCCTTTACACCGCTGTTCCTGTGCCTGGAATACTCTCCCCAGATGTCCACAGGGCCTCCTCCCAGGCTCCTTCAAGGTCTTCCCAGAATACTCCCCTTCCCACAGTCCTATTCTTTTTCCCGTAACACTAACCACTTTCTAACGCACAAAGTGATTTAGTTATTTCTGACATTAATTGTCTAGATCCAGGACAGGGATCTTTGTCTTTTTTGTTCGCTGCTTATTCTCAACACCTAGAACACTGTCTGGCACAGCAATTAGGTGAGGGCGGAAGGAGACATGCGCGACCCGGGACCATAGTCATGGGGATGGGGGAGGACTTCTCCATACCCAGGTGGGCGATAAACTCCTGGGAAATGTCCATCCAGCGCAACAACTGCTGTAGGAAGCCAAAGGCGAATCGTTTCTCAATGGAAGATGTATCCAGCTCCATGTCCTTAAGGCCTCTGCGTGGAGGGAGGGGTGGAGGAAAGCATCAGCCCAGATGCAAAACGCCCTGCTTCCCATCCTTCTCCCTGGAGTTCCAGGCTCCTTCCCAGATGGGGCCCGCCCCTTTTTCCCAGGCCCCACACTCTCAACCTTTTCCCCACTCTGGCTCCACCCCCAGTCTCCAGGCCCCGCCCCGTTAGCTTCTTCCTTTCAGGCTTCTTCCTGCCTCCCCTACCCTGGCCTCAGTTCTTCCAGCTGCTGTCCTATGCGTTCTGCCCCCGTTCCCAGCTGCTCCCTGGTCTGGCTCCCAGCCCACCTACCTGGTGACTGCATAGCCGTTCATCTGCAGGAACTTCAGCAGCTCCTGGGCCTTCTCTCGATCTCGTGCCTTCTCCTTGGCTGTGAGCGTGTCGTAGGGGACCAGCAGGGGATGGGTCCCACCTCCTGGGGCGGCAAAGACCAGAAATCAGTGGGCTGGAAGGGACCCAGGCCACTCTCACTGAAATGGTTCCTGCAGTTGAAGGCTTGTATAATTATAGTAATAAAGACAGAGGGAAGAATAAACAAAACATTGCTTTCTGATGCTCATCACAGCCTCACCACAGCCCTACGGTACTAAATGCTATTATCCCCGTGGTACAAATGCAAAAACAAAGGTTCAAGGGGGTAAAAGCAATTGTTGAAGGTGAAAGCCATACGACTCTAACGTAGGCACTTTTGATTCCAGAGCCTATGACTAGGAGGCCATGGAGAAGGGTGGTCTGTGTGGGGCTGTGATGGGCACCCTCACCCTTGGCCTCCAGCTCCTGCTTCTTCTTCCGCCCCCAGGTGTTGTGGTAATTCTCCGCCAGTTGCTCTGCCATGGCCTGGGAGTGGGTGCAGAGAGTCAAGGCTGGGTTCAGAAGATGTCCCCCCCACCCCAACAGAAACCTCCACGCTCCCAAACAGAAGATCTGGGGCCTCACCTGCAGCTCCCGGGACAGGGTAACTCCGCTGAGATCGGGGGGTTGGGGGTTGTAGCCTTCTCTCGGGTCATAGGTCTGGGAGGACAAGAGAGATGGTGGGCGTGACGGGTGAACAGGAACTCAGGCCCCGACCCAAGCTCCCCCCTCACTGGGCCCTGGAGCCCTGCTCTGCGCCTTCTTGAGGCCCTGTCTCAGCCGTCCCCTCCTCTCTCCTCTGCCCTCTGCAGTTCTTCAGACTTGTGCTTTCTCCTTTCCCGGACCTCTCGGCCTTCTCTTCGGGCCTTCCTCCCTCGCCTGGCCCCACCCTCTCCTGTTCTGGCCCCTTACTCTAGCTGCTCATCAGCCCCTCGTGACCCCGCCCCCCCCAGGTCTCGCCCCCACCTGGGCATTCTGGGAGATCCTCCGCGGTTTCTTCTTCTCAGTCTTCTCCTCCTCACCCTCCCTGGCCTTCTCTATGGTCCATTCCCAGGCAATCATGGCCTTTAGGGACTCCTTGATGGGCCAGCGGTAAATCTCCTTGTCCTGAGGTTGACAGGAGGGAGCAGAGTTGGCATGGGATGAGAAGGAGGTGGAGGTAGGAGAGAGACCCTGGCTCGGCCTCCCTGGCTTCCAGTGTCCTGAAAAGGGGGAATCTCCCAGCACATGGCAAGGAAGCGGTCCAGTCGGATTTGAACCCAGGTCCCTTCCTTGCCCTTTAACAGAGCCTCCCCAACAAACTCTCATTGTCTTATCTTACACACAGGAGGCAGAGAAGTTAAGTATGGCCAAAGAATCAAGCCCAGACTGACCCTTCAGGAGGAACACTAGGGTTCCTGGGTCGAGGGGATGCAATCAAGTTCAAGGAAAGGCACAGTCCGTGGAGGGGGTCTAGCTAGATCCAAGCCCATAAAGCAGACTCGCTCCTCCCTGAACCTCCAAATTCGGAGGTTTCATTTTGGAATCCTAACACTGGGCCCCAAGGCTTGGTCACCTTCTCTGAGAAGGTCTTATAGGGCCTCAGCATGGGGTGGGTCTTCAGTTCCTCATCTATGTTCTCCCCATAGGACCAGTTGTTCTGGATCTGGAGATGAAAAGAGAACAGGTGGAGGCAGTGTCACTGCAGAGCTGAAGGTGGGGGCAGGATGAAGGGTAGACAGCAGCTCGGGGGACACAGAGAGGGAACCCTGGAGGGATGAGGGCTTCCGAGGAGGCTGTGAGTCTCAGGAAGAGTTAAGGGTGTCTCTGAGGAAAAGCTGGAATTTTGAAGAAGACTGGCAGGGGGAGGGGTTCCGGGGGAGGGGAGGGCCCTGATGCCAACCTTGTCGAAGGCCCACTTCTCATGCGTGTACTCTGCGAACTTGTTAATGAAGGAGTCCAGCTTCTCTGGGATGATCACGCTATTGGAAGGGATAGGGTCAGTGGAGGTTGGGGACGGCCCCTCCTTCCATCTCTGACAGTCACTTTGTCCTTCTCTCCCCTCCAGGTCCAACCCTCTCCTGCCCCTAGGCCTCACTTGAGGGTCTCCACAGGCCGAGGGTCAAAGTTGCCTTCAGCATCCACAGTAGCTTTTTTCTCAGCCTTGGACGAGTATGAGGCATCCACGTAGTCGGGGGGCAGGGCCCCTGCGATGGCGCACAGACAAGGCATCGCTATGCGATACAGCTCTGCATCATACTTCTGGGGATGCATGGGACGGGGTGTCACTGCAGGCCTGGCTGAGCCTGCTGTTCCTGGAGCCCAAGGACCTCAGACTTACCCCACCCATCAGCCACTCTCCTCCCTGAGCCCACAAACATGGACTGTGGTCCCTCTTCTGAAGCCCAAACCTCAGCCACGTCTGGCCCCTCAAACTATCCTATGTTACCTTCTCCAAGTGCCCAAATGAGAGAGGCCTATCCTCTCTTCCATGACACCCAAACCGGAGACCCAACTCACAGATTCTCTCTGACCCAAACCTGCAGAGCCACCTCCCTCCCTGAGCCCCACATTTGGGGATTTCATTCTGAATTTCATCTTTGGACCTCAACCCCTTCAAACAGGCTCCTTTCAGGGTCCCTGAGTGCCCAGACCTTGTGGGCCAGTGAATCAAAGATGCCCCAGAAGAGCTTCCTTGTGAGGTGTAGCTCTTCCTCTGAGGTGATGCCGAAGTTGGCCCAGCCTGTGGGCAGGCAGTAGTACTTCCAACAGCGCTCATAGTGGTTGGTGAGGAGCTGGTGGGAGCAAGAGGGGGACATGCAAATGCAAATGAGGGGGGCGGAAGTGGTTGGCAGGCAAAAGAAAGTCCTGGGAGGCCAAGGGCTCCCAGGCCTGGGCTGGTATGAAGGAGTGTGGATAATGCAAATGTAGGCTAATGAGGGAATAGTATGCTTATTGAGGAGTGGTACTGGACAGTTTACTATGCAAATTTAGCATTCTAATTTAGAGTCGCGGTGGGCCTTGAACCAGAGCTAGATTTGTCTGGTGTTGCTTTACACAATTAAGCATGCTAATATTAATCCACAAATAGGTTGTGAGTAAACGGGTATATGGGTGCAGTGCTTTGCTCTTATGTAAATTATCACGACGAGTAGAAACATAAGCAGCACCTCATACAAATATATGGTAATTAGAGAGCCTCCACATTTAATATGCAAACTTGAAACAGGAGCTGATTTAGATGTATTATGCAAAATAGTCAAGATATCTGAGCTGGAGGTATCTCCTTATGGAAATTAGCATGCAAATAAAAAATAATAGAGACAGTGTGCAAATACTCAGAATAGCTGTGGTACTGTTTATTCAAATAAATGTACTCATTTGAATAGTAGAAGGCTGGTGGCCTGGGCATGAGAATAAGCATGCTAATTAGGGAAAGTGGTGTACCCATGCAAATATAGTTAATTTATGTGTGGGCTGGCTCACTGTTAGGCAAATGAAATGCTAATTAGAGAGTGTTAGCAGCACCAATGATGCAAAGTAAATATCCCGGGAATCCCGGTATGCAAATGAGAATGCTAAAGAATGGCCTCATATTTGCAGTTTAACTGGGGGATATTGATGCAAATGAGCCCCAGGGCGGAGTAAGCAGATGGGCAGGGCACGGAAATGAGCGCGCTAAAAAGAGCCTGCCCTCACCTTCAGCGGCATCTTGGCGAACTCATTAAGAATGGGAACGTCGAACACCAGGCGCCGCAGCAGGTGTTGCAGCATGGACGGGCGGATGTACCTGCGAGGACAGTGGTGGGCTCTCGCCTCGAGGCCAGACCCACCCCACAGCCCCACCCCCGCCCTCCGCCCCAGCCCACGATTCCCCCGCACCTGCAGAGAGACATGAGGCAGTCCTCGATGACATCGCGCTGCGCCTTCGTGAGCGAGCGGCCGCGGGACAGGCGGTACACTGTATGAAGCATGGAGTCCACCATGATGGCGCGGTGCTCAGTTCCCGCAAAGAGTGGTGCACACTTAGTGATGAGCGGCAGCACTGCCAGGCACAGGTATCGGTTCAGCGCCAGCGCCATCTCCGTGGTGCTGAAAGTGGCCTAGGGTGCAGAGTGGGCACATCAGGTCCTCTGCTGGCTCCTGGGGTTGCCCTGGCACTTGAGCTGGACAACTCTGAGCAAATGACCCAGGCTTCTGATCTTTCCCCCAAACCCGCTCCCCTGGTCTCTACGGCCTTATTACTTCGGACTGTGCAAACTTTCAAACACTCACAGAAGTGGAGAACCCAATTAATGATCCTCCATAACCCAGATGAGACTGTTCTGCAGCTTCCACTTTTTGTGTGTTTGTTTTCTCTGGCCCCACCTTTTTTCCTGTGATATTTCCATGCAACCCCAGCCGTATACCATTTTGCCCAAAGACACTTAAATATGTATCTCCACTCAGACAAGTACTTCTATTTAACCTTCCATGCTGCCATTATCACACCTCACAAAATTAACATCTTAATATTCATGCTTTCTCCAATCATCTCAAGAGTTGCTTTGCATTTAGCTGAGATTATTTGGATCAGGGCCGCAGGAAGGTTAACGTACTACATATATTTCGCTGAGGGGTCTCTTTGGTCTTTTCATCTGCAACTGTCCCTTTTCCTCCCCATTTTTAATGTTATTTATTTGCTGAAGAAACTAGGCCATTGGTCCAGTAGAATTTCCTACATTTTGGCTTTGGATGGGTTGCTTCCTGGTGGTGTCAGTTAACTTGTTCCTCTGCCCCATATTTCTGACAAGCTGGTGGTTATAGATTCAAGTGTGTTCCTGTTCTTCAGTTAATGGCCAACAGTTATTTCTTTCATCTTAAGAAGATCCTTCTTTGGACCAAGGTTACCCCTCCAGCACATCGCCATTCCTGTGCCTCCTTTGTCACCAACCTGTGTAAAGACTGTTCACACTCACTGCCCCCACCCCTACCCCCCCTTCCAGGCTCCTTAAACTCTCTCCAGTAAGGCTTTTGGCCCATCACCTTACTGAACCTGCTTGTCAAGGTCACTAGTGGCCTCCATCCAGCCAACCCAGTGGTCAGTTCTCAGTCCTCACTTTACTCAGCCTTGTCACCTTCTGTAATTAGTGCTGGTGTTGGGCACAGGTCTTTGTGTCTCCATAGTGCTGAGCCATCACTGAGAATGATTATTTCTTATCATCTCCCCCTGAGGTCTTAGAGATTTCCACCTCCCTTTCCCAGAACTCAGAGTTTTCCTTGGTTTTTGTTTTCTGTCTTGGTGGGGAGGGGTGGGGAGGATCAGGACACACACAATTTCAGAACACCTATTCCCTCTCTGGAGGTTGGGAGGGCGGCCAGGCTGCTCACCGTGTCCAACGAGGCAGCTGCCCTCATATCGGGCAAGAATCCCACGTCCAGCACATGCAGCAAGAAGTCCTGGTTCTCGATGCCATACACACGGTCCAGGAAGAGCACCATGGATGCCTTGTGGTCTGGCACAAAGGATGCCGACATCTTTGGCTGTACCAAAGCCCCATCTGCAGGCCAGGATACAGGGAGTGAGGGATGCCCTAAAGACCCACCCTCTCCATCATCACTCCCTTTCTGAGTCCCGCCACCTCAAACCTTTGCCCAGGGTGGGGATCTGCAGTGGGAGGCTGATGATGCCCACGAGGTCATCCAGGGGCACGAGGGAGCGCAGGATGGCACGGATCCGCAGGGCCTCGCCCTTGCCTGCTTGGATTAGCTGGATGGGGGAGATGGGCATGTCACTGGGAAACCCTTGCCTCATTCTATTCCTTCCTGACCCACTGGCAGGTAGAACAGAACTCCATCTTGTGGGGCTAACTCTAGGATACACACATCCCCTACCCCTGCCCGTGCATCTCCACTGAAGCCTTGACCACCCCTACTTTCATTGCCTGGTTCCCACCAATGGACAGGGAGCTCTAGGAGAGTGGGCCCTGGGGCTGTTTTGATCACTGGTGTGTCCCCAGCATCGCCTAACCGAGGATCAATGTTGTCAAATGCCTGAATGAAGAGGTTTAGGGTTGGCCATGCATGCCTCCACCCCTGCTCTTTGGTTCTCACATGCATCTCTGGCGCACAGCGTCCAAGCAGGTCAATCAAGGCAGCATAGAAGGACATGACAGCGTGTCCCAGGTGCACCCGGTTTTCCTCTGGGGGCTCCTCCCCAAAGCTGTAAGGAAAGGCGGCTGGTGTAGGGGGCAGCAAGGGACACAGGAGGGAAGGTTGTTCTGTTGAAGAGTGGGTGGGAGACTCACTGCTCACGTCGCCGGTCCCTGCGGACACCTGGGCCATCCCTCGCAGGATCCTCAGAGATACGGATGGCCTCTTCAATGGCAGCCAGCAGTCCCGAGCCGCCCTCGCCCCGCAGGGCCGGCCCAAAGCACTCCGGCTTGCGGATGAGCAGCCGGACCACCACATTGGCATTCTCCTCTACGCTCTCACCTGGTGGCTCCAGTGGGGTCAGGAGGCCTCGTGAGCCCAGTGTCCCTCCCCGGGCAGCCTTGGACCCAGTACCTCAAGGGTTCATGCCCAGACCCTGCCTCTTGCTCAGGCCAGGCCTGTGGTTCACGATGTGGGACACCCGAGGGAGGCTTTGGCCAGTGACCCCGGCCTCCCACCCCACCACTGCCACCACCTGCCTCACCGTTGACGAAGACAGCGAAGCGCAGGAAGTCCAGGTAGCGCTCACCACCACAGGGGTTCCAGCCGATGTCTGGGTACCCTTTGGCCAGGAGCATGGGGCAACTCTGAAGGCCACAGCCAGCCAGGTAGGACACCACCTGGGGGCAGAGGAGGGCTCAGCCAGAGGCCAGACTCACACTACCTCCCTCCCCAAGGCTCAGGGCCCTCCCATCCCTGGCACGCCACATGCTAATTATCTCTGGAACCCTCGGCAAAAGGTGACTCATCGTCCACCCCCATCTCCCACCTGCTATGGGTGCAGCCTCTACCCAAGACTCCCTACTCTCCCAATCTGTCCCCCACACACCATCAGAAAGAACCTGCAAACACCTGAGTCTGGTCACATCCCTCCCCTGCTCAGAATGCTCCTCTCGGGGTAAAAGCCAGAACCCTCAGTGTCTCCCACATGGCCCTTCACACAACCTGCCAGCATGATCTCCTGCCCTCACCTCCCACCACTCACCCCTCGCTCCCTCTGCTCCAATGGTCTTTTTGCTGTTCTTCAAACTCATAAGGTTCACTCCTGCCTCATGACCTTTGCACTGGCTGTTCCCCTCCCTGGAATGCCTTCCCCCTGATGTCTACATGGCCCCTCACTTCCTTCAGAGCTTTACCTGAATGTCACTTTCTCAGGGAGGCTGTATCTGACCACTCTTATCTAAACCTGGACACTCTCCTGACATTTGATATTTCTCTCCTGCTCATCTTTTTCCTAACACTCATCACTATCTAATAAACCATATATTCTACTTATTTATCTTGTTTATTACCCATTCTCCCAACTAGAACACCAACCAGAAAGGAGTTTTGACTGTCACAACCACTGCCATACCCCTAATACCCCAGACAGGTCCTGACACGTGGTTGGTGCTCAATAAATATTTGTTAAGTAAATAACAATATAATCATGGATAAAGGTTAGTGCTTACTGTTTTGTAAGTTCTTTCACAGATTAGCTTATTTAATCCTCTGAACAACTCTATCATGTTGTTTTAATTATTTTATTCATTCTGTAGATGAGTGGTCAGAGGCCTGGAGAATTAAAGTCATTTGTCCAAGGCCAGAGCAAGGAGTGGGGAGAGTTAAATCTAAGTTGCTGAACTCCGGAGCCCACACCCTTCAGCACTACACACAGAAGTCGGGGCACAGAGGGCCAAGAGATGAGCCAAGGTCACACAGCTGGGGAGGGGGGAGCGTGGATTTGCCCTCAGCCCATCAGTGAGTGACTGGATCCTGTTCTTTCCCTGAAAATTATTCCCCTTCTGACTCGGTCCTGGACCATCCAGAATAGCTCCTCAGAATGGGTCCTGAATCAGCAGGTGCCCGCAGATTCCAGGTTTCCCCCCTCCACACCTTCTCCAGGTCCTGCTCCTGCAATGCCAAGGCCAGCTCATTGTTGTCGATGACAGAGGCAGCTGCCACATCTAGGGGTGTGGAGCCCTGCATGCCTGTGGGGGGAAAGGTGGTGAGAATGCTCTTTGGAGGTGCATAGCTACCTGTCTTCTTCCTGCTTATCCTACCTCCTCTGGGAAGCCCTCCCTGACCACCTCTTTCCAGTCTGGGTCAGGTGCCTCTTCTGGCCTGTTCTTCCCCATCCCTGGCCTGACCACTCTGGGCTGCTGCTGTCTGGGATGTGTCTGTCTTCCCTGTCGCACTATGAGCCCTGCGAGGGCCAGGCCCAGGGCTGTCTGGGTGTCTCCAGCACTACCCATTGCAGGGTCAGGTCAAGGGAGGTTGAGGGTGACTATTTGCTGAATAAATGAGTGAGTGAGCCAGCGGAGAGCGAGGTGAGTCCGGATGGACTGCCAGGAGTGGGCTCTGGGGGACAGCACTGGGCTCCAGGATTCTCACCCAGGCCAATTCCGCTGTTCTCCAGCAGGTAGCTCAGGTGGTCAAACATGGAGCGCTGGTTCTGACGGCTAATGCGGCAGAAGTAGCAGAGGAAGCGGCAGCAGCTTGTCACCATCTTGGGGAAGCGGATCTCCTGGGGTGGGCAGGGTGGGTCAGTGGTCAGTGCCTGCCCTCCATAGCCCCTGTCTCAGACCTTCCAGGCCCATGCAGGACCCTTACCTTGGATTCGCCACCCCCGAGAACATTCACCATGACCTCCATGACTGTCTCATGCATGCCCAGTGCCCGCATCAGGTTTGGGTGCTGGTAGAAAACTTTGTTGTTCATGATGTTTCTGTGGACAGGTGGAATGTTTTGGTGGGGTCCAAGTCCAGAGAGAGCCCCTAGGCCCTAGACCCTTGAGGGGGCCGTCACCAGGTGGACTTTCCTAGGGAGGAGACCTTTATCATGTTGCCCATTGTATCCTCAAGTGCCTAGAAAGGGCTTGGCATACAGTCGGTGTTCAATAAATGTTTGCTGAATGAGAAAATGAGGCAGTTGACACTGAGTGCTCAATACTATTATTATTATTGCCATGGCTACAACCAAGAGTTCGCTAAAGCTGCACAGGAACTCTATAAGGTAGGCATGAGATGAAGAAATTGAAGCTCAAACAGGGTAAACTTTGTGTCAAGAGTCACAGGTGAATAAGAGCTGTTACCCTGGTGGTAGGTGGAGAGGTAAGAGTAGAGGACATTATTCAGGGGAATGAGTTAGCTGCCAGAAGAAATATATCACCCCCAAGGATGAAACACAGGTAGAGGAAGGAGATATTACTATACCCAGAGGATGTGACCCAGGGGACAAGCTGGAGCCAGGAAGGCTCCCCTCCTTTCCTCCGGGATATGCAAAGTCAAGGAGGGGAAGTGCCTCACCCAATGCTCTGGATCATGAGGTTCTCCTCCTGGGGACCCATCTGCACAATGAGCAGCGAGCGGATCTGGCCGAGGCACTCGAGCAGGCTCATGGTGTCCTCCATGGAAGATGGCGAGATGGTGTACGCCCGGGGCAGGGCACGTAGCAGCTCCCCGAGCCCGTCATACTGCCGGTGCAAGAGGCTGAACATGGCCCGTACCAGCTCAGGGCTCTGCACAAAGTCCTCTTGGGCCCACTGCACCACGGTGTGGGACACCAGCTCCTGCAGCGACTCTAGGAAAGGGACCTGAGGGTCAGCACACTCTGCCTGGCCAGAGCTTTGAGCCCAAACAATGCAGAAGGGGCCCCTCTTTCCAGTGGCTTCTCAGTTACTAACCGCCCCGTCCACCTGCCAGGAGTGCTTGGATTAGGGCAGATTTTTTCTATTGCCCCAAGAGCCTCTGTGCTCTTTTCACTTTCATACCCTTTCCATAAGGGCCCCTAGAAATTTCAAGAGGAAAAAAATGGAATCGCTAGAGAACACTAGAGCAGTATTATAAGCAGTTCACTATGCACCTCTGAAAACGCAAGCCTCAGTTCCATGTGTCCTGGAAAAATACTGCCAACTTTTCATCACAAGGGTCAACAAACACAAAGAAAAACTGGGAGCAGTTTGGTATCATTTGGAAATATGTCAGAACAACTCTTTTATTTTCCCTGCCATCTCCCTGTGCCTTTCCTCTCCTACAGCCAGCATCCCCTATCTCTCTGTCTCTTTCTCTCCCAACCCTTTTCCTTCCCAGGATTTCTGGGAAAGAAGACAGATGTCTCCTGTGCCTCAGGGTTAAAAGAAATCTTCAGGTACTGGCATTAAGTGATAGCGCCAATTTATGACCTGTGATGTGTTCATCTTACCTTCCTTCCACACTCTGGCCCATCACTCCTGACCTCATCTCCTGCCCCTCTCCCCCTGCTCACTTTGTTCCAGCCTCATTGGCATCTGAACACACCAAGCATGTCCCTGCCTCAGGGCCTTTGCATTGGCTGTTCCCTCTGTACCAGTTATCCTTCTCTAGACCTTTGCACACCACTCTCCTCGATTCTGCCCCTCCATCTTTGTCTCTCCCTCTCCTCTCACTCATCCTCATTCTTCTTAGCATCCATGCCAGCTGACATGATGATATATGTATATTTGCATCTGTCATAATATTCTGAACCCCTTGAGGGTAGGGACTTTACTCTTCCCTCAACTGTATTCCCCAGTCCTGCCAATGGTACCTGGCTCAGAGTTGGCCCAATAAAAATTTCCTGAATGTTGTAGACTAAATCCTCTACTAACATCAAGGACTCTGTCCTTGTGAGATGGGACTAATATATAGTTCACATAATGACCCATTGGCCCAACACTTATCATAATTGCTTTTCTAATTTCCCAGCATGGTAATCACGTCACTAAGAAAGAAAATAAAGCAGCCCTGGCTGGAGTGGCTCAGTGGATTGAGTGCCGTCCTGTGAACCAAAGGGTTGCCAGTTTGATTCTCAGTCAGGGCACATGCCTGGGTTGAGGGCCAGGTATCCAGTAGGGGGTGAACAAGAGGCAGTCACACACTGATATTTCTCTCCCTCTCTTTCTCCCTCCCTTCCCCTCTTCCTGAAAAATAAATGAATAAAATATGTAATTTTTTAAAAAGCAAAGCAAAACCATGAGGACATGGAAAACATGGTGGTGCAGGAGTTGTCATGTATGGACGTGAGTCTCTGCTCTGGAGGGTCATATGCCACCCTGGTCCAACACATATACCACACAACTCCATATTCCGGCCACACCTCTAGTGTGCCTCCTATCTCACCTCGCCCTCCTCTCCTTCTCTCTAGTTGCACTACTCTTCATAGCCTGCCTTGGACTCAAAGGCTCCCCAAGCACAGGGAGGCCTGCCCCACCTCGGCCCCCTCCCTAATGGCCCTGTTCTTACGGGGTTTACTCTCCTCAACAGGCAGCTCCTCCTCAGATTTCTCCTCCTTCTTCTTCACCAGCCGCACTTTCTCCAACAGGCTCATCAGACGGCTGCCCAGGGTGACCTCTTCCTCTGGTTCCTCCTCCTCCCCCACCAGCTGAATTCCTGGAGGTGGTCAAGAAGGAGGGAGTGTCACTCATCTGTTTACTTATTTGTCTGCTTAATCATTCACTTTTTCATCCCTTCATCTGTACATTCTCTCATGTGTGCATTCATGGGCTTTTTCATTTATTTCTTTAGTTGTCCATATGTTTTTTTCATTTATTCATTCTTTGAAGTATTTGTCTTTTCTTATTTTTTTCATTTTGTAGAATTTTACTTATTTATTTTTTTTTATTTATTGATTTCAGAGAGAGAGAGGGAGGGAGATAGAGACACATTGATTTGTTGATCCACCTATTCACGGACCTATTGGCTGATTCTTGTACATGCCCTGACTGGGAATCAAACCCACACCCTTGGTATATGGGAACAATGCTCTAACCAACTGAGTTATCTGGCCTGGGTGAAATATTTTTCTTTCAAATCAGCTACTGTAAATATGTTCAAAGAACTAAAGAAAACCATGTTTGAAGCATTAAATAGAAGTATGCTGACAATGACTCATCAAATAGAGAATATTAATAATGAGATAGGTGATATAAAAAATAACCATATAGAAATTTGGGAGTTGAAAAGTAAAATAAGAATTTTAAAAAGTCACTAGAGTCCTGGCTGGTGTGGCTCAGTGGATTGAGCACCAGCCTGTGAATGGAAAGGTGGCTGGTTCAATTCCCTGTCAGGGCAAATGCCTGGGTTGCAGACCAGGTCCCCAGTTGGGGGGGGGGGGTGAGAGGCAAATGACTGATGTTTCTCTCCCTCTCTTTCTTCCTCCTTTCCCCTCTCTCTGAAAATAAATAAATAAAATCTTTTAAAAATTTACTAGAGAGGTATGACCACCTATTTGAGTTGGTAGGAGAAAGAATCAGTGAACTTGAATGTGGGACAATAGGGATTATCTAGTCTGAAAAACAGAAAAATAATGAAGAAAAACTAGCAGAGCCTCAGAGACCTGTAGGACACCATCCAGTGTACCTATAATTAGAGTCCTAGAAGAAGAGAAGAGAAAAGAGCAGCAAAAATGTTTGGAAAAATATAACCAAAAATCCCAAATTTGATGAAAAACATTAATCTACACATCCAAGAAATTAAACTCCAAGTAGAACAAATTCAAAGAGCTCTATACCTAGATGCATCGTATTCAAACTGTTTAAAGGCAAAGGCAAAGAGAAAATTTTGAAAGCCAGCCAGAGAAAAACAACACATCATAGGGGAGCCTCAGTAGGACTGTCAGTTGGCTTCTCATCAAGAACAGTGGCAGTCATCCACCCATCCCTCCAGCCAGTCATTTCTCCACCCTCATCCCTTTGCCTATAGCCATTCATCCATATACACATCCACCCAAATACCCATTTATATCATTCCTCTCATCACCTATCTGTTCACGAATACATCTATTCATTCATTCATTTATTCAACCAAACAACAGTTGCATAGCACCAATACTACAGATGTTTAAAATCAGGAAATCTTAGGGAAAATTGGGGAGCAGTCTCAAGAGAAAGTTTGGGAGGAGGGTTCTCTGAGCCCTTTCTTACCACAGTGTGCCAGCAGGTCTTGATGAAATTCAAGCAAATCCTGTTGAATCTCTTCAGGGAGAGGACAGCCTTCCTCTTCCTCACCACCTTTGAAGTGCACTAGCATGTTGATCTAGGAGAAGGTCAAAGGTTAGAATGAGGGTCAGAGACCCCAGAGCAGGAACACTGTGGTAAAGGATCACAGATCCAATTGTGAGTCCCTGTCGAAGGTCATGAGCTGAAGTGCAAGTTAATGAAGAATATCTGGAAGACTAGGGGTTTGAAAAGGGTCAGGGTCATTCTGGGTGACTCAGAGGTCAAGTTAATTCAGAAATGGGTAGGAGAGTAAGAGATAAGTATAAGTATTTCAAAAGCATCAGAGCTCAAGCACAGGTTTAGAGGTCAAGTACCATTAGTGATCAGAGTAGGGGAGAGGCTGAGTTTGGGGTTTAGACAGTATGGCCAGTCAGGGTCAGGGGTCAGAGGACCTGCTCCTGGGGTGGGGAGCGGAACTCGCGAGTACGTCGGGCAGTCTCAGCTGCAGACATGGTGAAGGCTTTCATGAGGAGGCTGTAGCGGTCCCGCTGGTTGGCCTGGAGCTTGTCCACATAGCGCTCTGCAAAGGCTACCAAGGACTCCACACGGTGCTGCAGCTCTTGGTCACAGAAATACTCCAGTAGGTGGCACATCTGTGGGAGAACAACCATGCAGTAGGAGGGATGGTGGTAAGACCATCAGGACCTCCTTGAAACTTTTCTTGCTTTCTCCCCCTTCTCAGTGGCTCTGACCTGGTCCAGCTACCATCATCTCCTGCCTGGATCCTTAGGCCAGACTTCTCCATGGTCTCATTTCTCCAATTGATTTCCCATTTGGAAACCAGAGAGATCCTTTCAAGCCAGCAGCACTCTACTGCTTTATGTACTTCCATAGCTCCCCACTGCCTCAGGACAAATCCAGACTCACACCTATCACTGTGTCTCCCACCCCAGATGAATAGAGGTTCAGAAATGAGAAGAACCAGCCCACCTGTAATTTCACAGACTCTGGCAACTTCATCTGGAGAAGCCCCTCCTCCAAGCCTTCTTTTTCCCCTTCTGCTGTCTCCTCTTCCTCTTTTTCTTCATCTTCCTTCTCCGGTGCCTCTCCCTCCTCGTCTTCCTCCTTCTCTTCCTCATCTTCTTCTTCGTCCTCCTCTTTCTCCTCCTCATCTTCCTCTTCTTCCTCAGTGAATACCTCAGGCTCAATCATCTTCAGTATCTGTTTCACATCCTCATCTCGAAAGACGCCCATCACCTGTAGGACAAATCCTGGGTCTTTCACTGTGGCCTGCAGAGCCTCCATAATCAAGTCCCAGCATTACTTCCCAGACATACTTCTCCTGAACATGGCGGACTCATTCCTGCATTGGCTATACAGTTCCTCCTACAGGCAGGAATGGAATTCCTCTGCCCTGACATTCATCCTCCTTAAGATTCCCCCACATCCACATCCCATGTCCTACCCACATGGTCCAGACCATTATAGCCAAAATGAGCATCTCTCTCTTCATAAGTAAGTGTCTAGTCTCCCAAGCTTGAGCACATGTGCCTCTGGAACAGGACACACCCTGTACCTGATGGAGGCCATTACAGTTTCCGGCATATGCCAGTTCTCGGTCAACATAACGGAAATGCTAACAGATGGAAGAAGAGTGAATAGATAAAAGGGAAGAAGAATTGAGAAAGAGAAACATAGATGAATGGGGGGAGAACTGGGTGGCCAAATTAGTAGATAGAATAGTAAGGGCTTCCAGAGGAGAAAAATGGATGAGTGGATAAGGAATGGAGAGGTGAGGGTAAAGGTGGAGGAAGAGATGGTGAGCGGATGGATGACAGAGGACAAATGATGTATAGATACATGGGTAGGTGGATGGTTTGATAGATACATGAGTAAGTAAAGGAGTGGAAGAGTAAATGGATAAGTGGGTAGATAGTCATGCAATGGGTAGGGTGGATGGACAAGTTTGTGTATGAAAATTGGATGGATTTGTAGGTGGGTATATGGATGAATCATTAGATGGTTAACTGAATGAAATGGAGGATGAATAGAAGATGGGTGGATGGGTGAGTGGATGAATGGGTATAGGTGGTTGGATGGATTCGAAGATAAATGGATGGGTGGAAAATACACGTGGATAGAGAGATGTATGTATGGATGGAGAGGTAGATGGAAGATGAAGAATGGATGGATCTGTGGGTGGTGACTGGATATATATGGATATATGGGTGCACAGGTGGAAATAGAATGATAATTGGACATATGAAAGATGGATTAATAAGTAAATGGGTAGGACAGATGAATAGATAGAAGGTGGATGAACTGATGTATGAGCGGAAGTCTGAATGGAAAACTAGATTGAAAGCTGGATGAATATGTGGTTGGAGAATGGAAGAATAAATAGATGGATGAATGATAGTTCATTGCATGGCTGAATGGAAAGAAGAGGAGATTATAAACATATGAATTACATGCATGAATGGAAGGAAAACTTACTGAGGAATGAATAAAAGAGGGAGGGATAAATTGAAAGGTGGAGGATGTATACATGGAGAGATGAATGGGTAGCTGGATTCATAAATGGAAGGGTTATTGATGTACGTATACATAGATTATTTTGGACTGCGGAAGAGTGGGACAGAGGAAAGCAGGAGGAAGCCATTACCAGCAGGGTGGACACAAGCTTGAGCACAGGGACAAACTGGAACTCCACCGAGCCACCGACAGGGTCGCGTGCGTGCTGTCCACCATCTCGCACTGCCTCCCCCAGCATTCTCAGTGCTTTGTCCCGTAGTGCCTCCAGAGGGATGCTGGGGCTGAGGCGGGCTGGGGCTTCAACCATCCCAGCAGCTGGCAGGGCAACCACAAAACAGGGGGGTGAGAAATGGTGTGGAGGCCGCAGCGAGGTGGTGATGCCAACGCCAGGCAGGCCATGGCGGCGGGGCTCATTATCCTTGCTTTTTCCAGGTGGGAAGAGGGTGATGGTACGGGTCTCAGGCGTGAGGGGCACGATGTACTCAGAGAGCATGGAGCGACGGCTGCGGCAGGCACTTTCCAGGTGGATGCTGATGAGGAGATCATAGTATCCAGCACGTAGGGGTCCAGGGAGGTGCGCGTCCTCCAGAGCGTGCAGCAGCTGCGCCTGGTCCATGTGACTGCACAGAGCATGCGCCACGCGGTTGTTGCCCAAGGCGCACACTGCGCGGTAGAGGCGAAGGGTGTGGGAGTGGAAGCGCTGCAGCTCCAGGCGCTCAGACAGCTCCAGGATGTCCATGCACCTGCGGCACAGATGAGCCACAGACAGGGACAGAGCGGGCAGAAGAGATGGGAGACAGAGACAGGGACCACAGAGAGGCAGAGAGGGGTGTAGGTGAGTTTTGGTGACTCTGGGAGAGAATGCCAGTGATCCACTGGGCCAAGGTTCTGTGAGTTTTATGCAGCTGGGTTGAGGAGTGTCTCAATGATTCTGGAAGTCTCTAAAGGGTCTGGGGGCCCACTATGAATGTCTGGCACTCTGGGATAACTGTGACTCCGTGGAGAAGATCTGGTGACTCTGAATGTATCTGGGATCCTGGACTAGGCCTGAACCCCCACCTCTGGCATGTCTGAGTGCCCTGATTATGTCTGAGCACTACTAGAATGTAAATACCACGGAAGGACATTCTGCCTGTTTTGGGTTTTGTTTTGTTTTGCTTTCTTTCTATATTTTCAGCACCTAAACAGGACCTAGCACGTAGTAAATGTTCAATAAACATTTGTTGACTGAATAAATGGATGTGTCTGGCCCCCGGAGATGGGTGTGAGCCCAATGAGTTATACATAAGCATTACTAGAATGTTCAGAAGGGCTGAGTGTCTTGAGCCTGGAATGCCACCAGTCACATAGGAGGAGTTCAAAGTTATTTGTCAAATGAATGAATAAAGGAAAGATGAGGTATGTTGGCAGGCTCGTGGCGTGAGTCTGGGATTCCTGGCCATGTTCAGAGTCCTTAAGAGCACTCTTGCCATTCATGTGAATACAACGTCCACCCATATGTGTCTGGGTCCCCTGGAGTGGGTTTGAAGAGCTCCATGGGATACATCTGAAGTCCTCCCGGGTGTGTCTGAGACACCTCGGGTGTGATCCATGCCTCTCTAAGTAATGCCCAGATCCTCCAAACTGTACTTGAGGCCCCTGGAGTGTTTTGTGGGCTCTTTGATGTGGGTCTGGACTCCCTAAGATGGGTTTGGAGTCCCATAAGGTGGGTCTGGGGCCCCTTGGGATGTTGTCTGTGGTTCCCTGAGGTGGGTCCATGGTCCACTGAGAAGGGCCTAGGATCCCCTGAGGTGGGTCTGGAGTTCCCTGAGATGGATGGATCTAAAGCCCTTTAGAGTGTTGTCTGGGTAAGGTAGATCTGGGGCCTTCTGGAGTGTTGGCTGGAGTCCTAGGGTAGTGGTGGGGGGCACCGAGTTGGACCCACTCCCAGGTGGTTTGCTTGTAATACTCCCACATTCCCCCCCACCATGGTGCAAATGGGCTGGCCCTGACCGGTTCTCCTCAGGGATGTGCAGAGCCATCATGGTCAGCGGCTCCTGGCACTGCACGGCCCAGCCCAGCCGTTCGCCTGCTCGCCGTGTCTCCACCTGCAGGAAGTGGTTGGGCATGCGGCTCCATGAAATAGGCATCAGCATCTGCACCTCGAGCCGTGGTGGGCACTGCGGGGCCGGGTTCTTGCGCTCGCTCAGGAACATGGCAGCTGACAGTGGCATGATGTTCTGGGGGCAGGGTGCAAAGGTCAACATTCCCAGCCCTCTCTCCTGCCACCCTGCTTCCAGGGAAACTCCTGGATTACCCCCTTCCCTTCGGATACTCCTCCAGCCTGACTTCCCACACCTCCCACCTTGGCCTGTCCTATCACTGCACTCTGACCTTCTGCTTCCCCAGCTCAAACTGGATGACATTCTGGTGGGTGGGCAGGACAAACACAGCAGGAAAGAGCTTTGTGTTGGGTTCCACCTGGCAAGAAAGAGTAGAGCAGAGTAAGGAAAAGGGCACTGTAGGCTCCACAATGGCCCTGAAGTCACCTTTGGGCTGCCCTGCCTCTGATCCAGCCTGGACAACCTCCTCCAGCTCCACCGGGATAACCTGTCATCTGGGTCATCCTGTCCCCTACCACAGTTACCACTTCCATTTGTCTCCCAAGGATAGTCAGTCTCAAAAATCTGGAAAGCATCCTTGCCTGCCCCTTCCCCTAGCCCTCCTCATCTTCACAGTGGAACCACCACAAACACCACCATCTGGGAAACAATCTTGCCAAAACCAAATCTGAATCTAATTGCACCTCTGCACCCATCTCCCAGCTGACAGGAAATATAGGGGACAAAGGTAAATGTTCAAATGATACCGCAGGAATGCGTCAGCCAGATCCTGACAGTGGGGAGCTGGGCCCAAGCTGTTCTGATGGCAGCATGCACAAAGAATCCCTTGGGCTTTGTTAAAATGCACATTCTGATCAGTGAGTCTTGGGAGAGGCCTGAGATTCTGCATTGTTCTTTAAAATTTTTTTCCTATTACTATTGACATATAATATTATACTGTTTTCAAGTGTACAGCAGTGATATACCATACAAAATGATCACCCTGTTAAGTCTGGTACCCACCTGACACCACACAGTTATCACAGTATTACTGACTATTTTTCCTGTGCTGTACATTATATCCTGTGACTATTTTTATAAACGGCAATTTGTACTTCTTAATCCGTTCACCATTTTCATTCATCCTCCAACCCCCCCTCACACCTGGCAGCCATCAATTTTCTTTCTGTATCATGAGTTTGTTTCTGTTTTGTTTGTTCATTTATTTTGGTTTTTAGATTCCACGTATAAGTGAAGCCATATGGTACTTGTCTTTCTCTGTAGCGTAATACCCTGCAGCTCCATCCATGCTGTCATAAATGGTAAGATTACATTCTTTTTATGGCTGAACAATGCTCCGTTGTACATACATAACACATCTTTATCCACTTGTCTGTCAATAGACACTTAGGCTGCTTCCATATCTTGGCTATTATAAATAATGCTGCAATGAACATAGAGGTCCATGTGTCTTTTCAAATTAATGTTTTGTATCTCTTCAGATAAATACCCAAAAGTAGGACTGCTGGGTCATATGGCAGTTCTGTCTTTTTTTTTTTTTTTTTTTGAGGGACATCCGTACTGTTTTCCACAGTTGTTGCACCAATATGCATCCCCACCAGCAGTGCACGAGGCTTCCCTTTCCTCCACATCCTTGCCAACACTTGTTGACTATGTTGACATAGTCATTCTGATGGGTATGAGATGATATCTCACTGTGGTTTTAATTTGCATTTCCCTAATGATTAGTGATCTTGAACATCTTTTTGTGGAGATTCTGTATTTCTAACGAACTCTCAGGTGATGCAGACCCTTCTGGCCCAGGGACCACACTTTGAGAAGCAAAGCTCTCTACAGGACAGACAGCCTGGTTTCTTCAACAAACACAATCCAAAGAAGAGAGGGAGAGAGGGAAAGACGGATGGGGGGCAGAAATCTACATAAAAAAGAGATTTAAGGGACATAGCAACCGATTAAAACATATGACCTTATTTAGATGTCAATTCAAATAAACAAATGATAAAAAAAGATATCTTTGAGACAACCAGAGGAATTTGAACACGGACCAGATATTTGATGATATTTAGGAATTATCAGGATTTCTCAAAGGTGATGATATTGTCCTTAGCTTTTAGAGATATATCCTGAAAAGAGAGGAAACCAGATGATGTCTGGGATCTCTTTCAAAGTCACCCAGTGGGTGTGGCAGTGAAGGGTGTGGGGGTAGGGATGAAGGAAGATTGGCCACGAGTGGGCAATAGCTAAAGCTGTGTAATGGGGACGTGGAGGTTTATTATGCTCTTCTAGTTCTGTATATTTTTGAAGTTCTCCATTTAAAAGTAAGTTTTGTAAAATCCAGCTTAGATGGATTGACGGATGGATAGGTGAATAAATATGTGATAAAGCCACTATAGTAAAACATGGACGGTAGATTCTTGGTAGTGGGTATATGGGTGTTCACTGTACAATTCCTTCAGTTTTGCTGTATACTTAAAATTTTTCATGATAAAATGTTGAAAAGAAAAAGCCCATCTTAGAATTCTGGCCCACCTGATTGGTGAAAAGATGGTGACTGGTGGCATCCAGCCTAATAGAGAACATGGACCTCTGTCTAAGCTCAAGAATATGCTCTGTCTCCTTGTTTCTGGGCGTCATTTCAATGAGTGGTTCAACTAGGCGGTCTCCCAGGAGCCTCCCAGCTCTGGCCTGTGTTGAGGACTAGGTACCATTGTTGTCCTGTCTTTCTAAGATCTGGCCTCCAGGGGTCTCTTGGAGGGTTGTCCCAAGATGCTGGTACATGAGGATGCTATTGCTAAGTTGCAAAGATCTGGACTCACCTGGAAAAAGGTGTTGCTCTCTTTGCCATTAGCTGTAAAGGTCATTAGGCCAGTGGCCAAGTCCACCAGACAGCCAATGACAAGGTCCGTGTGGCTGATCCGGCCCTGCTGCCCGGAGCTCACGAAGTCCCCGCCCCACACCATGTAGCAGTTGCTGCACTTGAGGCTGGAGGAGACAGTGGGGAGTCAGCGCACGGGTCCTAAGCCAAGGCACTCTGAGCCCTGGACACTCCCTTCCCTGAGCTCCAAGAATACTATGACCTCAGGGCTCACCCCCAAACTGCAGACCTGCTGAAATCCCTCACCCCAACCCTGAGCCCCTTGGAGCTAGAATTCTTAGAAGCTGGTGGGGTGTTCTGGAGGGAGGAGAAGACAAGGGAGCAAAGAGGAGAAAACAGAGAAAGGAGGTAGTGTAGACAGAGGAGGGTGAGATGAAAAAGGAGTAAACAGAATAAAAAAGAAATGGAAAAAGGAGAGGAGGAGGAAAAAAGCAGAGCAGGAGCCATTGGAGGGCAGTAAACAGGAAGACAGGAGGAAGAGTAGGAGGGAAGCTTCTGAGCCAGGTGCTCAGAGCTGACCTCCCGCCTCCCACTGTCCCTACCCCTCCCCGGCACCTGCTGTGGACGTTGCCTTGTTCATCCCCCATGGTCACTGTCACAGCCCGGACCTTGCTGAGGTCAAAGTTCATGTCGTGCTGATGGTAGTCGGGGGTGACCCAGCCCACCCACACGCAGCTGGGCTCCTGGCCAGCGAAGACCCTCACGGAGTAATAGTACTAGAGAGGCAAAGGGCGGGGGGAACAGTGGTCAGTCCAGAAGAATGGTGACACAGGGCTTCCCTAGGTCTCTAAGTGGGTTTCTCTGGAGTCTCAGTATCTTCTGGGAGTTTAACAAGAAGCCACTAGATTTGAGACCCCATGGGTCTACGTCCCTCTGTTTCAGTGTGTACTGATGTATTTCTAAATTCAGGAATCCTTTGGAACTATTTTGTGATACCCCCCAAATTTCGGTCTCTCCTCAGGTTACGGCAGTTATACATAAATAATGGTTAACAAACAGCTTACTAATTAGCTCACAAATTAACTCATCAGGTGGGTACAATTTTTATCCCCATTTTACTGATGGGGAAACTGTAGCGCTTCCGTAGACAAGAAGGCACAGAGCAGTGATACGGCTTACCCAAGTGGCACCCATGTCACCCATGATCCTAACATTAGGCTGCTTGTCTCAGAAAATATTCCGGATTTGGGAAATCCCAAAACTATACGGGAGTCAGTTCTGGTTCCCAGGAATATACTACAATAACTTAAATTTGGATGTATTTAGTGTGTACGGGTGAACCTGAATATTGGGGTCCCAAGTCTCTATTGGTTTACCTCTTGGATTTTGGGACCCCTGGGAGTTATATAGTGTGCATTATAGCTTCATTGTATTCCTGGCAATTTTTAGGCCCTGTGGATCTAGGGGTTTAAAGGATTAAATCAGTGTGCTCTGTATTTTGAGGTCTCCAGTGCACATTAAGGTGTTCCCAGTTATGGGCAGTTACTGGGGATCACAGCATGACATTCTGAAATCTGAGGGGTTCCTGAAGTCGAAGGTCCCTGGTTCGCACCGTGGTGGTGTTGAGGATGATCTCAGGGTCATCGCGGTCATCGGCAGGTACCACCTCTCGAGGGAGTCGGGGAAGAGAGGGGGTGGCTGGTGGCTGGGTCATCATGGCAGCCTTCTTGGCCTTGAATAAGAACCTGGGAGTGGGGGGGAGGGACTATGTAAGAACAGCTCTCAAGTCCAGCCCCCCCAGTTCCCCAGTCACAGCATTCACACCCCCCACATCTGTGTCCTGTAACTACTTCCTGTATCTCATACCCAAGGCCTTGCCTCTAGAACAGCGGTCCCCAACTTTTTTGGCACCAGGGACTGGTTTCGTGGAAGACAGTTTTTCCACAGACCAGGGCTAGGGGTTGGGGATGGTTTCAGGAGGATTTGAGTGCATTACATTTAAGCTCAGCTCCTGTAGCCTGGTTCCTAACAGGCCCGGACCAGTACCAGTCCTCAGCCCAGAGGTTGGGGACCCCTGCCTTAGAAGGATAGAATTCCCAACTGTGCTAGGCCAATCCATTCTACAGGTGCTGCGCTCTGTGCTTGTGGATGTCAATTGAACCAAATTTAGAGGTGCCTCTGGGAACCCCAGAGGTTCCCTTTGGGGTATACAGTGGTCCCCCTAGGTCAGCAATTCTCATATGCATTTCTCATGTGGGTGTTAAAGGAATTTGGGAAAGGACAATTCTTCACACGTGGGACTGTCTTGTACACTGAAAGCAAGTAGAAACCCTGGAGGCCCCAGCAGCAGCACCCCAAAACTGTGGTAACTAAAATCCCCCATTGTTTCCAAACACCCCCAAAAGATACAAAACTACATCCCATTCGAAAACCTCTGCTGTAGTAGGTGGAAAGCAGGTTTCATTTCAATTCAAGTTTAATGCCTTTTGAAGGTGTTCCTTGAAATAGTTTGGGGCATACATTTGAGGCACAGAAATGACCCTAATTTAGAAGGCCACTGGTGTTCACTGGGACACCTTGGGGTATGGTCAACTCTGCCAAGGTACTGAGGCCCTCTCTTCACTGTCCACGGATATGAAGCCCTTTGGGTGGAATGCTTTGAGGCCCATCAGGTACCCCAAGGACAGTGAGATTTTCTATAGATATAGAGGGGCACCCCAATTTTACATTCTCAGGGAAACTAGAACTTCCTGGGAAAATAATGGCATACATTTGAGACACAATAGGATCCCTCAGGATTCTGGCTCACTTAGCATATATGGAGACACCTTGGGATGCAACGGGGTTTCTTAAATTGTTGAGGTTGCCCAACTGGAGGTCCCAAGGACAGACCTCGGGCCCCACCCTGCCCCACCTTGACTCACCCTCTCTTCTTGTTCTTCTCTGTAGTAGCATCCTTCTCATTTTCTGCCCTGACAGGCTGGGCCTCTACCCCAGCCTGGGGGGTGCCCCCAGGTGCCCCCTCCTTGGCAGTTCCCTCTTTTCCCCCCTCAGCCTCTCCCCAGCGTCCAGCTGAGCGGCGCAGGTTTTCGTAGTCCGTGTCAGGCTCTGCTGCCCGGTCCTCATCCTCAGTTGGGGGCTGCGGCCCGGGGGGTGCCAGAGGGGTGGCCCCTGCAGTGCAACGGAAGTGCTGGTGGAACTGGACTGGAAGGCTCAGCCGAAGAAAGAGCATTTCCACTAGACTGTTCTGGGAGCCCCAGGTGCGGTGGGTCAGGCGCAGGCAGGGGGGCGTGTCCACAGTGCCATCCACACGGGACACCTGGGTGGGGGATGGCAAACACTGAGCCTGATGGGCAGGCTGGGCCATTGGTCCCAAACCTGGTTACACACCAAGTCACCATTAGGCCTTAGAGCACCTGTGTGAGAATAAGCCAAAGGTGTCCCCTCCTCTGGGTGGATGAACTCTCCATGGGGCACATGGATTGGCCATGGGTGCGGTCAGCCCTCTGTCAACCTTTGTCTGCATGCCTGGTGCAGTGGCAGCACTAGCCAGACACTGGGATCCTGGAGAGCTTTCAAATTCTACCTATGCACAGGCCTTACTCAAACCAAGTCATCCATCCTTCCATCCACCCACCTACCCATCCATGAATCCACCTATCCATTTGTCCACCCACCTGTCCACTTGTCCACCCACCCAGCCATCTGTCTATCCGTCCACCCCACAGATATTTACTGAGCACCCACTGTGTATCAGGCCATGTCCCAGGTGCTGGGAACACAGACGTGAACAGAACAAAGGCCTTGCCATCCTGGTCTCTCAGGGAGACCTCCTGGGGAGAGCAGCCCAGAAGGATGAGAATTTTGTAAAGGCTCCCCAGAAAAAAAATTTGTTCCATTTGTGTGTGAAAACATAACACTCAGAAAAACACACACATCATAGTGCATAGCACATTGAGTTTTCAGAGTGAACACACTTGTGTGCCCAGCACCCAGAAGGAGAAACTGAGTACGTCCAAGCCCTGGAGAGCTGCCTCAGTGCCTGTCAAGGACCAGGAGGGGTTCTGAGAAGGGAAATGTACTGACCTGGCCTAAATAAGGGACAGAAGTGCCCTGGCTGACACGCCTGGATTGTGGGCTGGGTCAGCAGTGGGGGCACACGAGGGACAACCACACATCGATGTTTCTCTCCCTCTCTTTCTCCCTCCCTTCCCCTCTGTCTAAAAGTAAAATAAATAAAATCTTTAAAAAAAAAATAAGGGACAGAACCTGGTAGAGGAACACATGCCTGTCCTGTGAGCTCCAAGTTCAGACTCTTAAGAGTGTCCACACCCTGCGTGGTGTGGCCCAGTGGGCTGCAAACCAAAAGGTTGCAGGTTTGATTCTCAGCCAGGGCACATTTCACACATCAATGTTTCTCTCCCTCTCTTCCTCTATCTCCAAAAATAAATGTAAAAAATCTCTTTGAAAAAGTTTTCTGGTTCAGTTCAAAGGTAAGGAAATACCATTCCTGCGATAAGTGTCCTGAACTCCATGGTCTGGTTAATATAATGTACTCTACTGCACTGAATGCAGTGTATAATTTTTGTCTGCAGCCAAAATCTAAAACCTGTGTCCCAGCCCCACACTGGGCTGCACATGTGAGACTTGCTTCTGTTGTAGTATAAACATTCGGTATGATAGGATTTGAAATAAATTATATTACAGTTCATACAGTTGAAAATGGAAATTAAACTCACAAGAGAAATGTTTGAAACGGTTATACCTGTCTACATAAGATGTGATTGGGGCATCAGACACTTATAATGATGGCTTAAGTACTGACTGATATTCAAGAAAGTCAGGTTTTCTTTGTCTTTTGGTTTATTGATTTGATTTAATTTCCATTTTGCTATTTTGCATAATCAAGGCATTGTAATATTATAATTAAAAATAATTTACTTAAGAACAAAAAACAAGTTTTCTTGAGACTCCACAAACAACTGGAGTGGTTCCCTTTCTTTGATGCCCCTCCCAAGCTGACCTCCTCAAGGCCCAACTGCTGAAGTCATGACCTCTGTACTCCTCGCCAGCCAAAGAATTCACCCAAAAACTGTACGACAAAGTTGCCTGTTCCAGACTGTGTGCAAGATCTTCTCTCTCTCCCCCTCTGAATAAATCTTATTTGGATTTTGCTCCTTGACCACAGTCTACTGACCTCTCCCTCCTGTGCACAGTAACAAGTACTATAACACTGTCCTGACTTATCACATCACAGATTAGCTTTGCCAGTTCTTGGACTTTCTACAAACAGGACCCATCAATATGTGTTCTTTTGTGTCTGGCTCTTTCACTCAACACGATGTGTGTGAGATTTGTCCACAGGCTGTGTGTATATGAATTTATTCATTCTCACTGCTGTCCTTTGTGTGGAGAACACTGTCCTCTCCTGCCCCACTTACCTGTCTGACCTATCTGACTCCACTCTCGCTTCCTACATACAACCCACTGTCAATAGCATCCTTTCCAAAACTCAAATCTACACTGGAAATTTCTCTGCTTGAAACCCTTTCATTTTTATCTAGGCTTAAAATGCCTCCCTACAAATTACTCAATAATTACAGAGAGAGAGTGACTGTACAGTGAAAACATCACAGACTCCACCTTAACTACACAAAGTTAACATAATCAGTAATAAGATACAGCAACACCGTGTGCCTCCTGATCTCCTGCACAACATCACTGCTGCAGAATTCCTGCCAAGTATGCAGAACCTGAACCTAACCCCAAGGAGACATCCAACAAACCCAAACTGAGGGATATTCTGCAAAGCAACTGGCCTGTGTGCTTCGAAAATGTCAATGTCATGAAAGACAAAGACTCAGAAACATTCTACTTTAAGACTAAAATCATAACAACTAAATGCAACATGTAATCCTGATCGGATCCTAGGCCAGAAAAATAAAAATGGAACATTATTGCCACAATTTACAAATTTTGAGTATGGATTGTGAATTAGGTGGTAGTGTGTATCAATTTCCTGATTTTTATAACTACACTGCATGCAGTTCTGTAAGAGCATAGCCTGTTCTGAAGAAATAAATGCACATTGAAAAATTTAGGGCTAAAGAAGGATGGTGTCTCCAACTTACTCAAATGATTCAGAAAGAGGGAGATTATGTGAGAGGGAGACCTGAAAGACATCACAGATGGGAAAACTGAGGCTCAGGAAAAGACAGTCATAGGCCCAAGGCAAGAGGCCAACTCCAGGTGCGTCCGATTCGAAAGCTGAACCTCAGTCACACGGAGTTCAAGTTCATTCCAATTTGAGAGGAGGACTATCACTTTGGTCAATGGGGATATTTATAGTAAGCTTCTGACCCTGAGTTCAGCACTGGAGTCGAAAAATTAGGATACTCAGATTAATAAAGAGCTACTAAAAACAAATAAATGAACAAAAACACAGATAACAGTAAGGTGTCAAAAAGGTGCTCGAGGATTCATATTTCTTTAAACCTTGTTCTATGATCAGATAGTTATAAGGACTGGAAATTTCCATTGGGGTCACTTAATCCAGCTTCTTTTTCCTCTCTTCCTCCATTTTACAGGCAAACTACCTGGAGCTCAGAAAGGTTGTGGTTTGCAAGGTTACACCCTACAAGGCAGCCCTGGGAGCCCATTACCCTGACACCCTTTTATATAAGGTTGTGGACTAACATGAAAGGAGAAGAGAAACTCAGGGGAGATAACTGTGGGAAGAATGAGGTCTGGAGGCAGATCAGAGGGTACTGAGTGGTGGTGGTCCTCACCTCATAATGAGGGTGATCCAGGGGCACAGCCTCAAACTGGGGAAGGCTTTTGCTGAACCAGTTGGTGACTGGGCGCTGCATGTTGATGGCAAATGGCTCAAAGCCTTCCTGGAGACCACAGATAGCAAAGAACCGCAGGGAGCTCACATCCTGGCCCAGGTTCAGGTGACCCACCTGGCCAGGTCCCAAGCTGCAGACGGGCACGAAGCCTGGTGGGAGGGTACAGGTGGGTAGGGGTGAGATAGGTGGGTAGGGCAGGAGCCCACGGGGAGGGGAAATATGGAAGGAAGGAATAGAAGAGTGGGAAGCTGGAGGGGGCAGGGTAGGGTCAGGTCAGATAGAAGAAAACCAGAAAGGGGCCGTGAGGCCAGCCCTCACCATCACCAATCTCAATATCCCGGAAGGCTGTTTCAGAGCCTGAATCAGACATGAGGATTTCACCGTTGAGGGTAAAGATGATGGTGTTCTCTGTGAGGTCGATCATGCAGCCCACGACATCACCCGACTGCCAGGGACGCCCAAATGGTTCACTGCCCAAGTGCCAACGCTGGCCCTGTGAGGGGGCGAGAGGAAGACATGGCATGAGAGAGACACACAAAGAAGTGAAGACATAAGAAAGCAAGGAGAGACATGTAAAGAGACACATGCAAGGCGTCAGGTCCAGGGCATGTGGGACAGAACAGGGGTCACTGCCGAGGTATCCTCCATCTTTCCCCACCCTTGCATTCATGATTCCTGGAATACAAGGGATAGGCTTTCATGCTTTTGCTTCCCTTCTGCTTGGGTCCTCTACTGTGTCCATGGCTGGGGCTGGGGCTAACCAGACTACCAAAGTGATAGTGAGGGGTTGGGGGCAGCAGCAAGTGGAGGGATGGAAAGGAAAAAGGAACCTCCCAGTGTCTCCCATACAGACCTATATATACTGGGAATAGGTAAATGGATATTGAGATGAATGGGAAGCAGGGTGTGTGGCTGGATAGAAGAATGGAATGAAAGCTGAGTCTACATGGGTTGATGCAGGGAAGGAAGAAAGTATAGACAGACAGATAAATGGGTGGGTGGGAAAATAAATGATTGATGGCTGCATGCATTAAATTATTGAATAGATGAATGGATAAACAATAGATAAATTAAATAGGTGAGTGGTTGAACTAACAAATGAATAAATAGGTAGAAAAGTGGATGGTTAAGTGATTTGATTATCTGGACAGGTAAGTAGACAGATGGTTAGTTGGATTTGTGGGTGGATTAATGGATGGTTGGATAGAGAGATGGATGATGGATAGATATTTGTATGTACAGAGAAAGAGGGAAGGATGGATGGATGGATGGATGGATGGATGGATGGATGAGTGGTAAGGTAGATGCAGGAATGGGTGGACAGAGTGGGGCACAGATAGAGGCAGGGCTGGTGTGTTTGAGCTGTGGGAGGGACTACAGGGCCTGGCAGAGTGGAGCCCAGGGAAATACCCACACGGTGCCCATTGAAGACATAGGCCAGCTCATCTGCTCCCAGCTCCACATCGGGCCGCAGCTCAGGCCTTGCCCAGCCCACTCGCATCTCTCCTGTGGTGACTGCCTCAAACTCGAAGTACCAGCGGCCGTTCTGCACCGCATAGGATTTCTCTGCCCGGAAGATGCGCACTCGATCCCAACGGGACTGGCTCTCCACCAGACCTACAAATGAGACCAGGCAGAGTCAAAGAGGCTGGGTGAGGAGTGGATCCGAAGACACAGAGGTTGGTGGGAGAGACCAGAGAAGGTAAGGCTGGGGGAAGAGGGAGAATTTCTCGGTGTTAGAGAAGAGTTGGGGAATCTTAGACTAGTCAAAGAAAGGTAGAAGGGACCTGTTGAGTGAGACTCCTCCCCTATTGTCTTCAGCAGTCAGAGCTCTCAGAGAAGAGATACTGACAGAGACATAGAGGGAGAAAGTCGGGCCAGTCATGGTCCAGATGAAGGTCGATCTTTAGAATCAAGTGTTGAGGAATGAAGCAAAGAGAGGAAGTCAGAGTGAGGGTGAGGGAGGAGATAGAAATTGGGATTGGGACCAAGGGGTGAGGAACTGAAGTTTGGGGACCACAGCTAGGGTTATGGGTCAAGGCTGGTATTAAGGGGCAGTAATGGGTCGGGGGTCAAGTGAGGGGTAGAGGTTAGAGGCTTTCTGAGACCTTGGTTGGGTGGCTCCATGTTGTAGCTAAAGTCCAGAGGTTAGGGGTTAGGGGTCAGGGTTAGGGGTCATAGCTGGGGGTCAAGGACTGGAGTCTAGGATCAGGGTCAGTGCTTACTGGGCTCTTGGTCCAGGGGCTCAGTATTGTAGCCATAGCCCAGGCAGAACTTGAGTTAGGTCAAGGTCAGTGGTTAAGATCGGGGTCAGGGTCGGGATCAGAGTGAGAGTCAGGGTTGGGGGAGGGGTTCAGTATTGTGGCTCTAGCTCATTCAGGGGCTGGGTTGGCTCAGAGTTCAGGAGTCAGGGTTGGGGGCCAGAAGTCAGCACTCACTGGGTTCCTGGTCGGGTGGCTCAATGTTGTAGCCATAGCCCAGCAGGGTGCGCACAGCCTGGCAGAGGCTGTCCCGGTTGCTGCGCTTGGTAGCCTCATCCAACAGGCGGTAGGGCACGAGGCGAGGGTTTCGGCGTGCAGGGATGTCCTGCACAGCACTGTAGCTCCAGCCCTGGGCCACACGGTCTCGGGCCCACACATTGTGCCCATTCTCTGCCAGCCGGTCCACCAGTGTAGTTTGTGCCGGCGTTAGCCGCACATGGCTCAGGTCCAGTGGCGCTGGCTTGTACCCATTGCTCATCATATACCTGTGGGTGTGGTAGGGCTCTGGGGCCTGTGCTGTGGGATCCCTGATTCTGAACTGACCCTTGTTCCCAGGATCCCAGGAGCACGAGTCTGGGAATTTCTGACCTTTAATCTCTGACATCAGGATTCTATGACTCCCTGAATAATCTTGGAGATATCTGACCTCTGACCCCAGGATCCTGTGACCCTAGCAAGGACTTCGATTTCACTGATCTCTGGCTTCTTGACTCCTTTATCTTGATTCTGGGAGCCTCATCTCTGATGCTGAAATGCTCTGACCTCTCACCTCTAGCTTTGATGTTTCTTACCCTCTGACTCCAGGACCCTATGGCTCCACACTTCTAGCTTGTCAGTTCTTGACCTCTGAACCCTGGCCTCTATCACCAGGACCTCCTAGCTATACTTTTAGGGCCTCTTACTTACAACTCTAACAACTACTCACCTCTTTCCATTGATTCCTGGCCTCCAATTTAGAGATACAATCTCTGCTCTCTCATTTTCCTGCCTCCATGGCAGAGCCTGACCAGCTCCCACTCCACCTCTGGAACTCTTAACTCTGCAGCCCTGAAATCTCCCAAGACAGTTACCACTGACTCAAGGACCCTCACCCCAGGCCCTATAACTTTCACTGAAACCCACGGCCCTTTCTTCTGTGACCCCAGCCTTCCCACAAGATCCCTTAACCACTCCAGCCACCCACTCTAGTCCCCAGATGGGACCTGAGCTGCCCACACTCACGTCTTGGGGAGTTTTGTCTTCTTCAGGTTGTCCTCTGCCTTCTCATCTGCCATGCCCACGTGGCAGCCCAGTGCCAACAGAGTCCTGGGGCAGGAGATGGGGATACAGGGTCACCCCACCCAGGCCCCTGGTCCCTATCCTGCAGCCCCGGTTACCCCTGTCTCAGGTCTCCAGCTCCATAGCTTTTCCCCCTGCTTCCTGGGTGTCTTTGTTTCCACCTCTCTCCGTCTTGGTCTCTGTCTCTCTAACTCCTGTCTTTCCCTGCTTCTGTCTCTGTATCTCTTTGTGTCCATTTTTTCCAGCCTGCCTCTTTCTGCATCTGCCTTTCTCTCACTCTTATTGACCATCTTGCTTTCTGCCTTTGTCTCTCTTTCTTGCCTTACAAGAGTCAGTTCCTGCCTCCCTCTCTCTGTCTCTTTCGTCATTTTCTGTCTCTCTCTCATCCTCTCTCTCAGTCTCTGTCTCACTCTCTCTGTCTCTCCTTGCCCTCCTCCCCACCCACAGTCAGGCCCGGCCCCTGCTCCATGGTACCCTCCTTACTTGAGTGTCTCTCCCGACATCTGCAGGTTGTAATTCCTCTCAGGCTCTGGAAGGCTGTGGAAGTTCACAAGACATGGGTGCAGCCTCTTATTGTCATCTCGAACCTGGAGAAACCCTGGGGTCAAGTTCTCTGTTCCCCTTCCTTCTCCCCACACTCCCAGACTGTGACCCCTGACCTCAGTTCTGCTACTGGAAACCCAAGGACACCCCTCATCCCATGCCCTAAAGGCTCTTCCCCCAGCCATGAGCCATGCACATCCTCCCCAGCAAGTCTAGCCTGATGCGGCAGGCAGTCCCTCACCGGGCCGTAGGTCCATCCCTGCTCAATGCGAGTCAGGGCCCAAAGTTCATGGATATTCTCCGCCAGCTTCTCCCGAATACGTTCCAGATGGGGAGGCAGGACAATCTGGGGCAGAAGACATTCATGAGTCTCTGAGTTTCCTCCGGCTTGCATCTTCTGGAGAACATGTGCGAGCTCTGGACAGTCCCCCAGCATGCTCTTCTGACCTTTTCTTCTATGCCAAGCCCTGTTCCCCATCACCTCACCCCGACTCCAGGATTGATACCAGCAAAGTAAGGACTTACCACCATCAGAATTAAGGGATTATCTGGGAATGGGTCTGTCTCTCCCCTGTCCTGGAAACTCTGTGAGAACAGAACCTAGGCTTCCTAACTCTCTGCCACTTTCCCAGGCCTGCTGAGCCCAGAGTCAGGCCTCAAGCAGATGCTTGGGAAATGTCAGATGCACGAATGGATAAGTGTCTCTCTTTCTCTGTACAGTGAGGATCTGAACAATGCTTAACTCATAATACCTCTCAAGGATTCAGTGAAATCACTTCCACAAACTATTAAGTGTTACGTAGTTTATTTAAATGTCTGTTCCACAGGCAGGAGATAATGATGGTTGGACCAGGGTGGGTCGTGGGGAGGAAAGGAGAGGTATGGAGGGCTGTTCAGGAGACTGCGTTCACAGCCCATGACACTGACTGACAGGCTGGGGGGTGGGGGAGGGAGACATCACGGAAGAGGCCCAGGGCCCCAGCCTGGCTAGGGGGGAATGGCAAGTTCATCACTCCAATAATATTACTACTACTGGTACTAACAAGAACTATACTGAGTACTTACAGCTTACTCAGGACTGTGCTAAGCATTTGCATATATTAATTCATCTAAGCTTCACAACAATGCTATGAGGTAGGTTCTATTGTTATCTCCTTTTCTCAGATGAGGAAACTGAGGCACAGAGAGGTAAAGCCACATGTCCATGGTGACATACGGAAAATCAGACCCTTATGATCAGTCTCCTGAACATGACTTCAATCCCCTCCCATAGAGAGATATGCTGGGAGGGGAGGTGGGGAGTTCAGGTCAGGGTAAGAGGAGTGGGAGCAGCCTGCAATAAGAGAGGCATCCAACAAACTGCCACGGGTAAGATCACAGGCTTTGTAATTGCACTGCTTGGGTTCACATCAGCTGTGTGACTTGCATAGATGGCTGAACTTGTGTGGGCCTCACATTTCTCAACTGTCAATTGGGGGTAATAATGTCCTTTCCTTAGGAGCTGCAGTGAGGACTACCTGAAACTGAGAGTCTGCCTTGAGAGAGTCCTTTGCCTCCTCTCTGCTTCAGTTTCCCTCTCTGTTAACGAGGTTCACAACTTCCAGCTCAGCTTCCCACCTCCCAGACTCCTAAGGGAGTCTGTGTCACCGAGAAACCCCCGCAGGGCAGGCACTACCTGGACAGTGTCCACAGGGCAGGGCACAAAATCGGTGTGTGAGAGGCAGCGGCTTGGGCCCACCAGGTGGGGCCCCCGGGGCCCCTCCCGCCGATACTCCTTGATGGGTCCCAGATGGAGTCGCTCTCGGGGCAGCACAGCCTCATGGCATGGGGCATAGCCAGGTGGAGGGAGGAACTTGAATTCGCCATGTCGGCCACCAAGGAGGAACCGCACCCTAGACGGGAGAGCAAGGTCAGGGTGGAGCAGGTTACAGGGGAGAGTCTATGCTCACTGTGGGTAAGGGAGCAACCCTGGGGTTGGTGGAAGGTTCTGAGGAGACCTGAGGTCGCCTGAGGCCAGGTCTGAAGACTGGTCAGGGGGCAGTCATGGGATAATGAAGGTCATTTAGGAGTCAGAAAGGGTATTCTAAGGTCGAAAAGAATGTCGTCTGAGGTCCATGGGAATCATTGGAAAGTCGAAGAAGGAAAGTGTGGGGTCTTTGGAGAGTTCATGTAAGGTCACAGGAAGGTCCTCTGGAGGAGTTGGGTCAACAGAACATTTGGGGATATTGGAAGGCTTTGGGGAGACCAAGAAAGACATTTAGGAGTCACTGAGGATCTGGTGCAGCTATGAGATAACCATAATTACCACTGAATAGTGATTGCGAAGTCCTTCACAGGGTTTGGGGGTCACTGGGGAAAGACTGAGTTATTTTTTTAAGGATTAAATTTATTATTTTTTAAAAGATTTATATTTATTTATTTTTAGGGAGAGGAGAAGGGAAGGAGAAAGAGAGGGAGAGAAACATCAATGTGTGCTTGCCTCTCATGCACCCGCTACTGGGGACCTGGCCTGCAACCCAGGCATGTATCCTGATTGGGAATCAAACCAGTGACCATTTGATTTGCAGGCAGGCACTCAATCCACTAAGCCACACCAGCCAGGGCAAGACTGAGTTATTCAGAGGTCTTTGAAATGTTTGGGGTCATGGAGGGGTCAGTGGGAGATTATAGAGCAATTAGATCATTGAAAGATGCTGGAGTCACTGAGAAGTTTTTAAAAGCATGGAGTCATTAGGAGAATTCAAGATCATGAGGGGATATTGGGAAGTTTGGGGGTTATTAGAAGATCCCTGTCATATTCTGGAATCATTTGAAGGTCCCTGGAATAGCACAGAGTCATTGGGACAGTCTGAGGTCATTTAAGAGGTCAACAGAATAGTCTGCAGTTTTTAGTGGGGTCAGTGTGAAATTTTGAGGACACTTGGAGGTCACTGGAAGAGCATAATGTCAGGGAGAAGCTGAGGTCATTGGGAGGACACTGAAAATGTCTGGGGTCATGCAGAGGTCATGTAGGGGTCTGACCAGTCAGTGCTGAGGGGGCTCGTGCTGGGTCCTGGCCTCACAGGAGGCTTACTGAGTGCTTGGGGAAGCTGTCTCAGGACAGTCCCAGGTCTGGGGCTGGCAAGGGGGCAGGAGCAATTCCTTACTTGACACCAGCTGAGAAGCTGACAACAGGGAAGAAGAGTCCATCGAGGTTGAAAGCCTCGAAGACGCCCTGCACGGGGCAGCCATTGATGCGGAAGGAGATGGATGGAACACTGAGGTCCAGGCAGCAGCTGACCACGTCCTCTGCGGCCAGGAGGTGCTGCCCTGGGGAAGTCACGGGCCGTGCCACGTGTCCTGCACCAAGATCACCAGGGAGGGGTCAGAAGTTAGAGGTCCTATCGGACCAATGATCTCAAGAGACAAGGGGCAGATATGAGAGGACCCTATGGAGTTTGTATCCAGGAAACCTAAGGTCAAGTGTTCCCACAGAGGGTCCTGTAGCTCTGGAACAGGGCCAGAGGTCAAGGCTCCCCTAAGAGCTGTGAGGTTAGAAATTAAAGTCCTTCTGGAGTTAGGATTCTGGATCCTTTGGAGTCAGATGTCAAAGATCAGAGGTCATAATAATCTGGGCAGTTTTGGGGGGTTTTTTAGGGGCACAGATCATACATCCTCTGGGGTCAGAGTTCCAGAGGCTATGAAGAAACAGGTTAGGGACAGGATTCTGGAAGCTCTAGGATTAGGGTCTTGATAAATGAGGACTAAGGGATCAAAAGTTGGCCTGTTTTGGGGGTCAGGATCCCAAGAACCCTAAGGTGAGAGGCTTGGAAACTCTGTGATCAGTGGTCAGGGTTTGTCATCCCCTAGAAGGGTTCAGATACCTGTCCAGAGATGCAGCCCATCAAAGCCGTAGGAGTAGAGGTCGTCACCAACCCCGTTGCCGCCCCAGCCCTCGCCGCCCCCAGGGTAGGGGCTGTAGCCCTCAGTGAGGGCCCAGCCCACCCGCAGGTGGGTGGCCTGAGCTGTCAGGAATGGAATCACTTCGTCCACCATCACCTCAAAGTACCATTTGCTGTACTGTGTGGAGCCTTCTGCTCGGCCCACAAAGATGTTGGGGCGGATGCTGCAGGAGAAATGGGACAAGAGAGACGGAGAGGAGAGGTTAATGCAGAGGAGGAGAGAGAGGGAGAGAAAGACAGACAGACAGACTGAAAGAGATGTATACGTAGGAAAAACAAAGAGCCAGAGACGTGAAGGTAGAAGGTAGGAAACATAGACAAAAGAAGAAAAAGCGGAGTCAGAGACAGACAGAAAGGCACCAAAGACAGAAAAGAGAGAGATGGGAGAGACAGGGGGAAGAGATGGAGGAGAAACACAAAGAGACAGAAACAGGGAGTGAGAGAGAGGAACAGACAGAAGCAGAAATGGAGCAGGGAGAGAAGACAAGAGTGGGGAGCCAGGTGAGCTGGGCCAAGAGCAGATGTCTGTGAGGACCAGGTGTGAGGTCCAGGGTGGGAGATGGAGGAAGGGACAGTTACATGGTGTGGAGTCTGTGAGTCAGGGCGAGGGCAGGTAGGGTCAGGTGATAGGGATCAGACCTGGTGACATAGTTGATGAGATTTGTCTGCAGCAGAAGCTCACGACCAGGGAGCAAGTTCTCGGTAATGAGATCTTGGTTGGAGCGCACGGCCACGCCATTACACACACACAGGGAACACAGCACATCCAGCACCTGGAGGCCAAGGTCAGAGGTCAGGATGTAAGAGCACCAGGCAGGGATCCACTGGGGAGGCCATGGGTGGGAAGCCAGAAGTAAAGAATGGTGTGTCAAGACAGGAGATGGGGATTTTGACTGAGAGGAGGTGGAGAAAGTGGGAGGTCAGGGATAATAAAGAATGGTCAAAGGTCAAAGAGAAAGATCAGGGGCCATATGAGTTGGGATAAAGCATCAGCAATGTAAGAAATGAGAGACTACCCTGGCTGGTGTGGCTCAGTGGACTGAGTGCCGGCCTGCAAACCAAAAGGCTTCAGGTTCAATTCCCAGTCAGGGCACATGCCTGGGATGTGGCACAGGTTCCCCAGTTGGGGGTGTGCAAGAGGTAACCAATCGGTGTATCTCTCGCACATTGATGTTTCCCTCCCTCTCTTTCTCCCTCCCTTCCCCTCTCTCTAAAAAAGTAAATAAATAAAATCTTAAAAATAAAAGAAATGAGAGACTGAAGTAAGAGGTTAGCAGTAAGAGGGCGGGGGAAGAGTGAAAGGATCAGGTCAGTGAGAGAGCACGGGGGGGTCAGGATGAGACTCGAGATCAGCAGGAACTGCAGACTAGTGTCTTCAGGAGCCAGGTGGATAACGTGAATCTGGGAAGTGGTGAGAATAATGCAGTGGGTACTGGCTGGACCTGCAACAAAGTGGAGAGTGTATACCCACCAAAGATTATAAAATTGGAAAATTATGGGAAGTTAAAAGAAAATATTTCAGAGTTCTACTGAAGCACATCTATGGCCCAGAATTTATTTAAGAGCCATGAGTCAGAGACCTTGTGCTAAGATGAAGCATGTGGAAGAGGAGTCCAGGTAAGAGATAAGAGGGGAGGCGCATGAGGGGAGTGGACAGCTCCGCGGCAGTGGGGTCAGGTTTCAGAGTTAAGGGGATGAGAAGTTAGGGGCGAGGGGCTGACCTTGTGGTTCCTCCCATGCTTGTCTAGGAGGGAGATGATGGACTTGATGTGGTTCTCTTGGATAATGTTCAGGACCTCCGGACTCTCAATCAGGACACAGTACAGCACCTCCAGGATGCCTGCACGGTTAGCAGAGTGACAGATGAGGTGACTGTAGCCCTCCCCATCCCCAAGCCCCTGTCCTCTCCTGTGGACTCTCCTACCAGATGAGGCTTCCAGCCGATCCAGCTTGCTGACCAACCAGTCCAAGTTGGTGGAGAAGAGGGCGCAGTTGGTACGATTGCCGCGGATCAGAGAAGCTGAGGGTGGAGAGACAGGTTAGACCCAACAGTCCTGGGGACCTGGGGAGCTCTGAGGGAAGTCAGGACTAGGCCTCCTTACCCAGGAGTTCATAGAGCAGGTTTACAATCTCTTTCCAGGACTCGGCTGCCTCTTCCCCGGCAAATTCAGCGAAGTGAGCAGCAGTGGTGTAGACATTTAGGCGGTCAATGCAATTCAGGACCAGGGAGAGCATTCCCTGAGGTGGGGAACACAAAGGGGTGACCACAGGAGTTTCAGACCCTCCCTTCCTTGCCTTTCTTGGATTTACTAATTCACATTCCTCAACAATTAGTGACGGTGAGTTTGCAGATCTAAACCAGCACCATTAGCTCCATGTCCCCCTTCACTCCCATCACCCTTCTCTCCTTCTTGGCTCCGCAGATCAGTCCTTCTCCTTTGTGTCCGTGTCCCCAAAATAATACAGCCTTATTAACATCGTGACAGAATTTGTGCGTATCTTCCCCAGTTTTCTTTCCATCCTTGCCACTTCCAAGCACCCAAACCTGGTCCCAGCTGGCCCAGTTTACTCTCCGCACCAACCATCAGAGAGAATTCTTTGGTTTCTCCTTTTTTTTTTTACATTTTAATCTGTCTTTTTTATTGTGAATTATAACAGACATACAGAAATGTGCGTAAACTATATACAGTCCATTGTTACTCATATTTACGTTCTGTAAAGGCCCCTTGAACACTGAGTTAGCGAATCCTGAACCGTGAGTGACTCTTAGGGGAAACACAGGCAGTTAGTTCCTCTGAGTGTCTGGTGACAACAATGATGTCATCAGTCAGTCAATACCAACTGTTGTTTTATGTGCTTTTCTGTTTAAAGACACTGATTTAATATATATCGTTGATTCACTCGCATGAAATTCACAGCCAACAGCACTATAACTCACACCTGAATGAAGCTTATCTAACACACACATCTTCTCAGTCAGGCACCTCTCAGCTTTCTTGTGCTTAGGAACACTAGACAGCACTTCAATGCTACACTCAGGGGGCCGTTCCAAACAGCAGAATCAACAAAAAAGCACAAAAATGCAAAAAAATGTGGCACCAAATACACAACAGAAAGGACACTTATTTACAACAGAAGAGCTGAAAAAAGAAAGCAGAGTGTCACCTTGTTCAACCTCAAGCTGGGGACATGAGCCAAGTGCATCAGGTGACTCAAATTTTCTGCCACTCTGCACATGGCCACAAACGTGCCCTGGTATTGATTTGGGTGTTACACAAATAAATTTCAGTAAGTAGCCTAAGTGCAAATACAGAATCTGTGAATAATAAAGACCAAATTATATGACTTATGAAACTAATATCAAGAATACCTATGTGGGGGGAAAAAGCCACCTATGGAGCCATGAACCAGGTGAACAAAGACAGCAGTGCCAGCCACCCAGTAGTCGTCTGGATGCCCTTTCTGATTACACAACCCTCTCTGCCAGGGATAAACTGTCGTCCTGACTTTTATGAAAATCCTTTCTTCAATTTTCTCATTGATTTTTGCCTGTATTTGAACTTGAGGTATATAGCAATTATTCCTTTGTACATAGATTCTTTTGCTCAATATTATAGTTTAAGATTCAAAAATATTGTTGCATCTGGCTATAGATTATTCCTTTTCATTGCTGAGTGTATTCATATCCATTTAATAAATATGACACATTGGTGGATCCGTTCTAGTGGTGGTGGACATTTGGACTGTGCTGCTATGACAATTGTATCTATATCCCGGGGCCCACAGCACTAGGAAGAAAGGCAGTGCATCATGGTTCAGAGAATAACCAGACTGGAGTCACATAGACTGGTTCTGCCACTAACTAGTGACTTTAGAAGAATTGACCATCCTATGGCTCCCAAAGCCAAAGTCTTCACCATGGCCTTGCCCTGTCACCTCTCCTCCCCCATCTCCACCCACTCTTGACCTGCTCCAGCTGCCCTTGCCTCCTCCTCATGGCCTGGCTGGGCACTTGCATTCCCCTCTGTCTTCTCTCTTCTTAAAAAAAATTTTATTTATTTATTTTCAGAGAGAGAGGAAGGGAGGGAGAAAGAAAGGGAGAGAAACATCAATGTGTGGTTGCCTCTCACGTGTCTCCTACTGAGGACCTTGCCCGCAACCCAGGCATGTGCCCTGACTGGGAATCAAACCAGCGATTTTCTGGTTCACAGGCCGGCACTGAATCCACTGAACCACACCATCCAGGGCTCCCTCTGTCTTCTATTCATTCCTCCCCTAGGTGTGCACATTGCCCCCTCCCTTTGTTCAGGTCGCCCTCCTTGAGCATTCTATTTTAAATTGCAACACTCCCAGCACTCTCTACTGCTGCCCTGCTTTATTTTCCTTTTAGCAGTTGTCAACTATACCATATAATTTCCTTGTTTTATTGATCACCTATCCCCCACCATGTCAACTCCAAAAAGATAGGAATTTGTGTCTGTTTTGTTGACAGTCATATCCCCTAGCGGATTTGTTAAGCTTCAGTGACCCATCTCTAATATGGGAATTACAATCCCCCATGGGGTTATCAGAGGATGTCATATACATCGCGCTCTTAATACACAGTAAGGACTGAATTCAAGGTGATAATAGCCACTAACACTTATGTAGCATGTACTATGCACTGGCACTGTTCTAAGCACTTTGCATATACTAACTCCACTCCATACATAAGTTTTGTTACTGTCACTATTATCCTCTCTAGGTCTGCCTGCCCCATCAGACTGGGAGCCCCTGAGAGAAAGGGGACCAATATGGAAGCCTCTGAATGGCCATGCAACGCCCGTCACCTGTGAAGACATCAGACCCGCTGACCTTTGTCCAGCCCCCTCCTCCAACTCCTCTCAGCCCTTTCCACTTAGATCCCACATCTCTTCCCTTCGTGTTCTCCTAACACACCAACTCCCAGTCCCGACTCCAGCTGAGGTCCCTCCCTACACTGCCCTCCCAGTCTCCCAAAGACCCTCCTCTGACCCTACCCCCAACACCATGCCCCATGCTGGTTCTGTCCTCCCACCCCTCAGGCCGCACCCCCACAGATAACGCCCCGGAGCCCAGCAGCCTCTTGGCGCTCATCCTCTGACTTCTCTGGTCTTCCGCACTGCGCTTCACCAACCTCCGCGCCCCTCCTCCCAAAGGAGGGAGCAAGGCGGGCCCCCCTCACCGCTCGGGTTTCCTCTCACTCTCACAGGCCCCGCCCCGCTTAGCCAGAGGCCCCGCCCCTCAAGGCTCCGCTCACCAATCCAATCCGGCTCCCCCAGGAGGCCCCAGCCCTTCGCGTGTGCCCACGGCCCGCTGCCCTGTCCTTAGACACAGGCGCGGGTCCTTCCCGAGCCCCTCCACCGGCTTCGCCCGCGCCCGCTCGCGGGGCTCTACTTCTTCACTCTCCTCAGTCCCCGCCTCCTGCGACCCAGACGGCCCCCCCACCCCCGCCTTGCCCCGGCGCGGCCTCACCTCCTCCTGGAAGAGGCTCTGGCGGTTGCGCAGGCTGCGCAGCTTGCTCTGCTTCTCCTCATGCTGCAGCTCCTCGGAGGGCGGCTCGAAGTAGCCGATGAGGTCCTGCAGGCTCAGGATGACGCCCTCGATGGGCAGCGCTGTGCCAGCCGGCGGCCCCGAGCCCCGCGGCTTCCCGCTGAAGCTGTCCAGGCCCCTGTGGGGATCATGCACTTGTCAGCCAGGGGCTGGAGCAGGCTGTCCGCCGGTGAGGCGCTCGCGAGATCCACCCCCTGTTCCTGCAGTATTCCCACAGACACACCTATTTAACAGAGGGGGAGCCTGAGACATAAAGCGCCAAAAAAGGCATTGGCCTGAGGTCACACATGGCCAAGGGCAGAGCTGGAACTAGGACTCACGCCTGTGTAGGCACAGGGGTAGTGGAAGCAGGAGTCAGGGCTGGGAAAGTCCAGGGTCAAGGGTCTGGGTGTCCGGGGTATGAAAGGTAGTGATCAGGGAGGCCAGGTTAGGTTAAGGCTCAAGTATGAAGGTCAAGAGTTGAGAGGTTAGTGGTCATGTGTATGTTAGTAGAGCTGTGGGTGTCAGAGGAAGAGATTAATGGGTTCGGGTGCCTGTACGCCAGGAGCATGGGGGTCAAGGTGTGGCCTGGCACGCCGGCATAGTGGGCAGACTGCTCACTTGATGAACTGGGTGTATAGGCCAGCAGTGCTGTAGATCATGCGGGCAGCCTGGGACTCCTCCTGCTGGCAGCGGGTCAGTGACAGCGCATCATCCATGTGGCCTTCCTGGTGCAGCATGGCCTGGCAGTGGAGGGACAGAGAAGTTAGGAGGGGGCCATGCCACTAGCCCCAGACGCTAGCCTCAAAGCTGCATTCTAACTCCACCAAATCTCTCTGCCAGTCCCTCCACCTCCTTCTATCCCTCTTCACCTGACTCTGTCTTCCATTCATGTCTTTTCCCTTCATCTCTGTCTCTCTCTGTCTCTGTCCCTCTTTGTTTCTGTCGGTCCATCTTTGTCTCTGTCTCTCTCCTTATCTGTCTCTCATCTTATCTGTCTCTCAGCTAGACTGCACACTTTTGTCTCATTTTCCCTGCCTCTCTTTCCATTTCTCTCTCTCTCTCTCTCTCTCTCTCTCTCTTGTCTGTCTCCAGGCCAGATCCTCTCCACTTGTATCTACTAATGATGTAACATCCCCCCATCAGTATGCTGTAGCAGCACTCCAAACTCAACATGTCTCAGACTGAATGCCTGACGCTCTCTGTGAATAAGGCCATCACAGTGCTGGCTTTCCCCTGAGCTAACCTCCCCAGGGCCTCATCTAGTACTGAGGCTGTATCGTCCTCTGCTTATGTTTCCAACTGCAAGCCTTGCTTTTGTTTTTTGTTCTTTGCAAACAGGTGCCTCTACAGTCTTCCCACTCATTTGCTCTGTTATAGTCTTTGGGGGTAAAACTTTAGATCCCTGTCCTCCTGAGCTAACACTTTAAAGATTGTGTTTATTTATTTATTTTTAGAGAGAGGGAAAGGGAGGAAGAAAGAGAGGGAGAGAAACATTGACTGGTTGCTTCTTGCACACTTCCAAGCAGGGATCTGGACTGCAACACAAGCATGAACTGTGACTGGGAATCAAATCAGGGACCTTTTGGTTTGCAGGACGATGCTTAACCCACTGAGCTATACCAGTCAGGACCTGAGCTGACACCAGGCTGTCCTCAACTTGGTTAATGGCACTTCCAACCTTTCCGTTGCTCAGGGTAAAAATCATGGCTTCACCCCCAACCCCTATCTCTGTTAGCAATCTATCAGAAAATCCTATTGGCTCCATCCTCAAAACAGAACCAGAATCCACTATGTTTCCCCACTCCACAGCCCCCACCCTGGTTTTGTCCTCTGTCATCTGTCACCTGTACCCTCCCAACAATTTCCTCTCTGGTCTTTCTACTCCAGCTCTGCCCCCGCACCCCCCACCCCTCACATACAGTCTATTCCTGAAAGCAGCTAAGGAACCTTGTGAATGAGGTCACCTCCCTGGCCTGCTCAAAACACTGTCTCCATCGCCTGCAAGGTAAAGGCGTCCCCTCTCTGTGCTCATCTCGCCCTTCTACTCGCCCTGCCCTCATTCTACTCCAGCCGAACTGGATTTTCTTTCTGTTATGGCAATAAACCAACCTCATTCCAACCTCAGGGCCTTTGCGCATGTTCTTCCCTCTGTCAAAAGTAGCTTCCCACTCTTCAGTTAAAACTATGTACTTTGTTAAAAGCAGTTTATTTCTGAGCACTGGGAGGGCAGGGAACAGGTCTGTATAGCTGGCCTGTTTTTCCACAAACACACCCAAAACAACTTGGGTACTCATTAAGTTCTTGAGTGTTATTCTCAGTGTGCTTGTCACGCTCTGTCTTTTCCATCTCTGTCTCTTTCTCTATTTTTCATCTCTGACTTTCCCTGTCTCTGTATTTCTCCCTTTCTGATTTTCATATATATCGACAACATATATTCCTTTCTTGTTTCCTGTCTTTCTCAATCTCAGTTTCTCCCTCAGCCTGTGAAGTTCTCTCAGTCCCATCCTTAAACTCCTGAAATCTCAAGCACGAACACCCCCATAGTCCCCTTCCAGGTGCCCACCTTCTTCTTGAGCACGCCGAGCCGCAGGGCCTTGGGGTCCGGGGCAGCGTAGGTGACCCACAGGCCTGAGGCCACATGCTGCACGAAACACAGCGACTCCCCATACTTGATCTCAGGGGGGCCCATGCCTTCCACGTCCCGCTTGGGGGCTGTATCCAGCTTCTCCTGCAGGGGCAGGAGCAGAGCCTTTTCATAGCAGTAAAAGCAGGAGCCTTTTCTGCTATGCAGTTAATGGAGGAACCCCAATGAGAGACAGCAGACTTGGGGCTGAGGCAGGATTTGGGGCTCCAGGTAAGAGAGGACACCCTGTCCCCACCGACCTTGGAGATGCGGAAGCAGAAGGAGGTGGCCTTGGTGTGGGCCTTGCTGGCATCAACCATCACCAGACCCTGGTCCTCAGTGAGTGCCAGGTACCGTCCCGTGGTGACGTGGCGGATGCGAAGCGGCTGACCCCAGCGCAGGTGGCTCCCACTCCAGCTGTGGGGGGTGAGGGCAAGGGGGTCAGAGGGTCCTCCCAGTCTTCCCATGGATACCACAGTTTTAGTCCAAAGCTCCTCAAACCACAAGCCCTCTTCCAGGGTGCCCCAAATCTGCCTCACCTCTTTCTTAGGAACCCCAGTCCTTGCTCAGGAATGTTAATCCTCTCTCAGGCCCCCACAGCTTCCTTTGGGCTCCCCAGGTGTCTCTAGTGCCTTAGTTTTCCCAGACCCATCATTTTATCCCTTTCCACTCCCCACATTTTCACTCACGACCCCCTGATCTCTCCCTCAGGAAGCCCCCACCATTCTCCAAGACCTCCTTTTCCTCCAGGACTCTAGGACCCTGAGAGCCTCATGGCTCTCTTGGGCTCCCCAGATTTTCCTTCAAACCCCCCTCTAGTCTCTTTCTCAGTTCTTTTTTCAAGACCCTCTCTTCCCTCCCAGACCCCCAGTCCCTAGCCCCTCTCCCAGCTCAACCCTAATGTCTCCACCTGATTCTCAGAGGCTCCAGTCTCCAGAGGGAGCGGGCGTGGGTGCACACAGCTCCCCCCTCATAGTGTACAAGTCTGGGAACACAAGAGAGTGAGGTCAGGGGTTTAGTCTCAGAATCTGATCCCTAATCCACCCATTGGGCCCCAGCCCCCCAACCAACTTCTATGCTCCCCCCACCCCCGCCCTGAGACTCCACATCCTCTTGTCCCCTACCCAGACCTGCGCTGGTCATCACTGTCAGCAGGGGAAATGGTGAGGCACTCATCCATGTGTCCGTGAAAGAGGCGGAGGACGTGGCCCCCGGTCACATAGCCTGGAGAAGAGCAAGGAAAAGTGATCCCTGTGGTGCTGGAGCGCTAGACAAGCCCAGCAGCCAAAGTAGAGTCCAGGGACCTGCTTCTCCCCTGTGGGAGGCTAGGGGCTGGATTGCGGGTCTGCAGTTAGAGATCTGAGTTTCAGGGTATGAAATGTAGTCTGAGAGTTAGGCTAAGTCTAAGGCCTGAAGTGGGCCGTGAGATTTCGGGTCTGAGGTTGGGGATCTAAGTTTGGGGGTCTTGGTGTGCAGAGCTGAAGATGTGGGGCTCATGGGTCTGAATTGGATATTTGAGGTTGGAGTTAGAGGTCTGGGTCTCATGTTCCCTGATACAGGGGTTCGAGTTCCAGGGCTTGACTTGGGATTTGGATGCAGAGGTGCAGTGGTTGGCTCTGAAGCTGGGGTCTGAATTTTGAGTGTGATTTTGAAGGTCTGAGGCTGGCAGCTGGGGTTTGAGGTCTGAGGTTTATGGTTTGGAAGTCTGACGTTGGTGTCTGAATTTGAAGAGATCTGAGCCTTGCTGTTGAAGGTTGCTGGGTCTGAGGTTCAAGCCTGAGTTTCGGGATCTGCGCTTTGAGGATCAACGTGGGTCTAGCTCAGGTCTTGTGGTTTGGGGTGCGAGTCAAAGTTTGGGGCCACGTTTGGGGGTCTGACCCTGAGAGATGATTTCGGAGGTAAGAGATTAAAGGTGGAGGTCTGAGGTTGGGAGGCTGAGGCTTGGACTCTGAATTAGGGGTTTAGTTTGGGGATCAGTATTGAATTTGGGGGTCTGAGTCTGGGGCTGAGGTTGCTGTTGTGCTTGTTGTCTGAGGCCTACGTTTAAGTCTCAAAATGTGATGTTCTCAGCTTGGGTTTGGGTTTAGGGGTCTGATCTCCAGGGCCTGAGTTTGGCATTTGAGCTTTGGGGATGAATACTTTGGGGTCTGAGTTTGGGAGACTGATACTGAGTTCTGGATTTGGGGTCAGGTGGAGATTTCAGTGTGAGGTCATTGTTCGGGGTCCGAGGACATGTCTGAGGGGCAATGTGGGAAGTCTATGTTGGGAGTCTCAGTTTAGGAGCTGGAGTTATGGGGCCCTCACCCTCTTCATAGCCGGAGGAGATGGGGTTCATGTTCCACAGTGTCTGCATGAAGGAGGCGTCAACCTGGAGCTCCCCACTGGCTGTTGACAGGTGCTGGGGGCAACCAGGAGGTGGTGGTCAGAGACAATGGCAGTGGGGGAAATAGTTTCAGAGGCAGAAGCCAAAAACCAGGGGTGGAAGCCAGGAAACCAGCAGATGGGAGACAGAAAATTAGAGGTCATAGGTCAGCAAACCAGGATGGAGTCAGGAGATAGGGTGTTGGAAACCGGTAACTGGATCTCAAAGCTCAGGAAACTGGAAATTGGGAGTCAGGACGTTGGGACCAGAGACCAAGCTAACCAGTGATAAGGAGATGGGGTGGACCCCCTGTGCTTCCAACCTTGGGGGCAGTGGCAGCCATGACAGAGGTGGAATTGCTCACCAGGTAGCGCTCGGAGGAGACACTAACGAGGATGAGGTCATCCCCAACTCGGACCTTTTCTCCTTCCGACCTCTGCTTGGAGGCTGGGTGCATCGTCCACCAACAGGCCTCTCCTATGGGGCAGGGCTCTCAGGATGATGGCTACCCAGAATTCACTTCCCAAGGCCTTCTCTTCCTGAGCCTCCCAAGCCTTCTGCCGACTCCTACTGCTGCTACCACCTCTACTTCACGGTCCCCTATTCCTGCCCTCAGACTCTCTGCCTACAGTTCCCCTGTGCTTGCCCAAGTAACCCCATCCAGATGTGTCCATTCGCACCCCCAGAGCATCCCCGTGCCCGCCTCCGTGGTTCTTCAGACCTCCCTGTCACACCCTGCCCTCCAGCTCCTGCACCTGCTGCGTCCTCCTGCAGTCCCACGTCAAAGGCCAGCTTGTCAGTCATGGAGCGAGAGGTGGTGAGGCAGCTCAGGTACTAGGGTCAGAGGGGGGCGGTCAGCCTCTTCCTGGCAGGCACTGCCCACCCTGCTCCCTGCCCCAACCTGTGCCCTCTCAGTGATGCACTCACCATGCCACTGTGTGCATGCCGGAGCAGGATGGCATGGCCGTACAGGAGTGTCCGGTGTCCCCCACCCTGGGATGACTGTGAGGGGTAGGCACAGAGTGAGAACAGACACCCAATACATCCGGCTTATCCCAGCTGGGAATTTGATCCCCATAAAATACCATGCTCGGGTCTGGATGCAAGGAAGCCTTGGCTTAGACCCTCTCTCTGCCTCAGTTTCTGAGAAACTTGTGGGTGGAGTGTTTTATATTCCCAAAGCTCATTCTGGCCTCCCTGACTCCTTCACCTTGTTCACTAGGCCCTAAAGTCACTAGGGAAGGCTGCACCCTGCCCCTAGGCACAAGGACACTCAGGGAAGCCCCAGTGTCTCATGTTCCACGGACCTCGGCCTCCCTTGCTCTGACCTGTCACATTGTGGCTGAGCTGCAGCTGGTGTCTGCTGGGACAGTCCTGCTGGTTGTCAGAGGTTCTAACATCGCTTGTGGAGGCCTGCCCTGTGCTGCCACATTCACCCTCTCGAGGAGTGACACCTGCTTGCTCGAAGCACCAGGCCTCCCACCCCAGCTCTCACATGCCCATGCTCTGAGGGGGTCATGTGATGGGACCACGCGATCACATGGCAGACTGGAGGGGACTCACACTTGGGATAAGGGAGGTGAGGGGAGAGGTCCCATGCGGAGAAGAGCTGGGATCAAGGTCAGGGAAAGGATGGAAAAGAGGAAGAAGGAGTAAGGGGTGGGGACAGGGGCTCAGAAGCCCCCTCCCCTTCCTTCCTTCCTTCCTTTCTGGCCTGTTCTGGGTTCCACAGCCCTGACAACTGGGGTGGGAAACCCCAGCCCCATGAGCAGGATGTGAGCCCAAGAGGCAGGCCTGGGGTCAGAAGGACAGGTGACACCCAAGGCCAGACCTACCCACTTATCCAAATTGAGGGCCTGTGGGGGTGGGGCAGAGAGAGGAAGAAGAGCAGATGGTAAATGATGCCTAGGTCTTCCCACCCACCCCTAGCACCCAGCTGGCCTGGGTTGGGAGCCTCACCTCCACACCGGCCTCCACTGTGTTGGCCAGCATCTCCTGCAGGGCTCGGACGGACAGGGACTGCTCCAGGACAAAGCAACAGATGGCCAGGTCGGGAGGCACATTCTGGATGGGAGGTGAGAGGTGAATGCAGGGCCCGAGGGCCCCAAACCTGGCACATCCCTTGTTCTTAGTCTAAATTCTCACATCCCTTGGAGACCCACACTCAATCCCAACCCCCTGAGAAGCCCTGCCCTCTGCCACCCACTTCAGGCACCCTGAACCCTCCTCCCCAGTACCACAGAAGACATCTCTGCTGTCCTCACCTGTCAAGCACCTCAAGAACCCCACCCAAACCTCACAGAAGCTTCTACACTACCCTCCTGCTCAGGCACCCCACAACCCACCTAATCTCAAAGGATGCCTCAGCCCATGCCTCCACCCTCAGGCACACTGCACCCAGGAGGCTTCCCCACTTCCCCTGCCAACCCCACCCTTGATCTCTCCAGCCCCAGAGGAAGTCCCACCTCCTGGTGACCAGTGTAGCCCAATTCCTGCCTCCCACCTGGGACACTGGACACTGCTTCCAAGTCCCAGGAGGGCAACCTTAACCACCCTCCTCAGGTTCCTACCTGTCACCTCAGACTCCTAGACACCTTGTCCCGCAGACCCAAGGCTCTCTGCCACCTGCAGACCCCAGCCCCTTCCCCCATCAGGTACCATTGCCCCTCCCTTTCCTAGCCTTCGCCCCTCATCCCCCAGGTCACCTCCTCTCTCAGACCCTGAATTTACCTCACCCTCAGACCCCTCTACCTCTCAGCCTTAGCCCCCTCCCACTCAGCCCCCTACTAGCATCCCCCTGACCCTCCAGGCACTGTCACCTTGGATCCAAGACCCTCTGTGCTCTCAGACACCTGCCTCCGAAGAACCCCAGCCCCCTTTGTCTCTCAGTCCCCCCATTTTCTCTCCTATCAGCACCCCCTCTTCAGACTTCCAGACCACTCTTCTTTGGACCCCAGATTCTGTGTCCCTTCAGACCCCCTCTTCCCCTGGCCCCCGCGCTCTCTCCTGTGCTAACCTGGGCATTGCTGGTGGGCTCCAGGAAGCAGAGGCGGTTGCCAAAGCCCTCGGCTGCCAGACAGAGCTTAAGCTGCTCCTTCAGCACGGTGGCACTGCACTGTAGGACAACCTCGTCATCCTGGGGGTGGGACAGAGTGGTCAGGGCTCCTTGGCATTCACCCACATCCCACAGATATTGCATACCTTGGCCACTCACGTACACTGTCCCCATGAAAGAGATACCCACCCTTGCAATTTATCAAGTGAGTGCCTGTGCTGAACGCTCCACATTCTTCTAACATCTCCATGAAATAGGAGCCAGTGTCATCCTCATTGTAAAGTGGGGAAAATGAGGCTCAAAGAGGGGGCATGGTTTGTCCAAGGCTACACTGCTAATAAGAGGAGGAGCTGCAATTGGAACCGCCCTCTAGCTGACTCCAGAGGCCTCCAGGGGGAGCCCTCAATGTGAAGCATCAGAGGGTGGAAAGCATGAGCACCTGAAGTTCAATGGCTTTTAAGCTCAGCCTTCTCTACTTTCTCTTTTGTGTATTCTCTTTATAAAAAAAAAAAAAGATTTTATCTATTTATTTTTAGAGAGAGGGGAAGGGAAAGAAAGGGACAGAAACATCAATGTGTGGTTGCCTCTCGCATGCCCCCTACTGGGGACCTGGCCTGCAACCCAGGTATGTGCCCTGACTGGGAATTGAACTGGCAACCCTTTGGTTCACAGGCCAGCACTCAGTCCAGTGAGCCATACCAGCCAGGGCTCTCTTTTGTGTATTTTCTTAATAATAGCTATCATGCCTTGGCTGGTGTGCCTCAATGGATTGAGCACCAACCTGCGAACCAAAGGGTCTCCAGTTCAATTCCCAGTCAGGGCATGTGCCTGGGTTATGGGCCAGGTCTCCGGCTGAGGGAGTGCAAGGGGCAACCGATCGTACATCGATTTTTCGCTCCCTCCCTTCCACTCTAAAAAGTATATAAATAAATAAAATCTTTTAAAAAATGATAATAGCTATCATTTAAGGAGTGCTTTCTAATGACACCAGAATGGGATGCCAGAGCCTGACTGGATCCTGGATGGAGGGGAAATGCCACAGAGAACGGTGTTGCAGCAGCTGGTCACAGCTGAATAAGGACTGTGAATTAGAGAATGCTGTCACCACAGTGGTAATCTTCCTAATTTTGGTAACTACTGCAATTTGTGTGAGACTGCCCTTGTTTTTTAGGGAAGAGACACTGAAGTATTTAGGGGTTAAGGGCATCATGTTCACAACTTACTCTAAAACTGTTCAGGGAAAAAGTGTGGCAAGGGAGAGAGAGAGACAGAATGTGCCAAGTCTTCACATTTGGGAAAAGTGGCTGAAGGCCATATGGGAGTTCTTTGAACTAACCTTGCAACTTTTCTCTAAGTTTGAAATGATTTCAAGATTATAAATTAAAATTTTGAGTAAAATGGAAGCATTTTCTATGTGCTAGGTCCCATTGGAAGAACTTAACATGTAGAACTTAACTCATTGAATTCTCACAACAACCCTAGAGGTCAGTCCTATTATGTGAACCTGTGGAAACAGAGGCCCAGAGAGGTGAGGTAACTTGCCTGAAGTCACACAGCTGTCATTTGACATAGTTGGTATTTGATCTCAGCTCTGTGGCTCTGTATGCCACGCTCTGAGAACACAGGACCACCTCTTAATACATGACTATAGGAGCTCATATCTGCATTTATGACTAGTATACTAACATTTATATTAGTAGATGGAGAGTGCTCACTGTTTTTACTGACAGAGGTGTCAGTCAAAAATGAAGGAGACCACAGCTCTTAACTGCTGAGGAAGGCAGTGAGTGGTTATGCTGTCTGGTAGCTGGGGAAACAGATTCAGGGAGCTTAGGCGCCCTGCCTGAGGTCACACAGCCTTCGGTCCTTCAGCATATCACACAAGCATGTTTCAGTCCTGGGCTTTGACCCACATAGGCAGCCCTCAGTCATATCCAGCCTGGGAGGAGAGGTGGGGGAGTGGACATGCTGACAGGAAGTCCCATGACTTTTCTGTCCTGTAACCCCCAACCGTGACATCCTGACACTTGTGTATTCATAGGAATCATATAGCTTGCATTTATTAGGCACTACTGTCTGTGAAGCCTTATGCGCAGGACTTTACGTTCATCTGATAGACAACGACTGAGCATCTCGCGCTGCCAGGCACTGATCTAGAAGCTGCATATTAAGCAGCAAATAAAGCAGACAGAACCCCGTGCTCATGGAGCGACATCCTGTGGAGGAGACACAATGAACAGGTGAATAGTTTCATAATTTTAATGTCAGTCATAAGTGTAATGGAAAGAATGCCCCAGGGTGATACAAGAGAGTAGCTTTTGGTGTAGGGATGACATCAATAAGGGGATGAAGTGACAGCCTCTCCAAGGAGGTGACATTTCACCTGAGCCTAACACTTTATCCCAAACTGTAAACTTTATCCAAATAACGGAAGGAATCAGTCCTGGTCATCTCTGGAGGAAGGAGGGGCAGCCTGTGGCTGGAGGGGCCCGAGGGTGTTGAAGCAGGTAGGATGGCGGGCGTCAGGAGCTAGGAAGATTGGGAACAGATGAGCTCAGAGAGCTACCTGTACGCACCCCTTGAATCCTCATGGTACATATTTTTTGTCCCCATTGTTAATTTTAGTATATTTGCTACCAAAGCGAGCACTGTCCCCATTTTTCAGATTAGGAAATTGAAGCTCAGAGAGAAAAAGGAATATCACTTAGCCAAAGTTAGAAAGCTGGAAAATGACGAAGCAAGGATGTGAACCAGAGACAGGGGGCCTAATCGTTCGCTACACCAATGATCCTCTAACTTTGTCCTGTGTCAGTAGGAAGAGGAGTGCCCTGGTTAAAATGCAGCTTCCCTGCTGCCCCAGTCCCCGCCCCGCCCCTGCCCCCCACTGCCAATTATAACAGCCTGATTCAGTGGCTCCGCCTGAGCAGGGAATCTGAACAATTAGCTAGCCCTCAGGGGTTCTGAGAGGGGCCATGCTTTGAGAAACCCCAGCTAGGGCAGGGCTAGAGACCACCACCCATCAAAGGGAAATGAAATGAGTATGGGGGTCCACACCACCATGCTTAAAAAGGGAAATAAACAGGGAAATAAGTAGAGCAAGAACAGAAAATACCAACATGCCCATCACGTTCCAAGGGCTACTTACATTTTATGGAACTTGTTTCAGTTAAAAATAGGTGTGTAAGTGTGTGTGTGTGTGTGTGTGTGTGTGTGTGTGTGTGTGTTGATACCCCTTATGTCCATACTGACATGAATTGGAGGCAGCCTGATGTCCATCAGCAGATGAACTGAAGAACAGACTGTGCCACATTCACACAATGAGATACTGCTCGGCACCAAAATAAACTTTGATACATGCTACGTACATATATATCAAAAACAGTACCCTGAGCAAAAGAAGCAAGACCAGTGAGCATGCATTACATATGAAACACAAGAATGACTAGTGGAACCGACAGTGACAGAAAGCAGATGGACAGGGTGATTACTGCAAAGAGCAAGAAGGAACTTCCTGAGCTAAAGGGAACATTCCGCTTCAATCATGATGGTGGTCACATAACTACGTACAGTTTGTCCCACCCATTGAACTATAACACCTAAAATGGATGCGGTTATTGCATGTCACTCATACCCCTACAAAGTTGGTTTTTAAGTAATATACGTGTGGCGCTGGCCAGAACGTCATCCTGTAAACCAAAAGATCACGGGTTCGATTCCTGGTCAGGGCACATGCCTGGGTTTTGAGTTTGACCCTCAGTCAGGGCACGTATGAGGCGAACTATTGATGTTTCTCTCTAAAATCAATAAGCATGTCCTTGGCTAAAGATAACAAATAATAATAATGCATATGTGTAGGTGCATGTACCAGGTTACAATATAAAAATATATTTCTTACTGGTGGAGGGAGGTCTAAAAAATTAGAGAAAATCACTGTGCATTTGAAATTTATTTACAGCTGGCTTGGGCACAGAAGCCATTGTCCTCAGAAGCCTTGGAGGAGGTGAACTGACAGTCACTGAGCTGTGGCCTGGAGTCACCACTACAAGGGTCACCCAAGCAGAGTCAGGGAGTTTATTTGGTTATTAATGATTGTTGACACATCTTATGCAATGTATTTAAATTGAATTATGGTACCAGATAAAATTACAGATGGGAATGAAGCTTGTGTACCATCCATTATCGTATGTGGTCAATAAATTGTTTAATACCCTCTTTAAAAAACCAAAATAAACCAACAAAAACCACCACACAACCTAAGTAAAGTCCAAGTAAACACACCCAGTCTATGGCCAAGAGATGCCAGGGTCAGGCTTGTAGAACCCAACAATGCCTACCTTGGCAAATCTAAGCCTAGTTTTCCTCTTGTGAAAGCAGGAGGGCTGGGCCCCCAGGGCCTCTAGAGATGACACTTCCTGGCCTTGACCTTGGGCAAGTGATTCCACTCATGTTTCCCTCAAATCTCTCAGAGAGATAAAGATAGGGCGCTACCTCAGAAGATAGGGCAGTGAGGATATTATTAGATGTCTCAGAAGGCGGAGGCCCTAGGCACGGGGCCTGACACAGAGTGGCTCAGGGGCTGATGGCCATAGCCACGGTCTTATTAGGGCCCAAGAGGAAAGGAGGGCCCAATCCTTGGTGTCTGCTAACAGGTTGGAGCTGGAGCAAGAGTCTAAGGGTAAAGCCAGGCCTCCTCCCGTGGCTGAATGTTCAGCTGTCCCTATCCTTCACTACCAACCCCAGCTGTTTGTTCCTCCCTCCCAGGAAACCGGACCATATAACCAGGGTCCTATTCTGGGGCTGGGAAGCTATGTCAGCATTTCCCAGGGCCCAGAGTGGGTGGGGAGGGACCAGTGCAGGGTCAGCAGACCTGGCCCAAAAGAGAGAACATCTCCTGCTAATACTCACACCCACACACAGCTGAGACTCTGGGAGGGAAAAGTGAGAGGGACTCTGAGACGGGCATCTCCTCCCCCCACCCTCTCCCTGTGCCTTGTCCAGGCCCCAGAAGAACGGACTATTCTGGGAGAGACACCTGTTGTTCCAATTCCCATCCCTGCCCCCAGCCAGGGATCAGAGATTTGGGGACAAAGCTAGAGAAGCAGAGCCAAAGGCAGAGGGCTTGAAGCAAAAAAAAAAAAAAAAAAAGACAAAGACAGAGACAGAGAGACAGAGACACACAGACAACCCACAGAGACCTATAGGTAAAGGCACCACCCGGAGACTACTAACAGCCATATTTGACCTTCCTCCCCAAAACCAAGGTGGGAAAGGAAGAAGACCCAGAACCTGAGGGACCCCTGAGACCCTTAAGGGTCAGGAGTTCAAAGGACTTGGGTCTTCTAGCCCACCCCAGCCCTCTTCCCAAGAATTTATATAGGTCAGAGTCTAGAGCAAGAAGAGAATTAGGGCTAGGCTGAGGGGGAGGAGGGATGGCTAAATTAGGCTCAGGAATTAGAACCATCTTCCCCAAGTGCCTGCTTCCAGGGTGGTGGAGGGGGTGCTCCCTCAGCAACCCCCCAGCAGCCCCCCTCTCCCAGACAGACTGCTAATGTCAGAAAAGTTCCAAAGTCTGCAAATTCTCTGTGGTGAAAAAGGTGGGGATGGGGAGACGAAGAGAGACAAAAACTGAGAAAGACAGAGTGACAGTCACCCAGAGGGACAAAGGAAGAAACCTTGAGTCTCAGAGGCCACCAGCAATCAGGACAGAAACATCCGGAGACAGAGAGAACTTAGAAGAGCCCGAAAGGTAGCCCCAGAGACCCCTAACACAGAGTACGCACCGTCCGCAGAAACTGAACCTCATCCTCGCCCTCTCCTCCGTCACCCATGATATCCTGAGGGGAATAAGAGGAGAGGGACTCAGGCTGGAGGGGGCGGGCTGGTGATGGACTGGGGTCGGAGACCTCTGGGGTTTCCAGAGGTACCCGCAAGGCAGATGGAACTGCGAAGAGGATCCGCGTGCTGGACAGAGAAGGGAGGAGATCCCCACCCCTGGGTTCCCATTGGGCCAGGGTGACTCCGGCCACGCCCCTTTATTGGAGTCCCACCCACAAACCCCAAACCTTGGCGAGAGGAAACGGTTGGTTGGGGAGGGGCGCAAAGGCAGTGTGGGGGTGTCCTACCCGCAGCCGCATTTGGCCCAGGATGGCTATGAATGTGGCCCAGCACAAAACTGTAAATTCACATTAAAAATTTTTTTTTTTTGCTCATCAGTTTTTGTGTTCTTGTATTTAATGTGTGACCCAAGACAACTCTTTTTCTTCCATTGTGGCCCAGAGATGCCAAAAAGTTGGACACCCCTGGAAGGTAGCTGCCCTCTCCACATTCTAGGTAGGGAAGGGACCATCATTCTCCCATTTCACAGAGAGCAAACTGAGTCTGAATGGGGAGCCCCTGCCTGATGTCGTACAACAGAGCCAGGATGTGCACTGGGTCTCTGGACTTTAAAAAGCAGCATACAGCTCTGCTGGTGTGGCTTAGTGCATTGTGTGCCTGCCTGTGAACCAAAAGGTCGCCGGTTCAACTCCCAGTCAGGGCACATGCCTGGGTTGTGGGCCAGGTCCCCAGTAAGGTGCGTGTGAGAGGCAACCACACATTGATGTTTCTCTCTCTCTTTCTCCCTCCTTTCCCCTCTCTAAAAATAAATAAATAAAATCTAAAAAAAAAAAAAAAAGAAACAGTATACATAGTGATTAAAAGCAAGGACTCTGAGCCAGACAGTCTGGATTCCCTTGCCACTCCCTGTGTGACCTTGGGTAAGTCACTTTGTCTCCCCATGCCTCAGATTCCCCAGCTGGTGAAAAGGGTATTAATAGTACCCACCTCACAGGGCTGCTGTGCAAGGATTAAATGAGATTATCGCACTTAAAACAGAATCAATGCACAGTAAATGTTATGTAAGTGTTGCTGCTGCTGCTGCTGTTGTTGTTATTATTATTATTATTATTATTATTGATGAGGCAGGAATGATAGCCATGTAGCCATGGCAGAGGGCTTTTGTGTGCATGTTGCATTTCAGGCCTGAGCTAGTATCTTTCTACTGCATCTCAGTCAGTTTTCACAACAGCCCTGCTGTTACAAGGTTTCGAGGAGGCATATAAGTGTGCGGTCTTTACCACATGTAGTTTTAAGGTCACAACCAGAACCAGTGATGTAATTCCCACAGGAATGCTGTGAAGTCAGTACTCTTACAGCGCCCGTTTTACAGATAAGGGAAGCTGAGCACAGAAAGGTCCCAGCTCACACAGAGGCTGAGCTTGGGATTTGAGCCCAGAGCCAGGATTCTTAACCATTCTGCTTCACTGTCTCTACATTTGCATAAAATCTTCTAATTATAGCGAAAACCCACTTTCCCACGGTCAGGCTCCACCCCCAGAGTTCTAACCTTCCCTTCCCCCAGGGGCCGCTTGAGCCACTGAGGGGCCACTAGCTGGACCACCACTTTGTGCAGATGAACGTCCTGACCTTTGTAAATAGGAGAATTCTCCGAGGGGTAACCAGCTTCTCCCTGGGAGCTGGGGTGGAGGGAGTCTACAATTCCCTAAAACACAGGGGTGGAGGCCCAACACAGAAAGCCACACATACCTGGGCCTCCTGCCAGACAAGCACCTGCGTGCCTCTGGGCTTCAGTTTCCTTGTCTGTCAACTGGGCTGCTTTGGAACAATCCCCACCTAATGGGGTCTCGGGGAAGATTCTATGAGGAAACCAACTAGAGCCTATCACATGGTCACTGACTGATTCAGGGATCTAGTACAATTATTACTAACATGTCATGGTATGTATCGTTATACAAAACAGTATCTTGTATAATGATACATACCATTACATTATATAAAAAATGTTAAATGTATAATAGGTTGCTAGATGTTACATAAATATTGATGTATTGATAGAATTGTAATATATAGCATATAATATTGTAATACAGGGTCCAGCACAAATAATGCCCCTTTTTTATTACATAAAAATCTTTTATTACAAAATCATAAGCATATACCTCTGCAACATAACAATATCACACTCAAGCATACCATATGACATTTTAGGTGAAATGTTCAAATTTCTGTGCATTCACATACCCTACCAACCCCATCAATGGTGTCACTTCTGCCCGACCCTGTTTATAGCATGTAAGTTTGTACCATATTGTTGAATTATGTAATGCCTAATTATATAGTTATATATTTAGGCAAATGTAATCACATAGTACAATACAGTTACGTGTTACATTCTACAATACACATGTATATTAAATATTAAGTTTTTCGTTAGAATTTTATATATAATATAAAATTATTCTGTCACTGTGCTTTACATCATAAGATATTAATAATGTTTCTTTTTCTTCAGTCATCATTATGTGTTTTAAGACCCACCCATGATAGCTCGGGCTGGGTACCTCAGTATACCAACGTTAGGGGGTTGATCCCTGATCAGGGCACATATAAGAATCAAGCAGGCCCAGGCCAGGTAGCCCAGTCGGTTGGAGTGCCATCCTGACACGCCAAGGTTGCAGGTTTGATCCCTGGTCAGGGCACGTACAAGGAACTGCCAATGAATGCACGGGTGGGAGGGACAAGTTGGTTTCTTTCTCTCTAAAATCAATCAATAATAAATTTAAAAAAAGAACCGACGAATGCATAAATAAGTGGAACAAAAAATCAGTCTCTCTCTCTTTCTCCCTCTCTGCCCCCTCTCAGAAATCAATTTAAAAAAAAAGACCCATACCCTGGCCTGGGTGTCACCCCAAACCAACTGAAAGATCACAGGTTAGATTTCCAGTCAGGGCACATGCCTGGGTTTTGGATTCGGTCCCCGGTCAGGGCATGTACAAGAGGCAACTGGTGGATGTTTCTCTCCCTCTCTTTCTCCTCCCTTCCCCTTTCTCTAGAATCAATAAAAGAAAAAATTTTTTAATAAATTAATTTTTTTAAAAGAAGAGCCACCCATGATGCTCTGTGGGCCCCTTATCTGTGGCTGCAGGACCCCCGGTGACTATCTCCTTCTGTTTACCGATCTACTCCCCTGGGGGCGGACACCCAGGCTGTCCCCAGCTCCTCCAAAACAACGTTGCAGCGAACACCCTTGTCTACGTCCCCGTATGGAACTGAGTTGAAGGAGAACGTCTTATGTGCACGCAGGAGCCAACTGCAGGATGACAGCTCCATGTCACAGTTATTTGACTGAGGAGTGTCAAGTGGCCCCTGGGAAGGGCTGCCCACTATAGGTATAAGGGTTCCTAGGTCCCCACATCCCTAACCTCCGCTTGGCAGTTTCCAACCTCTGATATTTGCCAGACCCATTGGATGACTCACTGCTGCTTTAGTTTGCCCTGCCCTGATCAGTTCCCAATAATTTCCAGCATCTTCTCAGATGCCTGTCAGAGTTTTGCGTTTCCTCATCACCTGCTCATACTCCTTCCCCATTTTTCTATCAAGAGATGCTGTCCTTTCTTTTTCTTGCTGATTTGCAGCTGTTCCCTTTACATTCCTGACATTTAATAATGTTTCATTGATTTTAGACGTTGGAAATACCTTTCCCTGCTCTATCATCTGACATTTGTCCCATGGTGTCCTCTTCAAAAGAAATTCTTATTTGGATGTTATTGTGTGCACCCTTTTTCTGCCATATGAGTTTATGTAGTTTGCTTCAGAAAGCTGTCCCTTTCTGGTTGTCAGTGTTATTGTTGGTACTAACCATCCCCGCCAGCCCTGAGGGCAGTGCAAACACACCAGTGCCAGGGCCTCCCACACTCCCTGAGGCTTCTCTGAGTCCGGTCAGGAGACACTGTCCCACCATGAGTTGGGCTTAGCCAGGAGTGTCACATCACCTGTGACATGCTGGTGCTGAGGAGATGGGCTGAGAGATAGATAGCACATCATGGCAGCACGGCCTGAGACCTGAGAAGAGAGAGAGGAAAAGCAGCAGGAAGGGGAAGATACAGAGAGAGGGTCTGAAACTACACAGTGTTTCACGTCATGGAAAACCCAGAGAACGGGCTCTGTGCTTGTCTAAATGTTCTGGTGGGAAAAAAACATCCATGATGACTTCATTTAGTGCAGAAAAGAAAGGAGTAAACATATACTTATAAGAGAGTTTCGGCTGAACTGACTACACACCCGGCTTGGCAGAATCATGTTCATAAGTGTGAGCCACCGACTCCACCCCTGGGTGTGTGCCCTGTGGAACAGCACACTTTCGTGTCCATCGGGAGGCAGAGTGTTTACAGCCGCAGTATTCGTCGCAGACCCCAAATGGAAACAACGCAAAACAAATCAATCGATAATTCATAGAACAGTCACACAATGACAGATTATATAGCTTAAAAAAAGGAATAAACTACAACAAAATACAATAACATGGAAAAATCACAAAAACATGATGTTTAATGAAAGAAGCCAGACACAATAAATTATTCCATCTACATACAGCTCAAAAACAGGCAAAAGTGCTCTGCTCTAATTCAGGCTGGTGGTTAAGTTTTGGGAGGTAGCCCTGGGAAGCAGCTTCAGGGGGTTGGCAGGGGATAGAAATGTTCTGTTCCTGGATTTGGGTGATTGGCACATAAATATGCTGTTTGTCATAATTCACCAACCTAAACACTGAGGACTTATGCTCTTGTTTGTATGTCAATTAAAAAATATGTCAAGTATAACACATGTAGGTAAAAGAATAAAATGTGTACTCAAAGGAAAAGTCTGTATTTCTAGGAGCACGTATTCATGGACCCAAATAAATGCACAGCTAACAGATGGGATGAAACCCAAGAATATATGATATTGGTCACCCCTGCCTAAGAGGGACAGTAGGCTGGGGAGGAGGCTCCCAGAGGGTTGACCCCCTTCTCTAACGTTTTCCTAATAAGATAACAGTCTTTAAGACTGTGTAAGGATCTGCCCTGGCCAGTGTGGCTCAGTTGGTTGGGCATGGGCCCATGAAACAAAGGGTTTCTGGTTGATTCCCAGTTGGAGCACATGCTTGGGTTGCAGGTTCAATCCCCACTGAGGCGCATAGAGGGATGGCCGATGGATGTTCCTTCCTCTCTCGAATCGATGCCTCTCTCCCTCTCTTTCTCCCTTCCTTCCCTTCTCTCTAAAAATAAATTTAAAACGTTACCAAAAAAAGATTGTGTAAAGATTGAGTTAATATTTTAAAAGCCGTTAGAATAGTGTTTGGTATACAGTAGGCACTACATAAGGGTTTGTTATAATAAAGGTAATAAAGTAAAAATGTTTATGGGGTACAAATGGTGTTATTAATACTAAACTAGAAATAAAAGAAACATTAGAAGAAATACACAAAATATTATGTCTGTAACTTTCCATTCAAACCTTTGTGCATTGGCCTTACGGAAATATATAGACTTTTCTTTTGAATGTGTTTTTACATAAATGTGTCATATTAGGCATAGTTTTTTTAGAAAACTGCTTTATTGAAGTATGAAAATGACAGAACAGAGAATCATGGGTCTAGAGACAGAAAGATGGGGGAGATAGAGAGAGAACCCGCTGGGTGATGGGGGTGGGGGCCAGCAGTACCGGAAACCTCAGCCTGAAGGGATCCCCATGTTGGGGGAGGGGGGAACTTTGGTCTCTCCTCAGCCTCTTCCTTCCCCCTGGCCTGGGGCTGGGTGGGGAGGGGCAGTTCCTCTTTTCTTCCCAAGCACTGAGGAGGCCCCAGCTCCCAAGGGGCTAAGAAGCTGGAGCATTGGTGGGGGAGGAGAAGCTGAGCCAGACTCTTGCAAGACCCCTCCACGCCCCGCCCCACCCTCAGGAAGCATGAACAGGAAAGACTGCAAGAGGTGAGAGGACCCTCCAGGAGACCTGGAACAGAGCGCTCAAAGGCCCTGGGCCTCCTGCTGTGTGGGAAGGCTGAGAGGCACTAACTAGTTGGTAGAGTACAAGGCCCCTCCGGGAGCAGGGGCAGAGGGAAGAGCAGGGGGCACCAGGTGGAAAGATGTTTCAGGGAGACCGGAGCTGGCCAGGGCTGGGGTTCTTTGTGTGAGCATCTGTGTCTAGTCCGAGCTCTCTCTGGAGCTGGAACTGCTCGGGATCCCCTTCTCCCCACCCCCACCCTCATCCTACCTCCATAGGCTGGGTACTCTGTCCTCCCTGGGGTCTTCCTGGTTCCCCATCACAGTCACTTGCTGTCCCCTGAACTGGAAACTCCAGGCTCCTTTAGAGCCCTGCCCCAAGAAATGCGAGTGTGAGGCAGGGCAAAGCGGCTCCCCTGTCTCCTGAACCACTTCTGACTGCTTCAGATACTACTGGGGGCTGGCAATATGCAGGTAAGAAGGGCCTAGCAGCTGGCTATAGCACCAGGTTCTGGAATGGGCTTCTCTCACCTAGTCAAGCCAGCACTCCTGTCCTCACAGGATGATGGTCATTGGGTTCCTAACCGAGGCAGCTCCTCCAGCCTCTTCCAGCATGTCTCTGATGGACAAAGTGGTCCCCTCCCCAGCAGTTTAGTGGTTGAGACCTAGTTGCCTCATATTCTGGCTCTGTGACCTTAGGTAAATGACCTTAAGTGCCCTATGCCTCAGTTTTTTCTTCTGTCAATAAAATAATCATAGTCTCTCCTAGAAGGGTCACATAAGTGCTCAGTGAGACTCCAGACCAGTAGTTCTCAAGCTTGAGGGCTTGTAAAACACAGGTTGCTGGGCTCACCTCCAACTTCTCTGATTCTTTAAGTCTGGGGTGGGGCCTGAGAACTTGTTTTTATATAAAGTTCCCAGGTGCTGCTGTTTGTATAGGTTGGAGACCATGCTTTGGAAGTCACTGATCTAGATAGATAGGTGTCCCAACCTCTGTCCAGGACATATTTGGCACTCAATAAATACCAGCTGTTACTCAACAACATTCAATACCTTGGATGAGCCAGGGACATGGCAGTGCCCTTATTCTGAGGATCTCCCAATTTCTGGTTCCATGCCCCAGGCCTAGCTTTAGCCAGCTCTATCACTTTCTCTCTCTGCATCTCAAGTTCAACTTCCCCACCTCTGGCCACTTAATAGCCTGAGCAAACTAAGTCCCTTGGTTAGCACTTTTGAAGAGCAAGGCATTGAATACTCATAGCAGATTCCCGAGGAAGGTCCAATGATGACTCTCATTTTTCATATGAGGAAACTGAGGCCCAGAGAAAGTAAGTGACTAACATACCCATACAGCCAACATACATTTCTCTAACCTCGTTTTGTCTGACTTGTGGAAGCCAAGGCTGTTTTGCCTGGATTCTTCTCCCTGCTCCCTCCACCATCCCCTGTCTCTCCATTATAGTCTTTCCCCCAACAGGAACACCAGCCTCCACCCTCGGGCCTTGAGGAGGCACAAGGCACAGTGAAGGTTATTTTTAAACTTTCTTTGAAATTGCCTCAGCTCCAAGGACCCCACCCAGTTCCGAGAGCTCCAATATTTTCTCTCTAGGCTCCAAATCTGGGGACTCAGGTGGACGGCTAGACTCAAGTCCTACAGAAGGGCTGGATTGATGGAGGGGTCAAGTAGAGGAGAGGGAGAGATGGAATCTCAGGGGGCTGCTGCTCTTAGGAGGGCTGGGGAAAGAAGGCACGGAATTGGAGAACAAAGGGGAATTCTGAGGAGTCTCCCTGAAGGCACAACCTACTATGATTCCCCTGGGAAAGATAGGATTCTGGCGGTTTTTATCCATGATTTCCTTTTTTTTTCTTTTCTTTTTTTTCTTTTTCTTTAATAAAGAGGTAGAGAAACATCAATGTGTGGTTGCCTCTCAAGGGCCCCTCACTGGGGACCTGGCCCGCAACCCAGGCATGTGCCCTGACTGGGAATCGAACCAGTGACCCTTTGGTTTGCAGGCCTGCACTCAATCCACTGGTGAGCCACACCAGTCGGGGTGACCCATGATTTCCTTTAAGATCAGCAGTAATCCTAGGGGTCTGCCAACAGGAAGTGTCTCCCATGATGCCTTGGAATTGAACAGTCAAGGCGAATTTGGGGGCAATGCCTTGGGAGGGTCACCTCCCATGATTCTCTGGGTAGGAGTTCAGGGTAGTCTTGAGGGTCTTTTCCTGATTCCCTGAAGGAGACAGGAGTAACTCTTGGAGAAGTCTCTCATGATCTGGAATTCTCTGGGGATTTTCTCCCATGAGTCCTTGGGAGATCAGGAATAACCCTAGGATTTTGCCTTTGGGGCTTTGGGGTCAAGAAGGATTCTGGGGACTTGCCTGAAGGAAAGGGCTCCCATGATTTCCTAGGGGGGATGCCCACAGGAAGTCTCACCAGGAATGCCCAGGAAAGACAGGAGGACGGGGCCGGCCCCGACCAGCCCGCCGCCACAAGACGTGCCCCAGTCCCCGGGAAATCAGCAAGGTCATGGCTTCCATGGCTCTGGACATGCTGAAAGAGGGTGGCTGCAGCGAAGATGAACTACTGGAGAAATGCATTCAATCCTTCGGTGAGTGTCTCCCTTCCTGGCCAGCCTCCCCAACCCTAAGGTTGGACCAAGCACCCACCTCTCTCTAGGCCTCAGTTTTGGGAGTTATAACATGGAGTGTATGAAATGACTCTCAATCACTACAGAGATAAGAGACACACCTGCATTTCTCTTTCCTGAGATGTGGAGAGAGAGATGTAGTTTGATGATTATTTCCATCTTCAACGTGACTTGCTAGGCACTGTGCTGGTTCATGCATAGTACAGACCAGGAAACTGAGGCACAGCGGGGCCAGGCTGCTTGCCCAAGTTCATGCAGAGGGTTAGGAGTAGATGTGGGGTTTGAACCAGGCAGGTTCCAGAAACCAGTCTTCTAGAACCACTGGCTCTAGAGACTGCAGTTCATTGCCCAGGGGTCCTTCTGACTGAATCCCCTTCCCTGCCCCTAGACTCGGCTGGCAACTTGCGCCGCGGGGACCACATTCTCAACATGGTACTAGCCATGCACAGTTGGGTGCTGCCTTCAGCCCGCCTTGCTGACCGTCTGCTGACATTATATCCTCCCAGGGCTATGAGCAGTGGGTGGAGGGTAGAGGGCAGAGATGTGAGAGTCGGAGCTACGGGGACAAGATGAGTGGGCAGGTTTGGGATGCTGGATATCAGAGCCTTAACCAGAACTCAAGTACCAGGAGGCCACAGGAAACACACAGGAGCTGAGGCGGCTGCAGATCTGTCACTTGGTCAGGTAGGGCTGGGCCAAGACTTCCACACCCAAGACCCAAGACCCTCATCCTGCTACCCCCTAACACCTCCCAGAGACTCCCCAGCCCAGTTTCCCACAGACCTACCCAGCCCTACTTCCCCAAATCCCACTTTTGGTTTGGTTGTTAAGACCCTCCTAGTTCTGCCCCTTAGAACTCTCACCTCTTAGAGACCCCTAACCTGACCCTATAGACCCTCTCGCAGCTGGTGGCCAGAGGCCTCTAGCTCTGACCCCTAAACCCCCACCTCCCACACATTCCAGCCTAGCTTCTAAGAACCTCCTCATCCTATTCCCCCAAAATCAGATCCCCTGAGACCCCTCACTATCCTGTTACCTAGCAATGCCACTTCCAAGAGACCCCCACCCCCCAGGCTATCTCCCATTGACCCACCAGCCTGTGTTAAAAAGAGGCCCTCAATGCTGATCCCAGGGGCTGCACCAGCCGGGTGTCTCCCTAAAGCCTGACCTTCTGGAGATCTCCCAGTGCAGCACCTAGAGATTCCTCAGCCTAAGAGACCCCTTTTAGAGAGCTTCCCCACACCCAGCCTCATTCCACCATCCCTAAACCACCCTCAGGTACTGGCTAACCCAACACCCTGAGACAATGCACCAGGAGCCCCAGTTAGAAGAGGTTATAAATCGCTTCTGGGCCGCTGTGGAGCAGGAAGGCAACTCAGCCCAGAGGAGTTTGGGAGACTCCTCCAACCTGTGAGTGAGCCCCTCCCCACCCCTCCCCCTCCCCACTCTGCCATCTCCCTCCATACCCCCACATTCTCCATGCTAAGCCCCTTCAATAACCCTGCCTCTCTTTGCTTCCAGCCTGAGCCCTGGTGGCCCTGGCCCCCCACCCTCCATGAGCAGCCCAGGTCTGGGCAAAAAGTGCAAAGTGTCCTTGCTTTTCGACCACCTGGAGGCAGAGGAGCTGGCTCAGCACCTCACTTACCTGGAGTTCCGGTCCTTTCAGGCTATCACGGTGAGGACCCTACTCTCTCCAGCTAGGGAGAGCTTGTGGTGGGGCAGGGCCTGGTTGGGGGCAGGCAGGACTGAGAGGACCCCAGCCTGGACATCATCAGGCAGGGATCCCAAACTCTCAAACTTGGTGCTAGGAAAATGAGTTAAGCTAGCTGAGCACAGAGCCCCTGGATTCAAGTCTATCAGCCCCTTCTTATCTGTGTAATTTTGAACTCATCTTTCTGGGATTCAGTTTTCATATTTGTAAAAGTGGAGGTCATCCTTCATTGGCTGATTGGGAGAATTAAATTAGTGTGTCCATTTAAAAATGCTTGCCGAAATGCCTGGCACGTTAAGTGCTAAAAATAGGACCTGTGTCTGGTCCAGAGTAAATGCTACCCAAATGGTCATCTCACGTGCTTCAAACTAATGTGTTAACTGTTGCCATCACCATTTCAAGGGGAGTCGGGGATCTGTTCTTTGTTTTGTCTGTTTCATACCTTTGTTTCGTTAAATTTATTTTTCAGCTACAGTTGACATACAATATTGCATTAGTCTCAGACGTACAACATAGTGATTAGACATTTATATACCTAACAAATTGATCAGCCTGTTGGGATCTGGTTTCTTAATGTGAAAATCTCCTGACTGTGCACATGCGTGCACATGCGCACAGCACAGTGCATGTGGGGTGTGGAATGTGGACCCCTTGAGAAACAAATAGAAATCCATTTCATGTCCTCTTCACCATCCTTCCCTTGCTTATTGTACACCCAACAGGTACACAGTTAAGAGCAACAGGCTGGGTTCCCACCCTGACTCAAGTGTACGTGATCCTGGGCAAATTACTTATCCTCTCAGTGCCTCATTGGCCTCATCTCTATAATGGGAGTAATATGGTAGTCACTCCATAGAGTTGATGTGAGGATTAAATTAGTTAATATGACAAAGGACTCAGGAGAGTACCTGACTTTATTTAAACATTTCTCCTCAGATGGGAAAGGGCCATGGTGGTGTCAGGGACATGTGACAGCCAGGCTAGGACATATGAGGTCATGACTGCTAAGGGGATGGGTGTGTGAGGGGCAGGGCCTCAGTGCCACCGCCTACCCTCATGCCCACCTCACCCCCCAGCCCCAGGACCTGCGAGACTACGTTTTACAGGGCTCCGTGCAGGGCTGCTCGGCTCTAGAAGGATCCGTAGGTCTCAGCAACAGTGTGTCCCGTTGGGTGCAGGTCATGGTCCTGAGCCGTCCAGGGCCCTCACAGCGCGCACAGGTGCTAGACAAGTTCATCCACGTGGCACAGGTGAGGCCCGCACCCGCAGCTCTGCTCACTTTGTGGGCGCTTGCTCCTGTTCGGTTCTAGCTGTCCCGCCATGCCCTTGCCGGATGGAACCCACAACCTTGGAGCATACGGTGGGGCTCTAACCGACTGTGCTGCCTGGCCAGGGCCCAGGCCTTCTTCCTTGGCCTTCATATCACCGCTAGGAACAGCCCTGGCCCCACTCCTTTGTCCTAAACTTGACAGTTGACAAGGGCCTCCCTGGTCCATCTTCCAAACCCTATACCTGAATATTCTATCTCCAGGGCAATGAAACCATTTCTTTCACACCCTCTACCTCGCCGTCAAGCTCCACCCCAGTACCTTCGCCCCAGCAGCCCCTTCTGGATGGTGCCTGAGTTCCCCTCCCCTCCTGTCAGGTCTCTCCCTCCCCCCGCCCCCCTTCCCCACAGATACATTCCCTCCCTCCCGGAGAAAAGGGAAGCCCTCTCTTCCCCAGCGTGGCCACGCCCCTTGCATACTTCCTTGCAGACCACGCCCTTCCTCTGGCTTCTCCCACCCCCTTGCTTCCCTGCCCTGGCCCTTTAGACCTGCGGTTCTGCTGTCTGCCTGGGGTCTCCTGGGTCTGAGCATCTGCTGCTACTCCTCCCTGGTTCCACTTTCTCCCCGAAGCGACCTGTGTCCTTTAAACTTGGAAAAGGGGAGAGAGAGAGGCAATTCCCCCTGATGGCCAGCTGACCCCACACCTGTCTCAGGAGAGGAAGGGAAAATGGCAGAGGAGGACAGAGCCTGGGGGTCTGTTGGATTTGGACGAGCCCTCCATACCATTCTGGCCCCACTCACCTCTGCCTGGTTTCTGACTCGCGGCTTCCTGTCTCCCCTCATCTGTCTGACTCTCAGAGCAGCTGGATGTGCAGGTGCTTGACACCGTGACATCTGTCTGAATCCCCCATAACTGACACACATCTGTCCAGTCCAATGCCCCACGCTGCCTGACTCCCTCTACTTTTTTCTGACCTCACATTAGGCTGTCACCTTCCAGACCTCCGTGTAATGCCCACACACCTGCTGTGGCCCACTCCTGCCTGACACATCTCCCTCTCTGATGCCTACACTGACCTGCACCCACACATGTCTGAGACCCCAACCTCAACTGGGACACTCTCAACTGAGATGTCATCCGAACCCCCAACTTGGCTATGCTCCATGTGACACTCATCACCTCTGCATTGTCCTCCCTTCCTAGAGGCTCCACCAGCTGCAGAATTTCAACACACTGATGGCAGTCACTGGGGGCCTGTGTCATAGTGCCATTTCCAGGCTCAAGGACTCCCATGCTCACCTGAGCCCTGACAGCACCAAGGTGAGGTCCCACCACCCTCCCAAAAGTTCCAGTGGCCCTGAACCCCCACTTTTCCCCAAGCCCCTCCATCCCTGCCCTGGGCCCTGGAGCCACCTGCAGCCCTTACTTGTCCAAATCCAATAGTCCCCAGGCTCTGTCCTCCTCTGCCATTCTTCCTTCCTCTTCACCCATCAACCCATAATGCCAGCCCCTCTCACTCTCTGCGTGTCCAGCCCTGAGCAGGACTGGAGAGAGACGGACAAGAGAGATGCTAGCGGAGAACTTGCAGTCTAGATGGGGAGTAAAACGACGCCCCCAGGAGTGTGGACACTTGGGCCACCCATGGGAGGAGCATGGGATGGGATGTCCTGGGAATGTTGGGAGTGAGTCGTTCGTGAGTCTGGTGTGTGGCTGAGGTCAGGAGATGGCAGGGGATGTCTGGGGGAGATCCAGGTGAGCCTTGCAAACTGAACTAAGGTGTCTGGCTTTATCCAGAGGGCACAGGGGAGCTAGGGAATCTTTGAGAATGATGGTGGCATCCATGATTAGATTTAGGTTTTGGAAAAATCACTCTAGCATGGGCAATGAGAGACAGGGACCCAAGAGGAAGAGCAGTTTGGGAAGACGCTGACGCCAATGTGGGATATAGAGGGGCCTGGGGAGGTGTCCAGGACAGCACTGAGCCCCTGGGGGTCAGGAGCCCACACAGGAGGCTGCTAGGATACACTCCTCCAGGGGCTAAGGGAGCAGAACCTGCTTTCCCAGTAACATGCCACTGTCCCTCCCCCCCAATGTGGCCTCCCACACAGGCGCTGCTGGAGCTGACTGAGCTACTCGCTGCCCACAACAACTACTCCTGCTATCGCAGAACGTGGGCTGGCTGCACAGGATTCCGGCTGCCTGTGCTAGGTGTGCACCTCAAGGACCTGGTGTCCCTGTACGAGGCACAGCCGGACAGGTTCCCTGACGGCCGCCTGCACCTTCCCAAGCTCAACAGCCTGTACCTGCGGCTGCAGGAGCTGGCAGCCCTCCAGAAGCAGCAACCCCCCTGCAGTGCCAATGAGGACCTGCTGCATCTGCTCACGGTGAGCTGCCCTGCTCAGGCTGGGCTGTCTGAGGCTGAGCCTGGGGTGCTGAGATTTAGGGTGTTGGGTGGCTGACAGGCTGCATGCAGGACCAGGAGAGACTAGTGCTGGTATGTGTGAGCTTTGAAACTGGAGCTGCCAGGGTTTTTTTCCCCTAGGTGTGTGGCCATGGGCAAGTCACTTAACCCTTTGGCTTCAGTTTCCTTATCCACAAAATGGGAATAATAATAGGACCCACTTCAGAGAGTGGCTGAGAAGAATCAATCAATAATATAATTCACACAAAGTGCTTAAATTAGTATCTGCGACACAGTGAGCTCTATGTAAATGATACATTTTCTCCCATTCTCCCAGCACCTCAAGTGTACATTGGTCTCCAGAGCTGCTTTGGGTTTTCACACCTCTGAACCCCCAGGTCCTGAGCCTCTCCTGTCGCTAGTCCAGAGTCCCGAGCTTTAATGTATCCAGGAGTCTGAGCATAAAGCCAGTGATAATCACGGAGCGCTGGCTCTGGGCCAGGCACCACGCAAACACTCTCTAGAGGGTACTTCATTCCGGGGGGGGCTCTGATCATGCCCATTCTACAGAGTGGGAAACTGAGGGCCACGGAGGTGAGGTCGCTTGCCCACTGTCCCACAGCAGTGAAACCTGGACCTGAACCGGGGCAGGCCAGCTTCAGAACCCATGTGTGTGACATATGTGAGCTACCACACTATGTCCTAAGACCGGAAGTGCAGGACTCTCGAAATACATATAGAGAGGGGTGGGCAAAAGTAGGTTTACAGTTGTGAATATGCAAAACACAGCTTATTCTTGTACTATTTTTTATTATTGTATTATTATTTTGTATTACAACTGTAAACCTACTTTTGCCCGCCTCTGTATATATTCTAATATTCTAAAGAGGACCAGTCACATAATTTGCAGGGCCCAATATGGGGTTCCTGGTTCCAGATGCTAAGAATTTTAGGGTGGTAATGGCAGAGCATTGAATAAAGTGGGGGTCCTCCTAAGTGTGAGGCCTCCCTGTGACGCTGGCCCTGCCCTAAGATGAGTGACGCCAAAGGCCCTATGCTTTGCTGACTCCAAAAAGCCATCAGCCCAAATATTTACCAGGCACCCACTGTGAACCTGCCACTGCCCTGGGAGCTGAGACTCACAGCAGCAAGCAAGTCAGGAAGAGAGGCCGCTGTTCTTGTGGGCTCACAACCCAGTGGGGGGACAGCCCACACAGCAAAGAAAACCGTGTGGTCCTTCAGATGACAGGTGCAGTAGAGAGGATTAAGGCAGAGAAAGTCATAGAAAGGGGCAGGGGTTTGTGACGTGTGTGTGTGTGTGTGTGTGCGCTTTTAAATAGGATCCAAAAAGAAGCCTCAGTGAGACAGCAGCGTGTCTGGACTAGGCACGAGTGCTGTGCAGGGTGGATGAGTCTCAGTGGGAGAGAAGGCCCCAGGGGTCCCCAGAGAAGAGGGGGGTTTTGGGAATAGGGGAGAATGGGGGCCTAGGCAGGTCACAGGCTACAGGGAGGAGGATGGACACAGAGGGTCTGTAACACCCTGCCCACCCCCAGCTTTCCCTGGATCTCTTCTACACGGAGGACGAAATCTATGAGCTTTCTTATGCCAGGGAGCCTCGCTGTCCCAAGAGTCTGGTGAGACCCGACCCCTGATCTCTAACCTCTAGCCCCAGCCTATACACTGACTAACTGTGCCCCTCTGTCCCTGCCCCAGCCACTCTCCCCCTTCAAAGCACCCCTGGTGGTGGAATGGGCCCCTGGTGTGACACCCAAGCCCGACAGGGCCACCCTGGGTCGGCATGTGGACCAGCTGGTGGAGGTAAGGGGGGGACGAGCCTGGCTGCTGAGGGCCGGGCAGGAGGCTATACAGATAGCCTGGAGGAGGGGACCTAGGACTGAGGGGAGCATGACTTGGCCTTACCTTCTCCTTCCCATGCTCCTCTGAAGTCTGTGTTCAAGAATTATGACCCTGAAGGCCGAGGAACCATTTCTCTGGAGGACTTTGAGCGACTCTCAGGCAACTTCCCCTTCGCCTGCCATGGGCTCCACCCACCCCCCCGCCAGGAGTAAGTGCTTTGACTCTTGGGTCCCCCAAGGATGAGGATCTTGGGGTTGCCAGGACTCCGGGGTCTGGGAGAAAGGGGCCAGTCATGCTGAAGCAAGGTCTCTGCCCTCAGGAGTGGCTCCTTCAGCCGAGAGGAGCTGACAGAGTACCTGCTCCGGGCCAGCGCCATCTGCTCCAAGTTAGGCCTGGCCTTCTTGCATACCTTCCATGAGGTCACCTTCCGCAAGCCCACCTTCTGTGACAGCTGCAGTGGTTTCGTGAGCACTCGGTCCACTCTCACCCTTGGGACCCATGTTCTGAGTGTCCTAGCTCCTCCCGATCTGGGCTCAAACACCACCCCTTTCCTGGAACACTCAGTCACCAAGCCCCAAATAATCTCCAAATTCCAGAAAATCCTTGGGCCTGAAATAATCCCCACATTCCACATACACCCTAAACATTTGGATAGTCTTACATCTGGATAGTCCTACATCTGGATAATTCCAAAATCTAACACACACCCAAATCCCAGATGACCTCCATCCTGGATAACTGCCAAGGCACAGATAATCCCGAAAATCCTATTTAATCTGCAAACTGGTAGATTATCTCCAAACAGTCCATCTCTAAGTCTCTAGACTATGGATGATTTCCAAATGTACCCTCAACCTCTGGATAATGGACAAATCTCTCAGTTTCCAAACCACGGCTAATTTACAAACTTTGGACTTCCCAAATTTGCTTTTCATTCACCAAACACTTATTGAGCACCTCGCATGTGCCAGCACAGTTCTAGGTTCTGGGTGTGTGTGTACGTGTGTGTGTACGTGTGTGTGTGAGATCAGGGCAGGGGAGGCAGAGCAGGAAATGCAGCAGACACAATCCCTGGCCATAGAATTCCAAATTTGACCCACTTCTAATAGTCTAGGTGACTCCCCAAACTTGACAGAACCCCCAAATTCCTTTAATCCTCAGATCCCACATAAGCCTCTAGTGTTGAGAATTTCCAAAACCTGGATGGTTTCCACTTTCCAACAGCCCCTGCCCCACCCAGTCTCCCTCTCCTAGCCTCGGTAACCCATTCTGCTTCTTCTTCCCAGCTCTGGGGTGTCACCAAGCAAGGCTACCGCTGTCGGGGTGAGTGGGCACCAGTGATGGCGGGGGGAATTCAGATCTTGCAGTTTTGGAAGAATGGGTATGGTCCGGGCCTTTGGCCCTTAACTGGTGCTTCCCCCAGATTGCGGGCTGTGCTGCCACAAACACTGCAGAGACCGAGTGAAGGAAGAATGTAAGAGACCAGGGGCCAAGGGCGATATGGGTCTCCCAGGAGCCCCCGTCCCACCACCAATACCCCATGACAGCTGTGGTAAGACCCAGAGTGTGGCAGTCCTGGGAAGGGGGCTTGGTGGATGGGAATGAATCCCTTCCCATCATACCCACATCCCTCCTACCCATACCCTAGAAACAGGCCCTGAGGACAGTCTTTCCTACACACTCTGCCTGGGACCCGAGGCGGGGCGCCGCCTTCACCATGCGTGGACACAGACAGAACCCCCACTCCCCTCCTGGGGACCAGAGACGGTGAGGAGGGGCCGCCCCGAACCCCACTTGGACACAGGGAGACCAACCCACTTGCCTGGGGAACCCAAACAGATTTAGGGGAGCATAGCAAAGTAAAAATGTGTAAAAGTCCTCAATTACCTAGGTAGGAGAGTGTAGATTCTGGTTAATTTTTAATGTTAGAAAAGTAGACATGTCAGTATGTTCAGAGAGAAGGGGCTCGTAGCCTCTAGTAGAGCAGAAAAAGGATGTTAGGGAGAAAAAGAAAGAAAACAATGAGATGGCAAGAATTAGACAAATATACCGGGAGCTGCAATAAACGTCAGCAGAATAAATTCCACTTTTCAAAGGCAGAGACCAGATTGGGTTAAAAGAAAAAGGTCCACAGGGAACATTCATTCACCCACGTAATAGCCTGGGGAGGAGCTGCTCCTGGTAGTGAAACACCTCCTGGACACCCTCCCATATCACCCAACGTTTCCTCCTTCCAGGGCCCCCTCCCGGTGATGGCCTCGCCACCCAGCCAGTCCTCCAAGCCGAATTCCTAGACATTGCCTTGGTCTCTTCTCTCACTCCCTCCCCACAGAGCCGGTCCCCAAATCATGTTATTCAGCCTCCAGCAGAACTCCTAACGGGATCGCCTCCTCTGCATCCACACTGCCTTCGTGGAAGCACCCATCATCTCTTACCCCCAAAAGAAAGTTATGAAAGTTATTTTCTTTTGTGCATCAGAGTAGCTATTAATCATACTCTTCCTACACTTTGTATGTAGCACCGTGTTGGATATATTTAAACTTAGGCATTATCTCACCAACTCCTTAAACCTCCATTTGATGGATGAAGAAACTGAGGCTCAGCGAGGTTAAGGTGCTTGTCCAAGGTGGCAGGACTCAGACCGAAGTCTTCTGTCTGCCTCTAAAACAGAAGCTTCTGACTGATGGGCTACACTGACCGTCAGTGTGGGTCAGGAGTGGGAGGGGATAGGTTGGGAAGAGTTCCAAACTCTGGGCTTCCAGAGACAGGAGAGAAGGCTAGAGAAGGGGTGGAAAGGGAAGCCTGTGAACACCTGAGTCAGATCATGTGGCTCCATTCCACTCGGGGTAGAACCCAAAGTCCTCACTGTGGTCCACTCCACACCATATGGCCCTGTTACTTCCCACCACTTGCCCCTTCACTCATCTTGCTTCAGCTACCCTGGCCCCTAAACACACCAAAAACACTCCTACCTCAGGGCCTCTGCACTGGCCATTCTCTCTGCCTGGAATGCTCTTCCTCAGAAGCCCATATGACTCCCTCAGTGAGGCCATCCCTCACCACACTCAAAGTTGCAATCTCCCCACTGTCCTGATCCTACCTTCCTGCTTTATTTCCCTTCAAAGTCCTTTTTTCATCTGGCAAACTATACATTTTGCCTTTTTCTCTTGTTGACTCTCTACCCCTCCTTACCAGAAATGTCAGCTCCAGGAAAACAGGGGTTTTCGTTATTTGCCCCTTTTCACTGCTTTCTCCCTGGGGCCTAGAAGAGGGCTGGCTCATGGTGGGCACCTGATAAATGTTCGTTCAGTCCCTGTATGTCTCCTTCTCCATGCCCACAGGAAGGGAAAGATGTATTGAAGAGCAAAGGACTTTGAGGGTCAGAGCACCAGGTGCCTATTTAGACTCAAAGGCCCGAGACCACTACTCCTCTTCAAATCCATGCACTCCCTAACCTGGCCCCCACAAAGACAGGTCCTATAGCTGTTATAAATTAAATTTATTTTCCAGAGAACACGGTCCTTGGTGTTAAATAGTAGGTAGGGGATGGACACTTGGGACCTCTAGAATATGGTATGTGGGGCCTCATTGCCAGGTGCCAAGAAAACCCTTCAAATTGGCTCCCCAGATATTATCAATGGTGTCGGCAACTCCTAGAGGACACCTGCCCCAGCCATCAGTCCTCCTTTATTTCTTCTTCTTCTTCCGGCCCCGGCACTGGCGGCCTGCCTTCCGACTGCCTCCATCCTCTCTTCTGCTCTGCCAGCTGGGCATGGGAGCCTCCAACTCATTTGGGCGGCCCCCTCGGTCTGGCATGTTGCCCATAAGCACCTGAGAGTTAATTAGATTTGAGTTTCAGAGAAGAAAAGTATCTTTGACAAGGGGGCCAGAGAGCCAAGGGAACAGCATGAAGTTAAAAAAGGAAGAGCAGATTTCCGGTCAAAATGGCGGTGTAGGCAGACATGGCTTACCTCTTCGCACAACCACATCAAAATTACAACTGAAATATAGAACAACCATTGTGCAAGCTGTCAGAAATCAAGTTAAATGAAGTCTGACAACTGCAGAATTAAACTACTTGAAAAAATAATGAAAGAAAACTTTCCTAATTTGATGAAGGAAATAGATATGCAAGTCCAGGAAGCTGAGAGAGTCCCAAACAAGGTGGATGCAAAGAGGACTACTCCAAAGTACATCATAATTAAAATGCCAAAGATTAAAGATAAAGAGAGAATCTTAAAAGCAGCAAGAGAAAAGCAGTTAGTTACCTACAGGGGAGTTCCCATAAGACTGTCAGCTGATTTCTCAAAAGAAACTTTGCAGGTTATAATGGACTGGCAAGAAATATTCAAAGTCGTGAAAAGCAGGAACCTATAGCCAATAATGTTCTACCCAGCAAAAATATCATTTAGAATCAAAGGACAGATAAAAAGCTTCCCAGACAAGAACAAATTAAAGGAGTTCATCATCACTAAATCATTATTATATGAAATGTTAAAGGGACTTATTTAAGAAAAGGAAAAAGATCAAAGCTATGAACAAAAAATGGCAGTGAATACAAATCTATCAACAATTGAATCTAAAATCAAACTAAGCAAGTAAGAAGAACAGAGACAGGATCTTGTATACAGAAAGCATTTTGATGGTTGCCAGATGAGAGGGGGACATGGGGAAATGGGTGAAGAAGTGAGGAGATTAAGAAGTACAAATAGGTAGTTACAGAATACCCATGTGGATGTACAATACAGTATAGGAAAGGGAGTAGCCAAAGAACATACTCATGACCCATGGACATGAATGATGGTGTGGGGATTGCCTGAGGGAGTGGGGGGTGCTGGGTGGAGAGGGGCAAATGCGAAAAAGTTGGTACAACTGTAATACCATAATCAATAAAATATAACCTAAAAAAAATAAATGGCAGATATTAACTATTTGGGTGCAATGGGTAGGAGGCTCTGGGGACCTGGACTGTGGAAGATACAGGTCTGGAGCTTTCAAACTGGGTTCCAGGGGCCTTTGCAAGAGGGAAGTAAAAGTGAGTGTTGGCAAAGGTCCAAGTCCCCACCAATAGTAACAAGGACATGTCAACTTGTCTCTCTCATAGTTGGACTTTGTATAACATTTCCAGAAAATTAGTGTTTTTTGGTAAATATCCATCACTTATGTATCACCTGTAACACTATTTACTGACCATATTTCCTTAAAGCAAATACATTTTTTCTTTAATTTTACTGCACTCTGCTGTGCTAGACTTTACTTCCCTAATGTTTTTTTACATAGGTATAAGACTATTTAAACAGCAAAGTATGAGTCCAAATAGGTAATCAATTAGAGAGGTTTGCTTTAAAAATGACTAGAAATTGATAAAATAGGGTGAGTGTTGGCAGAGGAGTTTAAGCCAAAGCTGGAAAGGTGGGTGGGGGCTCAGTTGGACTTTGTTTTGAAGAGGCACTAGGGAGCCATAGGAGGGTTTTGAGCTGGTAGGGGGCAGGGTGTGACCAAATTTCTGAGTTAGAAATATCTTTCTAACTGCCATGTGGAAAGGGTGCTTTAGAGGTGATGACTCCAGAGGCCGAGAACTCAAGCAGGAGTGGACAAGGATGAGCAGGGTAGAGGCTGAAAGGCCAGTTTGAAAGCCAAAAATGCTGGGGCCCTTCCCCTGCCAGGTGCCCACCTTGTTGATGGCACAGCAGGTCCCTCGGCGGGCAGACTTGCTCGTGGCTGGGACAAGACGAGATAGGTCAGCTCGGGCGGCCAGGACATGTGCGATGGAGACATCCGTTTCTGGGGTCAGAGCCTCTCGAATTGGGATCAGCACTGCCTTCATGGCCTCCCCTTGGGCCTGGGGGGTGGGGGTTGAGAGGACATGGAGAAAGTGCCCAAGAGCCAGTCAAGGGATCTCTCATTTTGGAAGCGTTTCTTCCTCAGCTTCTCTAAATAAGAGGTACAGCTCTGATGACACTCCTAGCTCAGAGCTGGGAGTTCCAGAATGCCTTAGTCCCCTGGAGTCTATAATGTCCTGGAGGCCGTGATATTCTAGAGCCCTGGCTTCCCAAGATTCTACCATGTCCTAGGCCTCAAAAGCTACAAGAGGATAATACTCCTGACCCGAATTCCTCCTCGCTGCAGGGCTAAGCTCCCACCACTGGGCCTCCCTGCTCCTGCCAGAGTCCTATGCCCACACCTTTGCCCGATCACTCCAGTGGAATGCAGATGTTGTGAGGTCCAGGCGCTTGAGGAGGAGGCAGCGGCGGCAGCAGTACTGACCTTGTAGGCTTTGACACAGAGACTCCAAGGCTTCCTGGGGAAAAAGGCCTTGGTTATCCAGGGAACCCTTCTCCCTCCCATCTCTGAATGAGGACACTATTCACATACAGCCATACACAGTCTTACCCATCTGGGTGCGTCCAGCGGGTAGCTGAGGAGGGGCTGCAGGGACCCTGGGGGCAGGGAAGGCAGCAGCTCTGAGACCTGATGGGAGAAGGAGTCTGAGGCTGACTGGACTGTAAGAAACTGTAAGAACTCTCCGTGGACCCTCGTTTTACACAAAACTGAGGACCCAGGCCACGGAATCGAGGATGACAGTCATGGCTCCAGAAAGCAGCAGTGGCTGGGGCGTTCTCCTCCCACAGCCTCTTTTAGAAAAAGGGCTCTCCCCCTGCGAGGAAGGTAGGTGAACATGGCGCGGAGAAGGCTCTTGCTCTCTACCTTGGCATGGATATCCCGCAGCAGCCTGCTGGCGAGAGTCCCCAGCGTCGGTCTGGGCAATCCCAGGGCTTGAAGGATAAGGATCAGTTCCTGAGCCATGCCTGTTCCCTCCTCTGCCCCTTCCCCACCAGGCGGGGGCTCCACTGGGCTGGGATCCAGCCGGGGATGCAGGCGGAGGAGGCGGGAAGCCTGGAGCTCTGTGCAGAGAAAGCCTAAAAGTAGGGAAAGGGAGAGGTGAAATCTAAGAGTCCTGCCAGACCACCCACCTGGGTCAAAAAGCTCCAGCAGCTTTCTAGTTCCGCCCACCTAGGACCCTGGCTCTACCTCCAGAATAATCTCCACCCACTTCGAGACCCGGTCCCCTCCTCGAATTCGAACCTCCCACCTAAGGACCACCTGCTAGGCTCCATCTAACCCAACCCACTTGAGCTTCAAGACCGTCCCATCAAAATTCTAATCCCGTCCAGCTCAGAGATCCTAAACCCACTTCAAAGTCCTAACCCCAACCATCCCTGCCCTCTTGCGCGCCTGTACACTTGGACCACGCCCCTTCGGGAAAATCCTGGCCCCACCTCAACGCGCTGAGTCCACCTCCCCTTCCCCGGGCTCTAGAGGCTGAAGCCTCGCCCACTTCCGCATCCAGGGCCGTCCCCAGCTCACGCAGCAGGCGCAAGCTCGCGCCCCGCTCCCGCATCGCCGTCGCACAGTCCCCGCCGCAGAGTGCGCGGTCCGGGCAGTGCAGCTCCTGTAGCAGGCCGGCCAACTGTCGCAGAAATTCCTCCTCAGCGCCGGAGCCTGCGGGAGGCGAGAGGCTTCAGGGCGCGGTGGCGGCACCCGGGCGCCCCACCTGTGGGCCTGCCACTCCACACGTACCTTCGCCGGCGCTCAGCGCCTCCGCGCCCTCCTCTCGCTCCCGCTCCAAGACACCCAGAGTCGCCAGCTCCGCCGCCAGCCGCACGCACAGCGCCCTGAAGTCTGGGCACGATGGGCCCAGCGCCACAGCCCCCAGAAAGTCCTCATACCTGCGGTGGCGCCAAGGCAACGACAGGGGACGGGGGAAGTCTTAAGAATTTCTGAGGGCAAGCAGGTTCTTCCTAGCACTGCCCTCAGCCACACCCCACGCTCCTTACCCCAGGGCCAGCAGGTCGCGGGCCACAGCGGTCCCCTCCTGTGCCTCGGCCTCTGCCCCCTCCATGGAAACGACGCCTCTTCGCCGGGCGCGCGCCCCCTGCCGGTCGGCGGGAGGCCCCACCCCAGGATCTGCTCGCGACCCTGGCCACTGCAACGTAACCGACCAATAGCCGCCTCTGGAGAAGGCCCTTTGGCATTCCCATTGTTGCAGGAGGAGGCAGAGCCCGCCCCCAGGTCCCGCGCCGAAACTTAGAGCACCGCCTCTTTTGGTAGCCAGTCAGGGCCCTAGAAACCCTCCCGACTCCGAAAATCCAGGGTGAATTCAGGATCCAGGCTATCGCGACAGACCAGCGGATGTCGCTCGCGCTACAACGTAGAACTAACTTCGGTTTTCTTTCCCTCAGCCTGCCTCAGATACCCTCTGCTCTTAAAGCACCCTCAACCGAGTGTTCTCCCACTCTACTCCAAATCTATAAACTCGTTTCCTCCTTCCCTACTTGGGGTTGGAGTTACGTCAGGGGCCCAGAAAGCCCAGCTTGCCATTCATCCCCCGCCCCGCAGAGGCCCTCCTCATCGATCACAACGCGCCTGTTGGATCTTCACCACTCTGCCTCCCAGGCCTTGGGGAGGAAGCAGGTGCAATATACCATCGTGATTGAGAGATTGCACCCTAGGAGTCAGACCAACGAGGTTCAGGATCTGAATCCACCACTCCCACATGTGTCCCTGTCAAATTCCTTCCTATCCTATAATGGGGATAATAATACCTCTTAAGAGTTGTGAGGGTTAGAGTCTTGTATGTAAGTGCTTAGTAAACACATAAGTGGTACTCAATAATAACATATATTGAGCATTTCCTGTGTGTCACTGGGCCAAATATCTTGCCCCATTTGACTGAGTTTCAGAGAGGATAAGTCTCACTGCATATGTGGTGGTATCAGAACTCAAATTCAGATCTCATTCTAAAGTCCATGCTTTTAACCACTTAACCTATACTACTGTTAGTACTGCTACTGTTTTGTTGCTGCTGTTAAAAATTTTCAAGATTTAATCTCTTACAACTCTTATTCTGGTCTCCAGTAGTTCCTAGATAATTCTGCTGGGAGCCTGGGGATGGTGGGCGGAGGGGTGAGGGGTGCTAGGTATTGAGCCTCAGGGAAGAACAAAGGCCAGAATTTTTTCAAGAGTACTATATACCCTTAACCTGATTCCTCCTTAGTTCTATCTACCCAAAGGCCAGGTATTCAGGAGGTCTTCAGGTGACCTTAATAAAACATCAGCCCCAGCTGGTGTGGCTCTGTGGATTGAATGCTGAGCTTGCAAACCAAAGGGTTGCCAGTTTGATTCCCAGTCAAGTGCACATACCTGAGTTTCAGGCCAGGTCCCCGTGGGGGGCATGTGAGAGGCAACCACACATTGATGTTTCTCTGCCTCTTTCCCCCTCCCTTCCTCTCTCCAAAAATAAATTTAAAAAACATTAAAAATTGCTCAAGCCAAAATTCTGGAATCATAACCTTTTCTATCTGAATTTATAGACTCTACCTTCAAAACACGTACCATCTCTACTGCTCTCAGCCTGGTCCTGTGCACCTTTGTCTCTCCCAGGACCATCACAGCAACCTCCTCCGTCTCCCTGCCCTCCCTCCCCAGTGTCTGTTCCCCACAGGCAGCCAGAGGGAACCTGTGAACACTTAAGTCAGCCCACATCCATTCATGTTTGGAGCCTTCCGGTAGCTCTCTCTCACTCAGGGTGAACACCAAAGTCCATGCAATGGCCTGCAGGGTCCGAACACCTACCCTCATCTCGTAAGTACCCTCCTGCTCCCTCTCCTCCAGACACTCTGGCTCCCTTGATGTCCCTCAGACCTACCAGACATGCTCCTCTCTCAGGGCCTTTCACCGACTCTTCCCTTCACCTGCAAAGCTCTTCCCACAGACATCCACAGGACTCCCTCAGGGCTTAATTCAAATGCTTTTCAGGGAGGCCTAATCTGACCACCCTGGCTAAAATGGATTTCATCCCTCATCTCCACTTTCTCTTTATAGTGCATATCATTTTAACATGTCATTTATTTGTCTCCTTCACTGCAAAGTTCAAAAACAACTTGTGGGAAATTATTTTTGTGTTCTGTTCACTGCTTTATCTACAGGGCCTAGAACAAGGCTTGGCATATAGTTGTTGCTCAATAAATGTACTTGATGGGATGCATAAACTCAGCTGGAGGGTCTGCTTGGGACAAGGATGGGAAGAAGACAATCGAGAAGGAGACTTGCTTGGGGTCTTGGGGCCTGTGGACAGCAGAATTCATGGGGCAGCAGGTCTCAGGGAATATCGGTATAGAGAGGTCTGAGTCCAAGATGAGTGGATGGGGCACATCGGCACAAATAAAGAACACAGGCTGAGTCTTTGTCGAAGATATTTCTTGGAGCGAATATCTCATGCCCTCTCCTCCGATGACAAGGCTGGGTCTTTGGCTCCCCCACCACTTCAACCTGCACTGACAATAACAATATTGAGGTCACAGACTGGCTTGGAATCAAGATCAGGAAGGTAAATGTCAGGATGCCTCCCCTAAGTCTGGAGGCCAAGTAACCAATCTGAGGGGCAAGCAGCTGGGAAATTGGGCGCGGGGACTCCAGGATCCCAGGTCTTGAGGTCTTCCTGGATCCCAGGGTCCACTCTCCATGCACCCTTGATTTGGGGGTGATGAAGAGAATTCATGGATCAGAGGTGGGTATCTTCAGGGAGCAGGACTGGGAGACCTGGGAGAGGTGGTGCTGGGGTAACCTTCCCCCAGCCCTCACTGCTTCATCTGCAGATCCCACAGCACCTTACAGCACTCTGGTCCCCTGTCCCATCCCTCCCCAAAACGAGGTAGGTTAAGAATGGAGCTTCCCCTGCCCACTACAGGAGACTGAGACACAGAGAAGGGAATGGGGACCTAGGGTGCCCCAGCCCCCAATCCCTTTGCCCCCAGCTCTGGTGAGTCTGATGATGATGAGAGCTGGGCAGAGTAGGGATGGGAGGGACACCCCCCTTTTTTCTCACCTCTCCCAGGGCCTGGTTGGGAGAGCTGAATCTCACAGGTTCCAGATGTAATAGTTAAACATTTAAAGGAAGTGACAGAAGGTTCTATCCATCCCTCTGGCCCCTTTGACCTATCCTTGAACCTCCACAAACCCACCCAAGTGTGAATAATATAGAAAGGTAAGTGCACAATTCCAGATACTTCAGACCAGATGCAGGTCCCGAGCCCACACAACATTGAGATTGTCTTGCCCCAAGACTTTGACTCCTCCCTCGTGACCCACTCAGGACCTTAGATTTGAGGGACCCTGGAAGTCCTATTCCAATTAGGGAAAAGAGACTGTGAAACCCCCCTTTCCTTGAAGAGGGGTCTCAGAGGGCCATGAAACGGAGGGACAGAGTGTGTGTGTGTGTGTGTGCACCAGCAGAGCTATAGCTAGCCCAAAATGTGCCTTTGTGCAACTTAGAAAAATGCACACCTTCCTCTAAGGGCAGTGTGGTGTGTATTCCAGCCCACTCACCACCTTGGCCCTGTGCCTTTGGTTAATGAACAGCCTGCACAATCATCTAAGGCAATGTTGGGTCCTAGAGATGGGAGTGGGGAAACTCTCATTGGTCCTGGAGTCCAACAGCATGAGCTCAAGAAGGTGGGTTTTTCCCCCCGAGGATAAAGCGATAGTTCTGTGGGATGCTGGGGACACGGGTGGGGCCCCTAGGACTAGAATTCCAGAATCTGGGACCTTGGGGTCTCAGGGAATATCAGGCTAGAGAGGTTTGAGTCCCATGAAATCAGATCTGAGGGTGCTAGAGTCCTGGGGCACCTCAGACCTGTCTCTGGTATGGAGGGACCAAGGTCTTGGATCAGGGATAATCCCAATGCTGTATAGGCTTGAGCCCTGAATTTGAAGGGTCGGTGGCACCTTGGGGTCTTGGATCCAGTGCTTCTAAAGCACCTTGGGGTCACCCAAGGACTGGGGACCAATGGGACAGAGGTCTGGGTTGTCATGAACATCTTCTGGGAGCTGGGCTTCCAGCTACTAGGGGATTGGGGTTCTGTGGGTACCAAAAAGCCAAAGATTCCAGGACAACGTGGGGGCTTGAAATCCAAGTCCAAGAGGGCTATCTGAGGATTCTGGGACCAGTGTCTTGGGCCCTGAGGTGTTGATGGCCTTCAGTCCTAATCTGAAAGTACTAGATACCTCAGCATCCTCTAGACGAGACCCAACGCTCCTGGGAACACTGGCTGGTTAGGGAGGGGGAGTGGGGGAGCAGAGTTAGGTCTAAAGCAGTCTTTGATCCCTGGTCCCCAGAGCATCTTGGAGTCTAATGTCTGGATACGGGGTGGTCTGAGATGGTTCTCTCAAGCCATTTTGGTCAGAGAACATCTGCTTGAGCATATCCAAGGACCCAGATCATCTTAAGAGGGCTTGGTGTCTCAGGGGTCCTAGAGCTACAAGAATACCTTAGGTATGGGTGCCTCAGGTTTTAGGTGAGTACTCAAGGACCATCTGGGGTGGTTCTAGGTCCTGTGATCTCAAGATCTGGGAGTAATTGTACACAGGCAGGGTCAGGTATTGGCAACCCCTGACTAATAATTCTGGGGCTGTAATCTGACGGTTCGGTCAGGGATCCGTGTGCTCCCAGGCCTGCGGGAGGTGTGAAGCTGGGGGATGCCTGGTGTTTCCTCAGTCTAGGCCATGGCAGGAGGGGGACAGCGGGATGAGGACGCCAGAACTCAGGATGCCTGGGACCTCTCGGGCAGATAGCCCAATGAAGGTGGGCCTGGGATCCCACAATCCTAGATTTGGGGTCCAGGTTCCAGGTCTGGGGTCTCTCAACCCAAAATCAAGCTCCAAGTTCCGGGTGTGCCTAGGTTTGGGTTTTGGGTCCGAATGGAGTCCGGGGTCCTGGACCCTCAACTTTGTCAGGAGACCCGACCCACCAGGCCATCCTCACCGCGCAGCCTCCTCGTGGCGACCCCCGCAGCCAGCGCAGCCGCATCGGGCCGCAACCCAGTGGCAGGCGCGCAGGGGTGCATAGCAGCAGAGGCAGGGCACCGCCAGGGAGAGTGCTGCCAGTGCAGCCCAGCGCGCAGCGGGGCGTGGGTGGCCCGGCTCGCAGGCGCAAGGGTCCGAGAAGTCGCCCTCAGCGTCAGACAAGCAGTGGTAGAGCAAGCTCTCTGCGCACCACAGGCAACTGAGACGGCGCACCAGCAAGCGACCTGGGTCTGGGGCCTCCGCGCAGCGACCACCACGCCCATCTGCTCTGCGGCGGAAGAGCGCTCGGCAGTGCACGCAGCGCGCCGCCTCCTCCGCCTCCGGGGACGCCTTGGCAGGAGCTGGGGGCACAGTCTCTGTGAGAGGGGCGGGAAGGGCAGCTGGGGGCCCCTGGGCTGCACCCCTCAACGCGCCAGTCTTGGCAAAGCGTACAACGCAGGTGGACAGGGTGAGGGGCGCAGGCAGCCCTGTGCGCCGATAATCCTCGTAGCCGCGGCCACCCCAGCCAAGGCCCCCTGCCCCGCCCAGGGCCTCTGAGTGTTCCGGAATCTCCGTGAATGGTAAGAGCGGAGGGTAACTCTGTGGGATGAAGGGACAGGAGAACCCGTTAGCGGGGTCTGTGAGCCCCCCACATCGCACAATCCCAATCCATCCGTCTCAGAAAACCTGAGAATCCAAAGGCCCTGCCACAGGTTTCATACATGCGAGAATGACTTCCAAACCGCTAGCCCTCTCCTCTCCTAAGGACAGAGGAAATCTAGGGACAGACAAGAATCCAGGCAACAAGCCCACATCTTAAGGACCCAGTAGTCCAGGTCCCAGGCCCATCCTCTCTCAGAATGAAGGAGTCCCATCCCCCAGACTCCTCTATGCTCAGACCCAGTTCTGGACCGCAACCATCTCTTCCTTCAGAATGCAAGGGTCGGGTCACCAGATCCCTTTTATCCCCTGGGATGCCCAGCCCCATCTTGCCCCCAGCCTCATAATTTAAGCAGTCCAAAGAACTTCACTGAGCACCAGCAACCCCCTAATATACTAGAATTCATTGTCCAACTCGTCTCCCAAACCCCTCTGGAATTCAGAACTATCCAAAATCTCCAGGAGCGCAGGAGGCATGGGAAGTTCTCACCCAACCCTTCGAGGAACCCAGGCCTACAGGCTCCCACCCCAGCCCACCCATTAACGCAGGCCAGCCATCCTTTAGGATGTTTGCAATTTCTCCCCTCTCTGAAGCCTCAGTTCCCACCCACTCTGGGTCCCAGACCCCACGGGGAGTCCCAGACTTCCGCAGGGGGTCAGAGGGCACACCTGAGCAGAGGGGCGTCGGTGCTGGGGGGGCGTGGCCAGCCCAAAGCCAGAAGCTGACTCCACGATGACTGTGGGGGCCGCAGCTGCAGCAGTGGTGGGAGGTGTCTCCTGGCGGCTGTGACTGGAGGAGTCGCTGTCCACGTGGGACTGGAGGAGATTGGCGGCCTCAGAGCTGGACCAGCCCAGCCCAGCAGATGCCCTCACACAGACCCCCTCCCATTCCATGCGAGGGCTCTGGGGCCAGACAGGCCTGGATTCAAGCTCCAGCTCTGCCTTTGACTGTTTGTGTGGCCTCCGGCAAGTGAGCTCATTTCTTTGAGCCTCAGTTTCCTCCTCTGTAAAATGGGGATCATAACGTCTATTCATAAGGCTGTGGTTAGGGACCCACTGTAAAGGGCATAACACATGCCTGAAGTTTAGAAAGAGCTGGAAATGGTTATTGTTGCTATTATTTGACACACACACACCGCCCCCTGCCCCCCCCTTATCTGCTCAGCTCACCAACCTACAGAACATGGAATCATGCCCATCCCTTCTCAGAAGCCTTCTCCCTTGGCCAGTCAGCTGCCTTCCTGCCTCATGCCTACCACCACACCTTTATTGGGGTAGAGTCACCCACCTGGAATGTGTTCCTTCCCATCAGGACCAAACTTTGTCCTTTACAAGGTGAAACACCACTTCTCAGACCCTCAGTTTCCTTTCTGTAACTTGGGAATCACTCCTACCTCATCCGTTTACTATCTTCAATAGCCATTCATTGAGCACCCACGACGTGCCAGGCTCACAAAGGCTGTTGTGAGCCTCTGAGATGGAGCATGGAAGGCACAGCATCTTTTCTGAGTAAGGGCTCAATGATCGACAACTGTCTATGTGACTTTTGTAGACCCACCTGCATCTCCCACTGCCCTGTGAGTCCCCCTGGTTTGCCCAGGGAACCAGTTTTGTTCCTCAGTGTTCTCAGGCAATCCCCACTGTCCCCAGCAAGTGCCAAATCGCATTGGAGATTCTGTGCATTTATTGATTCAAGAAATTTATTTTACACATCTTTACCAAACACTTACTGTATACCTACCAGCCCTGTTTTAAGCCTTGGAGATGCAGCAAGAAAGCAAGAAAAGATCCTTGCCCTCCAGGAGCTGACATTCTAGTATACGAGAATGACAGTAAAACTAATAGACAAGAAAATTGTCTAGTGGGAAAGAAGGTAAGGAAAATATCTTAGAAGCTGGGAAAAAATTAGAACAGGATAAGGAGCATTAGGAGGTTGCAATTTTAAAGAAGTTCCTCAGGGAGGGCCTCAGTAAAAAGGTGACGTGTGTAAAGCCCAGAAGGACAGGATCTAAGGGAATGAGCCATACGGACATTTAGGGGAAGAGTGTTCCAAGGCAGAAGGACTAACCAGTGCAAAGCCCCTGAGATAGTAATGTGCTTGCCCTTTGCTGTGTGTGGGAAGAGGGAGCAGGAGATGGGGTGCGGGGGTGGGGGTGGGGTGGGGGCTGACAATGAGAAGCTGGTGGGATGGTCTGGTTGGGAGATGAGGTTGGGCAGTTACCAGGGTGCAGACGGAGTCTGACCATTTTGAAAGTGAAGCCAATACTTGCTGACAGATTAGATGAGGAGCATAAATAGCGGAGTCAAGGATAACTCCAAGTTGTGTATCCTGAGAAATTAAAAGGATGACTTGTCATTAACTTGTTCATCCATTTACTTAAAAAAAAAAAATATTTATTTATTTTTAGAGAGAGGGGAAGGGAGGGAGAAAGAGAGAGAAACATCAATGTGTGAAAGATAGATCGATCGGTTGCCTTTCGCACCCCCTCAACCTGGGACCTGGCCCACAACCCAGGCATGTGCCTTGACTGGGAATGGAACTGGCAACCTTTCCGTTTGCAGGCTGGCACTCAATCCATTGAGCCACACCAACCAGGGTGATTTATTTTTAATATTTATTCATTTTTGCAGTTTGCCTTTCTTTAAGTTTTTTTCTGCCTTTCCACACTAGAAGCTCCATGAGGAAAGGGACTTTGTTTTGCTCACTGATGTATCCCCAGTGCCTAAAACACTATTATTGAAGGTGCTCAATAAATACTCTTGAATATGAGTGTGTGAACATGTTCTATCATGATAGAACAGAAACTACAATCACTGGGATTGAACTGACCTGATACTTTGGTCACAAATTTCTGTCCCCAGCATGTGGTCTGGTGCCTGATACACAGTAGGTGCTCAAGAATATTTGTAGAATAGAAATAAATCCCTGCCCTTCCAGCAGAGCTGGTCCTGAAGACTCACCGTCAGAGGGCAGGGGGTCTCAGCAGTGTCCTGGGAAGGGGAAGAGGAAGAGGAGGAGGAGGAGGAGGGGGTGAGCGAGCCTGGGGCATGGAGAGAGGCAGAGAGTGAGTTATGTGGACCCCAGCTTCTCCCACCCCTCCATCCCAGCCCCCAGTGCCCACCACCTGCAGCACTAACCTTGACCCAGTGCGGCCAGTGCAGTCAGCAGGCTCTTCTGGAACTCATCAGCCTCTGCAGGACTCTGAAATGTCAGCCCAAACTTGCAGTCACCCAGGCTCCAGTGATGAAAGATAGGGTTCACCTTGTTGTAAACCAGGCCTGGCCTCAGGGGACACTCCAAGGTGGTCTGAGGGGCAGGAGGGAGACAGGTCAGATACCTCCATCCAGCCATGCCTGGGACTTCTCTACCCCCAGCCTCTCTACATACCCCAGCATCCCACAAACCTCATTTCTCAACCCTAGATACACCTCTGAACCCTGACCAATACCACCCTGCAATTTTATTGAGTACACATCTGATATTCCAATTTCCCCCAAACTCCTTACATTTTCCCAATACACCCACCCCAATATTCCAATAGGAATCCCAAATCTTCTCGAGTCCCTCAAAAAATTCATTAGCCCTCTTCTGATAACCCAATATTCCACCTTTTGACTCAACAGTACTCCCCATACTTTATTAAATACCTCAAAATATTACTGTTAATCCCCTCAGTGCTCCAATAGTCTCCCAAAATGCTAGCCCCCCAATTCTTCTCAATCTCCCACAGATTTCCCCACATAATGCCCAACACCCTAGATGTTCCCTCATACCCTTGCCCAACAATCACTACATTCCTTCACATCATTTCGAATCCCCATGCATTGTTCCTTCTGACCCCTGCTCTGCGATGCAACCTTTCCTCCAAGACTTTGTAAAACATCCAGATCTTTCTACTACACCCCTAGCTGAAACTTCAACAGTGTCCTTCCAAATTGGGCCAGATAGCCCAGAATATTCCAGCTGAACCCAAATATAGGATTATAAACACTATTTGACATTTCCAGATGGTCCCTCACCAAATGCCTCCATATACTTCGGGCAGACAGGGGCCAAGAGTGAGAATCTCTGAACAAAACCAAGCCATGAGAGGGCTCTACGCAGAGGAAGGATATGATCTCAGTAGGTGTTAGCAGAGCCCCTGCAGAACACACTGAGGTGGGGGAGGGAGCAGTGCAAGGAGAACAGTGAGGAGGCTGCTGTGACAGTCCCAGGGATGATGGCAGTGGACAGGACCTTCTTAAAACCACAAATGTTCCTGAAACTCCCAACTCTTATCTATAGGACAGATATTCACTTCTAAACTCCATTCCACACCCAGGTCTGATTCCCAGGCTTGGAGTTGACCTGACCTCACCTTCGCACTCCCAGCCCCATTTCCTATTTCCCCATGCTCCCACCCTACTCCCAAGCCCCACAGTGGCTCACTTTCTGGTCCCGGAGTCGCTCCCCGTGGATGACGTAGTGCCCCTGGCGGGCCCCCCCCTCGGGCCTGGCCCCTCGGACCCGACATACGCTCACCTGGCTGAGGCCCCCGCCCCCCACAGGCAGCCAGCCCCCACTGGAGTCATCTCGGGCCATCACCACAGCTCGGACCCGAACCATGTACCTGGAGGTGAGGGGACAGGGCATGGTCAGTGAGCTCCAATCCTGTTCTCCCATTCAATGTTCCCCTAGCCTTCATCTCCTCTCTTCTTCTCTCATATCTGGATCCACTGTAACCTTCACCACTGGTACTCAGCTTATCTTCCATTCCCACCTTCTCCCCTACTCCCTCCTTTCCCCATGCCCTTCTTCCAGCATGGCTTCTTTCTTTCTCATGCCACCTCTTTTCTCCTGTGCCTACCTTTTCCATACCTACCTTTTCTCTCCATACCCCTTTCTTCCCTCTCCCCATCTTTCCCATCCATACCCCACAGCCTCGGTTTCCCACTTCCCTTCTCCTTCCTGCTCATCCCCTATCAAATCCCATCTCCTCCATTCTCTCCTCTTCTTCCCATACCCACAGCCCCACCCATCCTTCCCCCTCACAGCTGGGTGCCTGCGCATATGTATTTTCTTAGAGCCCATCAATTCAGCTCCAGTCCCCCTTACACTGCCTCCGCACCTCGCCGCCCAGGCCACTGGCTGGGTGAGAAACCCAGGCTCTCTTTCTCCCACTCCTTCCCGGATTTATGAATGAGACCGGATGCAAAGCTCACTGAGTCACCCAGTAACGGGAGATGGTCAGGGAGAGAATCAGAAATGGCCAGAGAGAGGCCGAAAGGGAGATGGAGGCAGGGGAAGCCAGAAACCGGCGATCGAGACACATCCAGAGAGCATTTCATTCACAAAAAACCAAACCTGTTCCCTCAGGCCCCGGCCGAGGGAAAGCAAAGCAGAGATTGACTGGGGGAGGGGGAGGTTTGATCCCTCCTCCTCCCCGCCCCAGCATCCTTCAAAACCATTTTACCCCGCCCCCAGCTTAGGAGACGTAGCCCTCCACCCGGTAATCGGGATCGCCGTCCAGCCCCTCACTACCACCAAGCGCAGGGACCCGGGCGCCCCAGACTTAAGGGCCCATGCAACGAGCTCTAGTCCTTTCCCCCACTTGCAGGCTGCCAGGTTTCCCTAGCCCTTCAGTAGAGGAAGGGGCGGCTGCAGCGCCCCTAGCCCCCTTTTCTCAATGGGATGGGATTTTGTGAATGAGCAGTCACGTGACTCTGCTTCCTTTGTCCGCCCGCCTCCCCCGACAACAGGTGAAGCACAGAAAAAGGGCAGGGGTCCCCCGCAGGGCCTAGCTGGGATAGGACGCCGGGATTTCTGGGTGTCCTACGCTCCCCACACGTTTCCCGGGGGAAGTGGTCCCCACAGTTCCTCAAAGGTGGGGGTCCTGTACTAAATTTTATGAATGGAGCGTCCTCGGAGGAAGTGCAGGCCCCCCAAATGGAGACTGGTACCCCAAATGGCTGCCCTGCAGTTTAGGGGCCCCCACTCCCTTGCCCTTCCAGCCGGGATCTGGAGAGCGCCCGGGTGGGCAGGAGGCGCAACGCGGTCCTGTCCGCCCCCACACCAGGACAGATCTGTCAGCCCCCGCCCACTCGACCCCCTAGGCACCTGCCTGGGAGGCTCCGGCCGGGCTCCGAGCTGCGGCGACGTGGCCTCCTCCTCCTCCTGTTCGCTCAGGCTCCCTCGCTGGCTCCGGCGGCGCTAGAGACGGGCTTCGGGAGCCGGGGCGAGGGGGGAGAGAGGGGGAGCCTGGAAGATGGGTGGGGGGAGGGGGCGGCTTGGGGGAGGTGTAAACGCGAGGCGGGCGTACTTGCCCGCTGGGTCCTAGAGACCGGCATCGTCTCCTATGAACAGCCCCCCAGCCCCCATTTTCTCAGGACCCAGAGAGGATCCCCTACTTTTCCACCCATCCGCGCCATTGGTCCCTGAGGATGTGGGAGAAGGAGTCCGGTACATTGCCTGGTCTCAATGTTCTTAAAAGGCAAGGGTCTACGCTTTGGGTTCTAAATGGAAGGGGCTAAGTGCCTGGTAAGATCCGAAAAGGGTGGGGCGAGAAGGGAGCCTTCGCAAGGGGGTGGGGTCAGAGGGCCCAAGAAAGGAGAGACTGAGGGCGCCAAAGGCACGTCAAGTGAATGCGTCAGGGAGGGGGCGGGCCCACGGTGGATGAACCTTCTGGGGGGGCGGAGGAGAGGGTCCTGGGAGATTAGAAGTAAATTGTTTTATGGGCGGGGCGCCTGAGATCCAAGAGGGAGGAGCTACGTAGCAGTGTTCCTAATGGGCGGGGCTTTGGGAAAGAGACTAAAAGAGGGGCGGGGCATTGTAAAGGGGAGGAGCGAAGGAGAATGTTCTAAAGGGGTGGGGCCTAGAACTCTGAGGCCTGGGAGCGGGGAAGGAAACACCCAAGTATTTCCGAGGGAGATACAGGTTCGTAAGGGACCGGACTCCAGCTGTCTGACTGGAGGGCGTGGCCTCGAGGCCAGAGGCGGGGCCTAGGTCTCCGGGTCTGCCCTCGCTGTCTCGCCCACTTGCCTTCACCCGCACCCCCGTTCTTTTCGGTTATTTTCTGCTACGGCCGTTCCCCGCCCTGCCCTGGGCCCAGGGGGCCACTGTCTGAACTTTGGTGGGCAGGAGGAATCGGTGAGTGGGAGCCTTTGGGCGAAGGAGGAGCCAAGGGCGGAGCTTGGGGAAAGGGGTGTGGCTTGATGTTGAGGCCCGCCGCTAGACCCGCAGCGAGAAGTTTGAGTGAGGCCTGAAGATCTGGCGCTACCTGGGTAGAAGGCGGGCCTCAAATGATGGACAGAGAGAGAGAGAGAGATGGGAGGGTTAAAGGTGAGGGCTGATAGCTTAGCAGGACAACTCCTATAATTTGTTAGGCGAAGGAGGGGCCAGACCTGGGTAGGTGTGGAGGAGGCCCCATTCCCTGATAAACCGGGGCGGGACCAGAGAGTAAGGGTGGGGTTAGAGTGCCGGGAGAGAAGCTTGAACTCCTCTATCCAGAGTGATGTGACCCGCGTGACAGGAAAGCGGGCAAGGTCTGTGTCTTGGAGCCTGGAGATCTGAGACGTGGCCAAAGTGTAGATATAATCTGAGGGACCAGCCAGGGAGAGATGGAACCTTCGTAAACTAAGGGGATGGAGCCTGTATCTGAAGGCGTGAACACCAAGAGCCAGGGAACGCAAATGCAGCTAGAGAAGGGTGCCTGAGTAGATCTTCGAGGACACGGGAGGACCAAGTACAGCCAGCCACATCGGGTCCCCACAGACCTGGCAGCCTGACTGGCATTAGTTTTTCTGACCACAGTCCCCGACCTCCGTCAGAAATGGGGAACGTGCAATCGGAGCCGTCCGTGGGCGGGGGCTCCCGAAAAGAGCAGGCCTCGGACCGCTCCTCTGAGTCCCGCCGGAAGTCCTTGGCGGAGCCCGAGGTGACCCCCTCCTCCCCTGCCAGACGCCTGGCTCGCGGGCTGGGCGTTTGGTTCCCCGGCAGCTCAGCGCCCCCGGGACTCCTCGTGCCCCCGGAGCCCCAGGCCTCACCCTCGCCCCTGCCCCTGCCCTTAGAGCTGCCCTCGCCAGTGACGCCCCCTTCAGAGGAGGTGGCTGTGGCTGTGGCTGCGGCTGCAGTCTCCACATCACCCCCGCCCCCCGTGGGGACCCTGCTGCCCGCGCCGTCTAAGTGGAGAAAACCCACGGGCACTCCGGTGCCTCGGATACGCGGTCTGCTGGAGGCAAGCCATCGCGGCCAGGGCGACCCTCCAAGCCTCCGCCCGCTGCCGCCACCGGCCCTGCCACGAACCGAAGACGACTCCGACCCTGTCTCGAGGGCCCCATCCCCGACTCCTCCACCCTTGGAGACCCCAAAGCCTCCACCTTTCGATCGACCACCCTCGGACAGCAGAATCAGTCCTTCTTTGGCCACACCCGCCGAAACCCCCACAGAAAGCCAGGTTGGGCGCAACAGCGAGCGCCAAACTGCCGGTGGGGCCTGCGGAGGGGAGCTTCCCCAAGGAGGCGAGGGCGAAATGGCCCAGCCTGCGGCCTCTGAGTCCAGCTTGAGTCTGCTGTGTCAAGTCACCTTCAAGTCGGGGCCCCCTTTGCCCCCTGCGGCAGCCTCGAGTTCCTTAGTTGCCAAAGTCTCACTTGGGAGCGGTGGAGGTAGGGGACTCTTCGCCGCAGCCTCGGGCGCCATCTCTTATGCCGAGGTCCTGAAACAAGTGCCCCTGACTTCTGGGGCTGCTCGCCCCCCGGGAGAGGTCCCTCCGGGAACCCAGGAAGCGGAGGGTGGTAATGGAGACAGCGAGGGGTGCTCTGGGCCCTCCTCGGCACCTGCGTCCTACGCCCGGGCCCTTCCGCCACCACCCTACACCACTTTCCCAGGCTCGAAGCCCAAATTTGACTGGGCAAGTCCTCCAGATGGTCCTGAACGCCACTTCCGCTTCAACGGGGCTAGCGGAGGTATCGGGGCCCCCAGACGGCGCGCGGCCGCTCTCTCAGCTCCCTGGGGCTCCCCACCGCCTCCGCCAGGGCAGATACACTCAGCTCCCGGGCCCAGGAGGCCCGCACCCGCCGTGCTGGCGCCACCTATGTTCATCTTCCCAGCGCCCACCAATGGTGAGCCTGTGCGCCCCGGGCCTCCCGGGCCACTGGAGTTACCGCCGCCTCCGCCACCACCCACGCCGCCTCTGGCGCCACCGCCCACACCCCAGCCACCAGTGCTCCAGCCGACACCACCACTTGCAGCGCTCCGGCCCCCCCCAGGCTCAGGCCACTTGGAGCCCCCCGCGGATCCGGCCCCGGCTCCAGCCCTAGCCCCAGCCCTCGCCTTAGCTGCGGACCAGGCCCCAGTCCCACCCCCAGCTCTTAAGGCCGAACCATCGCAGCCCGCGCCCCCGCCAATCAAAGCCCGTACTCGCAGAAACAAGGGCCCCCGTGCTGCTCGGGGCGTGAACTGTGAGGATGGCGCTCCTGGAGAGGGTGCTCGCGAACGAACTGCAGCTACCATGACTGACAGTGGCAGCGGTGGGGCTCCTCCAGCAGGAACGGCTACCACTGGTGCCCGGCGCCACTGGCCGCCCTTCCAGGTGCTTAACTCTTGTCCCTGCAAGTGTTATTGCCGTCACCAGCCACGCCATCGCCGCCTGCCACGCAACGTGTCTGCCTGGTGAGGGGAGGTGGAGGGTTTGGGAGGTGGGGCTACACTCCTCCCTTTTCCAACCCTTCACTGGATAGAGCCCCATTCAGCCTTTTCACTCAGGACCTCTGGTGACCCTCGACCTTCTTCTTGGCTGCATCTCAAACCCATTTGTGCTCCAACAGGAAACACCTTAGCCAGCTCTTTGTTATCCAGACCTCCAAGCTGACCCTTGGCTCTCATTACTTGTCACTCTGGAGCCATCAGGGAAGGAAGGTGGTCCCAGCTGACACTCTTCAGAGCCTCGATTGGCACTGTCCCCAAGAGCACCAGGAGGGACCATGTTCCAACCCCTTCAAGGATGGGAGAAGAGATGTCTGTCCCCTAAATCAAATGAATATAAATGCAGGACTCCAAAGGAAGCCTTAGGTCTAGCCCCTCAGACTTCTACCCCTCCCTCCAGCCTATGGCAACTTTTGACTCTGGGACCCAAGGTTTTAACCACCAGAGGGCACTGATGGCCAGTCCTTGTGCTGGAGACTACTCCAGTCTTCAAATCCAAGGGAGAATACATCAGCAAATTACACCTTATACTGAAATTCAGGATCCGTTGCCAGTCTGTCCAACTCTGGCTCCTGAGAATTCTGAATCCCTAGGAGATCCTCTAGCCTGGACCATTGGAGCTCAGCTGGGAAGGGGCAGTGGGGAGGGGGAGGGAATGTTACACCATCACCAACCCTTGGCCCACTTTTCTAGTTTAGCCCGGTCCTGGACTGCCTATGGGATGTTCAGACATGGTTCCTTATGCAGATGAAAGTGAAGCCCCAAAGGGGTGAGGGCCTGATCGCATAGCCAGACTCTGCTGACTCTACCTTCATTCTAGGCTGAGCACGCCCACCAACCACCTGAGTGAGCCATCCTGGGTCGCCACCATCAAGTTGGCTGGCTCCCTAGTAGCTGGGCTGGAGCACTTCGACTTGCAGGCCACCCATTCCAACTGAGTGCAGTCTGTTCAATGCCTCTATCTTCCCCTTCTTGACAATAAAATAACCAACCATTCAGATGCCTAGCTGCTTGTCAAGTCACGTGCTGAGGAATGAAGGAGTGGGGCAGGGCAGAAGATTCCATGCAGGAACCACATCCTATAAATAGGAGGCTCGCCCTTGCTGGTGTGGCTCAGTAGACAGTGCCGGCTAGCCTGCAAACCAGAGCCACCAGTTCCATTCCCAATCAGGGCACATGCCTAGGTTGTGGACCAGGCCCCTCAATAGTAGGCAAGCCAGAGGCAACCACACATTGATGTTTCTCTCCCTCTTTCTCCTTCCCTCCCCCTCTAAAAAAAATAAATACACGAGAGGTTGGACCTAGAGCAACAGTAATAGAGGTTCCATTCATCCAGCATCCAGACCTATGGGCCCCAGGGTGAGATGGTCTCATTCCCCTTAATACCATCAGCCCGACTTCTGAGCTTACCTAGTGCTAAGCTCAAGGGTTCAACAAAAATCACTCTGGAAAGCAGGAGTGATCATTCCCATTTTGCAGCTGGGGGAAACTTGATTCAGGAAGACTTGAAAATCCCACAATTGACTCAGCTAGATTTGGACTCTGTTTTAAACACCTCAAGAATTTCAAGGCAGGAAACATAGGCTGGGGGTGTGGGAAGTCATTAAGTCACAGCACTGGCTCACGAAGGGTGGGAACAAGGCAAGCCCATGCCTTCTGTTCCAAGAGGTCTCAAACTGGTAGCCCACACGAGTTCCATTTTGCTTGGTATTGAAACAAAACTGGTTTAATTCATTGCAAACATTTTTTTAAATTGGGACATTTTATCCCCCTTTCCAAAAAACTCTGGTGCCTTGGCCTGGCCCTCCTGTGTCCACAGCTGGGTGTAACAGTCCCTTTACCCAGGGCCTGTGCTCCCCCAAGCCACAGTGCCATGTTTTTGATACCTTGAGCAAAGGCCACTGGATAGAGGCTAACCCTTGAGGGCCCTCAAACTTATAAGTTCTTCAGAGATAAGGACTTATCTCCCCACCATTCCACCCCCGGAGACAAGGGCCTAGGAGACAGAATGCCCAACCAGCTTTATTGGAGGAAACCCTGCACTATAACTGCTTTCAATAATGCAAGCCCTGCCCCACCCCAGTGCCTGCTGGGCTCAGACGATCATCTCCAGCTGCCGGGCATACTCGATGACCTGTTTGGCCAGCTCTGTGGAGGGGATGGTAGTATCTTCTGGCTTCTGCTGCTGGCTGGCAAAGCTGTAGTAGTTGTTGAGGCCCAGGACCCACCCTCGCTGCAGAAAGGAATGAGAGATGTGATCACATAGGCTCCCTCGCCACCCCACAGAGCCAGCACTTACCCATGTAGGCCCTGGCTTGCTTTCCTCACCAACCCTAATCTACCTGCACAACTCTAGGCAAGTAACTTCACCTCTCTGTGCCTCAGTTTCTCCACGTTTGAGACCAGGCCTAATCACACTCTTCAAGTCTGCTATGAGAATTTAATCAACACTTGTAAAGTGTTGAGAATAATGTTTGGTTCAGAGTGAACAATCACTAAATATTAACTGTCACCACCATTCAAGTTCAATTTCACCTCTTCCAGCCTGGTCTCGATCCTCCTCAGTCACTAGGGTCACTGCACCCCATGCACTAGCATGTCTAGGGGCACTGCTCCTGCACAAATACCCCAGATCAAAAGAAGCAAAGTCGTGTGGGGAAAAAGCTGCAACCTTCAAGGAATTCTGGTAAGGTCAACAGCCAAGAGGTGCCAGTTACCCACCTCCGCCTGCTCCCAGTGTTGTGCTAAGCTCATCCCACACGTTAAATTCTAGGCCCATTCTACAGATAGGGAAACTAAAGCTCAGAGAAGTTCTGTGGCTTGCCTGAGGTCACATTGCTGGATTTTTAAACCTGGGCAGTCTTGCTCCAGTGTCCCTCTAGGCTACCCTCAATGTTATCAGTGAGAGCACCCGTAGGCCCCATAACCCCTTGCACCCTAGTCACCTTCTTGGCATAGTCTGTCATCTTTTTGGGTGTGTTGAAGAAGAGGATCCGGGTGGCCTCAGTGAAGAGGATTTTCTCATAGGCCTTCTCGATGCATCCAGCAATCTCATCTCTGGGGGAAGAATGAGGTTCTTGCTATTGAGTATATACAGCAAGCACTCCAGGCTTTGTCCCCATTGGTCTGACATGCATGAACTCTGACCCTTCAGTTCAGCACTGACTACTGGAGTATGTTTGTTACCTGTCCTGTTTTCCTATTTAACCAACAGGAGGCTGAGAGAGAGAGGGAGGGAGGGGCTTGACCAGAGTTGCAAGCTAGGCCACACCCAGGTCTCTCTGGCTTCCTGGCCCAAACTCTGAATGCCACTCCCAGCCACGAGGAATTCAGGCTATCTGAAAGCCAGGCTGGGATTCCTGTGAAGGGAATTACTTAACACCACCCCACACAAGGGTGCTGTATTCCATTTCTAGATCCAACCCCAAGGGGCTTCCTTGCACCCCTGCCAGGAGGCATCGTGATCAACACTGTGTAGAGAAACAGCAAGGCATGGAGTCACTGAAATGGAAAAAGGGGGTAGCTCTGGGGAGGAAATGACAAGGAAAACACATCTGTTTCTGAGGTATTTTATCTCTTCGGCCAAGTAGTAAATATGAAGGCATTCATTTTTTACTCCCTGGTGATTTTGAAGTCAAATATTTCACAATTAAAAATAACCTAAACATGCAAAACTATCCTCCTCACTCCCACCACCTCTCTGGGCTTGGCTTTGCCACCCAAAGAAAAAAAAGCCAACTCAGTCTGGCTTCTGCCACCACCTGGACACCCTTTAACTCCTCATGGGACTTTTAAATGTCATGCCTACTTGTCTGTGTGATGTCACTTGTGCAGAGAGCTACCTGAGGGGCTAGGGGGGACCTGAGGGTCCCAATGTAAAGAAAGGGAAACTAAGTAAGGCTCTACAGTTTAGGTGATCTGATGTGAGGTCACATGACTCATGGAACACTTCTAAGAGAGGTGGCACTGTCCTGTTTGCTGAGCACTGTCTGGGCGCCGAATCCATGCTCCGTGTCTGACATATATGGGTACACTCGTAAATAGTGTAGAGTGAGAGATGATGGCTATTTTCCACAATCTCCTAAGTGGTTCCAGTTCACAGAAAAGAAAACCTGATATGCCTAGCCTCCCCAGATCACAACTGGCCAGAATGGGATTCAACTAAGGGCTGCCTGACTCCAGATTCCCAGCTTTCTGAAGCCCTGAGGGCTCTGGCCCCCCACGCACCTGATAGTGTCAAGCAGGATGTCAATGAAGAAGGTATAGCTCTCAGCAGGGATGTTGCCTTTGGCCAGGAACACTTTGTTGTAGCTGCCCTCCATTAGGTACTGCAGAGAACAGGGGTAGGGAAGATGAGATGACAGAGAGGTAGCCCACCTGGTGAGGCTTTACCATACTCCCAGTGCCTCCCTAAGTCCCACACTCTGCTAGAACACTCATTCCCCGTGCAGAATGCACACCTGCTCTACTAGGAAGCCCTCCCTGGTTTACTTACACACACACACACTCCCAGCCTGCCCTGGGCTGGTACGTAATTATCTCACCTACACTCTTAATCACAGGAGGGAGACAGAGCTGGACACACTGCAAACCCACTCCTCCTTTGTCCAAGCTGTGCTGCCTTCTTTAACTGCATTCTTAAGTCAAAACCCTCCCGAGACCTCAGCTTTAGGAACTACTTCCTAACCTTGGGTACTAAGGCTCTTTCTGACCTTGTTCTAAACACACGGTCCTCTTTGCTACTCCTCAGCCACACTGGCCATGCTTCTGCCTTGGGGCCTTTGGTCTGGCTGCTCTTCTACCTGGACCACTGTTCCCACAGATGTCCATGTAGTTGGGTTCTTCACCCCCCCAAGTCTTTCTCAAATTTTACTTTAGCAAGGCTTTCCATTATTAAAAATTCACCCCTGCTCCTGACTCTCCACGCTCCTTCCTGCTTTATTTTCTTCCATGTCACTTAACATGTGAAAGACCACAGACATTACTTAATCCTTTTGTTTTTTGTCTGCTTCCTCACCTGGATGTCATGCTCCCAAGACTTCATCTGTTCTGTTCACTGTATAGTCTGGAAACCAACCACAGTGCCTGGCACATGGCTGGGGCTCATTACTTGGACAAATAAGCAAATGAGTCCACAAGCTAAAAGATGGGTGAACCCTACCCACTCCTCCAGGAAACCCTCCCCAGTGTCTGTCACTGCATCACCCTCTTTAGCCAAGCCCTCCCCTTCCCTTTCTCCAGACTCACTTGCTCAAGGGACACAGGATGCTTGATGTATACATTGGTCTGGATGTCCTTGGCAGGCAGCCGCTCCAACTCGGTGTGGAACTCAGCCACCCGGTTCTGAGACAGCAGGAAGAGGAGGTTAAGGCCCAAGAGCTGGTGCATGTATGCTGACTCAGGGAGCTGCTCCCTGTGAACCAGGGAGAGGGAACCAAGGTAAGAAGGACTTAGGTACCTACTGAGCCCCCCACTCCAGGTTCCAGGGACCCTGATGACTATCCCATGCTGTCTCCTCGGAGAGGTAGAGTCCTGGGTTTTCAGATGAAACTCATGTCCAGAGAGGCACAAAAAAATCACAAGTCATATGGGCCCAAGCGAGTGACTTCACTTCAGTAAAGTAACTCAGCCTCGGTTCCCCAACTGTAAAAATGGGTATCCCCACAGTATCCATATGACGGAGATGAGTTAAATAAATCATGGGTTAAGTGACTTAAATAATTTAACCTAAACAAAGTGATTGGAATGATAGTTGGCCCAAATAAATACTATGTATGTGTTAGCAATTATTATGATATTAAGAAGCATCACCCTTATTTTAAGAGGGAAAATAAGGCCCAGGGAGGTAAGGTCATTTGCCCAAGACCACATAATAGGGAATTGGCAAAATTAGTTTCAAACTCAGGTTTGTCTGACTTCTGATGTCAAATTCTTAATCATTAATCCACGTAGGCACCACTGAATTATAAAACCATTCAGTTTTATATTAAATACATATCTGTTGAGTCCATGCTTGGGCCTGGCCCCATTCTAGCAAAAGTGGGACACAGCAGTGACCAAGACCCCTCTGCCTTTAGGAGGCTCACAGTCCAGCAGAAGAGACAGGCCTGGGATGGTGGAGGCACAGGCAGAGGGATCAGGACTGGGATGGGGCAGCTAGGAAGAGGTCTGATACCACAGGAAAGAGCTTGGCCTGGAATTTGAGGGCTACAGAGAGCCATGACAGGTTCCTAGCAGGGGATCAACATGGTCAAATTTTAGTATCACAAAGATTCTACTGGCTACCAGGGTGGGGGGGCAGGGAGGGTGATCCAAGGGGTCAAGGCTGGGGCCAGGCAGATGAAATGTGATAGTGACTACCACTGGGGAGTGGAAATGTAGGGTAGGAATGTGGAAGGGGTGACAGATAGGTGGCCAACAGAGACTCAGGACCTCCAGGCCAACCCTCTGACCCTGCAGCCTCTGGGGATGGAGCTAGGGAAAGGGAAAGTTCCCAGACTAGAGCACCCCGAATCAAAGAGCTGCCATGTAAACTGCAAACGACCTCCCCCTTGCCCCCCGCCCCCCATCAGGGGCAGAGTCCATCCTCACTTGTAATCGAAGTAGTAGCATTTGAGCTGGGCCATGTAGCGCTCGAAGGAGGGGATGTCCTTGCGTAGAATACTCCACTGGGCCCCAATCTCCAGTATGTCACCTGTGGGTGACAGGGCAGGTTCTCAGGAGGTGACTGAGTCCCTCTCCTGACCACCACTGCTGCCATTTCTGCCATGATCCCCTAACGCATCACCCTCCACCTACTCCAGTAACACTCACGGGCCAGAATGAGCTGCTGTTTGGTCAGTTTGGTCCCTGTGGTTGGTAGGAAGTTGAGCTCCAGCAGAACCAGCTGACAAGAAGAAATGGAAAAGGAAGAAAGGAAACAGGATGGGACTTCAAATAATGATTACTTACTTTTCCTAGGCCTTGGTTTTCCAGCCTAGAAAATATAGCTTGTCATCATCCCATGCTCATAAGGTTGTTATGACCATTAAAGGAGTCAGCCCTCATAAAGCACCCTGAGTGCTCATTCAGGATGACCTCACATTACAATTATTGACAGCCCAACTGGGGAAACAAGAGACAAAATCCCTGCCTGACCCAATGGAATCAAGAAGATGGGGGACAATAGCACCTTCAGTTCTTGGCAGACTTTACCCACATTCTACTGGGTTGGGCCCAGCTTAAGCCCCCAACTGAAACCCACACCAGGGGGGGAGGGACGCTAACTTCCCCGCATTGTCCAGCCCACAACTCACTTCTCTGACACCCCCCTTAGCTACTTGATGCAGCCCACAGTATTTGTACTTCCCCAGACACTTGGTCTGAGGCACCCTGGACCCTACTCTAGTTCTCTGCTGTAATTTTTTTTTTTTTTTTGGGTAGGTTTAGTCCAGCCTTCACAACTTGGTTGATTTCCCACAGCTGCATCCCTAACCTCGAATCTCTGAGACCCACACTTGGTCTGGTCTAGACCATACACTCCATTACTGCACCCTATCCGGGCCTCATTCCCCCTTAGTCTTGTCCAGAACCCGCCGCCAGGAAAACTCCAACACCCCATATCTTGCCATTCCAGCCAGTTAGGCCTCCAAGCATCAAAATTTGGACCTCTCACTCGTTTGTGCTAAAACTACTCTTTTACCCCCTGCCCCGCCAAGCCTGGGGCCGCATTCGGTCGGTTCCGGGCCCCTCACTTCCTCACCCCTCGACGTTCGCACTTTGGCTGTTCCGAATCCTTCACCCTCGTGGATCTCCGTTTAGTACGGTCCGCACCGCGGTATCGCCCACTGGCCAGAACTCGGCTCAGTCTAGAACCCTCGTAGCGCCCTCGGCCGTCCGTACCTTGAGACGGCCCAACTCTTCACCGCACTTGCTAAGGTTGGGGCTTTTACGGTTCCACTCGCCCTTGAGCTGCTCGTACATGCCGGCCGCAGCCTGTAGGACCGCGCCCGAGGCCGCCGCATGCCCGGAGCTCGAGGAGCCCACAGCTCCGTTCAACGCTGCCGCCGCCATCTTCCGTGACGCGGCAAACCGACACCGCACTCACGGCAGCGAGGCCTACCGACCGCCTCCCGGAAGAGGTGCGGGCGAGAGGCGGAGCCCAAACCCGAGGCGAGGTTACGACTGCTAGTCCCCGCCCACCGCGCTCCGCGCTCGGGCGCTCCTGGGGAGGTGCCCTCGGAGCTCAGCCCCTAGTAGGCGTGTCCTGCCGCGCTACGGGCGCGGTCTCCCAAGATGGCGGCCGGAAGTCGCCGTCGGCCTCAGCTGAAGATGGCTGCGGTCGCCACGCTTCCTCCCGTTCGGTAATCAGTACGACTGTCTTGGCTTCAGCCTGGGCTTCCGGGTCGCTACGTTTTTATCTTGGAGGTTCCAATTTCAACGGGCAGCTTTTCAAAGCCAAGAGGTGGCAATGGTGGAGCCATTTGGAAAGCTGTGTTATTCTTTCCATTTTATAAACAGGCTTTGACACTTGGGTAACTAACGGGGTGCAGCCAGGGCCCCCACAAATGAAGGCTTTGAAACGGGTCCAGAATTTGGGGTGTCCAGGAAATATAAAAATATAGGGTACCCCCAGCCCCACAAGTCTGGACTGGGGAAGGGACATATGGAGCAAGGCCATTGAGAGAGATTTTGCCGGCCAGCTTGATACCGGAACGGTTATTTTTGTATATTAATAGCAGACTAGTCTTCCAGCCAGGATGGAGCCAGAAGGTGTGCATAACTTTGACCCATGATGTAACTGAGAGGCAGCTCCCTCTAGCTACAGCTCCTGTGTGAGAGCTTGGAGATGGTTCGCTCTGCCACGGATCCACGCCTGACGGGGCTTACTCTGTCAGCCCAGGAAGACTGAAAACTGCAGGAGTACCTGGCAGGTATAGCCAGTTGTGGGAGGAATTGGAAATGGGGTTGTGGAGGAGGTCCCAGGCTGGGATTTAAACTAAAGGCAGGATGTGATGAGGGGGAGAGACAATGCAGGACTAGAGACCGGACAATGTGAGACTTTGCAGGGAAGGAAAGGGGTGAAAGGACTCTTGCTGGTGGGCCATGAGAAGGTGCCATGTGGTTTTGGATTAAGAACCGGAGATCATGGCCACCCAGCCGATGGTGCTGGGGACTGCAGAAAAACCTGCCCAGCTGAGCAGGGATGACAGAGGACGGGGAAGAGTGAGCTGTGGACGTCTGCTCTTTTTCTTCTGGAGGACCATCCCTCTGATTAGCATGTTCTGAGACTGGCCTGCCAGGGCAAAGGAGGAAGGAAGGACTGTGTGTGTTTGTGGGTGTTTTAAGGGATTTTGGGATTTCAATGGCAAAATTCTGTCATTACCCTAAACTTTTATAACTTTTGAATAAATAGTTCCTTTGCTTTTTACCAAACTCTGGCATTGAGAGCCACAATTCTTAGGGGCAGTGGGCAAAGAACCATAGTAGAAAGAGACCCCGTATCTGCTCCCCCCCCCCAAGAATGGGTCCATTCTGTAACATAACCTTCCAAGAGACTAACAGCTGAAACTTAAACCTAGGTCTTTCTAGTCTCTCAGAGCATCCTTCCACATTTTCTCAAAGTTTATGCACAAACTTTACAGAAATCATCTAGTCTTATGACTTTAAATGCCTTGTATATGTAGATTCTCAATTTTTTTCTATTCCTGATCCCTCGACACATGCGGTCTGTCCAGAAGGTATCCAGCCGTGTAATGTGAAAAATAGAGACATTTATCAAAGAAGGTACAAGATACAAGAAACATTGTACCTAGGACAATGACTTCTCAGTCTCCTTCAGAATAGGTACCTTGGGCCTTGGCTGCTGTAACTCAGTGGATTGAGCGCGGGCTGTGAACCAAAGAGTTGCTGGTTCGATTCCCAGTCAGGGCACATGCCCAGGTTCTAGGCCAGGTCCCCAATGGGGGCCACGTGAGAGGCAACCACACACTGATGTTTCTCTCCCTCCCTCCCTCTCTCTCTAAAAATAAATAACTAAAATCTTAAAACAAAAACAAAATAGGCACCTTGGGACTGCGCAAAGTTCTGATCACCATCAGCCTCCCTGTCATATTTTCCTGAATCTCATCAAGGTCTGGAATCTCTTTCACTTTGAATGGTGATTTTATTTTTGGGAAAAGCCAGAAGTTGTAGGGTGCCATATCTGAACCATAGGGAAACTGAGTCACTTGGGTGATCTGATCTTTTGCCAAAACTCTGCGGGAGGCATGATGCATGAGTGGGCACGTTGTCATGATGAAGCAGCCAATCACCAATTGCCCATAACTGTGACCTTCTGAATTATCCAAATAGTTTCTGCAGAGTAATGTTCAAGCTTCACGCAAAATTTGGTGCAGATTCATTGCTCTACTTATTCAGTCATTTTGAATGCAATGGCTATGCAGTACACATGCTCACTCAACAGTATTGACCACCCCCACTGTCTAGTACAGTGAAGTTGTCATTGTTCACACATGCACATTCCAGTCCACTCTCCCTGGCTGCTAGGTTACATCAATGTCGTGCAAAATGTTCTCTTATATTAACAATGGTTGGACTTTTTTTGGACAGACCTTGTATATCACACCTGCATATTCAACATCTACGCTTTTTTCTCAAACCCAGCTCTCTTGTTTCCATCATTTACAATGTCAACTCCATGAAAGAAGGGCTATTAATTTTCAATACTGCTGTATTCCCAGCATGTAGTAAACAGTCAATAAATATTTGTTAAAGGAGTGAATGAATGGATATGTAAAATAAGTGGTGTCTTTTAAAAAAGTTTTTAAGCAAAGACTACATTTTATGATACATATGTTCTAAAAGCAACATGCTTTTTAGCAATATAATTAAAGCCATCTTTGGAGATCAATGGACATATATCTGACACCATTAAAAAAATGGCTGCAACTTACAGTCAAGATGGTGGCAGAAGTAAACACAGCTCACCTCTTCATATAACCTCATCAAAATTACAACCAAAATATAGAACAATCATCACTCAGAACTATCAGAAATCAAGTTGAATGGAAGTCTGACAACTACGGAATTAAAGAAACCACATCCATCCCGACTGGTACAAGGGATAGAGATGCAGAATGGGCTGGTCCCACATCCACATGTGTTGGATAAAAATTAGGACAACTATAATAACATAATAAAATAAAATTTTTTAAAAATGAGGAGGGATATCTAAGGAGTGAGGTGTCTCAGTCCCATACCAGGCCCCAGTGCCAGGAAGATAACACCTCATAACTTGTAACTGCAAAAGCCAAAAGGGATTGAGTCAGTGGAAGAAACTTACAGAGTCCCAAGCAGTTACCCTTAAAGAACCTACACATGGACTTACTCAGACTCACACCTTCTGAGCTCCAACAGCAGGGTAGCAGCTTGAAAGGCACCAGAGGTGTATAGGGAGGAACTGAAGTATCTGGCATCAAGGTGGGAGCTGGGGGACAGCTTTCTCCCAGACAGAAAGGTGGGCAGAGACCATTGTCTCTTTTCTGACCCCTTCCCCCACAGAGCCACAGGACCAGCAGGCAGGTGCCATATCTGAGACTCCATCAACCTGACTAACACAGTTTGTCCCACCCTGGAGATCTCCCGAGGCTCTGTCCCACCCAACTTATGAGCTGACCCAAGCTGTTAATAGAGATTTTTCCATATGAATGGCTGGTCTTGGCTCATGCTTCACAACTTTTTAATGCTATCAAAAAGCGAGAGTTGGCCTCACTGAGCCCCCAGCACCCATACCTCTTGCTAAGTGGCCCCAGGCCCCGCACTAGCAATAGCCAGCCTAGATTCACAGATTGGCTTTGCCTATGAATCTCCAAACACAGCACAAGTAGCAGCCACCTCAGATTGCTTTATAGCTCAGGCAGGGAGACCATGGGCAGAACACAGGTTGGGGCAGACCTTGGCTTGCACCACCAGGAAACCCCAGGGCCAGCACACCCAGTGGACAGCCACAGACCAAGTCAGAGCACCACCACCCTGCTCCTGTACTGCTGATCCTCCAAGGAGGGTGGAGGTTGGTGATTAGAAGTCAGAACCAGTCCTTGTGGCTGACTGGCCTGGTCAAATTCCTCCCATTGACCTGCTAACAGCAATCAAATTTCAACTACAAGAGGAGGGTGGACTCTGCCCACACAAAGGGTGCACTTTGAGTACCCAGCTTGGGTGATAAGGGAAGCTGTGCCACTTAACCCTACAGAACACCCACTATGTTAGGCCACACTACCAAGACATGGAGTCAAGGCAGTCTTACCTAATACATAGAAACAAATACAGGGAGGCTGCCAAAATGAGAAGACAAAGAAACATGGCCCAAATGAAAGAACAGATCAAACATTTTTTAAAAAAGAACTAAACAAAATAGAGATATGCAATCTATCAGATGCAGAGGTCAAAACACTGGTTATAAGGATGCTCAAGGAATTTAGTGAGGACCTCAAGAGCAAATAAAAGATCCAATCAGAAATGAAGGATATACTAATTGAAATACAGAACAGTTTAGAGGGAAACAACAGTAGAGTGGATGAAGCCAAGAATCAAATCAATGATTTGGGCATAAGGAAGAAAAAAAACCCAAAACAACCCAACAACAATCAGAAGAACAAGAAGAAGAAAAAAATCCCGCCACCCTCTAAATGAGGATAATGTAAACAGCCTCTGGGACAACTCAAAGTGTTCCAACATTCTCATCATAGGGATGTCAGAAGGAGAAGAGAAAGATCAAGAAATTGGAAATCTATTTGAAGAAAATAATGAAAGAAAACTTCCCTAATTTGGTGAAGGAAATAGACATGCAAGTCCAGGAAGCTCAGAGAGTCCCAAACAAGATGGATGCAAAGAGGCCCACTCCAAGACACATCATAATTAAAATGCCAAAGATTAAAGATAAAGAGAGATCTTTAAAACAGCAAGAGAAAAGCAGCTATTTATCTACAGGGGAGTTCCCATAAGACTGTCAGTTGATTTCTCAAAAGAAATTTTGCAAGCTAGAATGGGTTGGCAAGAAATATTCAGTCATGAGAAGCAGGGACCTACAGCCAATATTGCTCTACTTAGAAATGAAGGACAGATAAAGATCTTCCCAGACTAAAGAAAAAACTAAAGGTGTTCATCATCACCAAATCATTATTATATGAAATGTTAAAGGGATTTATTTAAGAAAAAGAACAAGTCTATGAAAAATAAAATGGCAATGAGTATATATGTATCAACAATTGAATCTAAAAAACAAACTAAGCAGACAAGAAGAACAAAGAGAGAATCATAGATATGAAGAGCGTTTTGATGGTTGCCAGGTGGGAGGGGCTGTGGGAGGATGGGTGAAGAGGTGAGGGGATTAAGAAGTACAAATAGGAAGTTACAGAATAGCCATGGGGATGTAAAGTACAGTATAGGAAATGGAGTTGCCAAAGAAATTATACACATGACCCATAGACATGAAAAATGGTATGGGGATTGCCTGAGGGAGTGGGGGGTGCTGGGTGGAGGGAGGCAAAGTGCAAAAAGTTGGGACAACTGTAATAGCATAATCAATAAAATATATAAAAATAAATCATATTTAAAAAAACTGGCTGCATAATATTTCACAGTATGAATGTACCAAATGCATGTAATGTTTCCATGTTGATAATTTGGGTTATTTTTGTTTATCTGTTTGCTACCATTAACAATACTACAGTAAAGATCCTTACATTCGCTTCCTTGAATACAGTTGTTTTATTTCTTAGGGACAGGTACTCGGATGTAAGATTTTTGAGTCAAAATATGTATATTTTCCATTGTAGTAGGTGTCACGAGATTGCTTTCCAAAGCTGCAGGAGTTCACAGGTCTACCAGAAATGGAAGAGTCCTGGCAGCATCACCATGCCTGGACTCTAGCTTCTTCATCTTTTGCCAGTCTCACGAGTGACAAGCACTAAGTGTTATGTTTTGTTTTGTTTTGCTTTGTTTTGTTTTGTTTTGTGTAAGTTTGCATTTCCATACCAATGAAGTTGAGTATCCTCACCTGTGTTTATCAAAAATTTGGATTTCCTCCTCTCTGAAATTTTCTGTGTGGTTGTTGCATTTTCCTATAAATTTTTAGACACATGCATATTAGGAATAAAAACTTTTATAATATTTGTTGCAACAGTTTTCTTTGGTCTAATGTTTATCTTCTAAATATATATAAACTGTTTCTTTTGTAATGCAAAATTTTAATTTTTATATAGTCAAATTTTAACTTTCCCTAAGGCTTCTGTGTTTTCTATCTTGTTTAGGAAGTCCTCCCTGTGCCAAACTAAAATATTCTCCTAATTTTTTTGCTAAAATATTTGTGTTTCTCCACATGTACTTTTTTAAATCTTAAATTAACTTTTGCATATGGTGTGAAATAGGATCTCAATTTGCTTTCATCCTTGTAAGTCAATTATTCCAGAACCATTGGTTAAATAAACCATCATTTTCCCATCAAAATGAATGATATTTTTGTCTAATATTAAATCTCTTCGCCCTGGCTGGTGTGGCTCAGTGGATTGAGCACTGGCCTGTGAACCAAAAGGTTGCTGGTTTGATACCCAGTCAGGGCACATGCGTGGGTTGCGGGCCAGGTCCCCAGTTGGAGGTGCACAAGAGACAACCACACATTGATGTTTCTCACCCTCTCTTTCTCCCTCCTTTCCCCTTTCTCTAAAAATAAGTAGATAAAATCTTTAAAAATAATATTAAATCTCTTCAATAATCAGACATTTTAAGCCATCTATTATATTCTACTGGTCCTCCACTGAGCCACACCAGTCAGGGCTCTATTCAACTAGTATATATTTATTCTTAATAAATACCATACCAGATATTTTGGTGTTGAAGTAAAATTTGTATAACATAAAATTTACCATTTTAGAGTGAACAATTCAGTGACATTTGGTACATTCACAGTGTTGTGTAAATACCACCTCTCTACCTCCAACGTATTTTTGTCACTACAAAAGGAAATCCCATGCCCCTTAAGCAGTTACTTCACACTCCCTTCTTTTTCCTTGCATCTCTTAACCACCAATTTACATTCCGTGTCTATGTACAGTAGTCTCCATTTATCCTCAATTTTGCTTTCATAGTGTCCCCCCAAAATGTATATGTTTAAGCCCTAACACCTAGTACCTCAGTATGTGACTGCATTTGGAGATAGAGCCTTTAAAGGAGTGATCAAGTTAAAATGAGGCCCATTAGAATGGGCCCTAATTCAATCTGATACCAGTCTTTATAAGAAGAGGAAATTTGGACACATAAAAGACACCAGTGGTGAGACTACAAAGAAGACACACAATATGAGCACAAAGTGAGAGGGAAGCCATCAGTAAGCCAAGGAGAGAGGCCTTAGAAACCAAACCTGTCAACACCTTAGTCTTGAACTTCTAGCCTCCAGAATTGTGAGAAAACCAATTTCTGTTGTTTAAGCTATTCAGTCTTTGGTGTTTTGTTATGGTAGCTCTAGCAAACTAATGTAGGTAGTATTCCCATCTTAACAATATTAATGCTTCCAATGCATGAATATGGAATATCTTTCCATTTGTTTAAGTCTTCTTTAATTTCTTTCAGCAATATTTTTTAGATTTCAGTACATAAGTCTTTCACCTTTTTTGTATCCATTTATTCTTTTTTTAAAAGATTTTATTTATTTATTTTTAGAGAGGGGGAAGGGAGGGAGAAATAGAGGGAGAGAAACATCAATGTGTGGTTGACTCTTGCGCACCCCCTACTGGGGACCTGGCCTGCAACCCAGCCATGTGCCCTGACTGGGAATCAAACCAGTGACCCTTTGGTTCTCAGGCTGGCACTCAATCCAATGAGCCACACCAGCTAGGGCTGTAGCCATTTATTCTTAAATATTTTATCATTTTTGATGCTGTAAATAGAATTGTTTTTTTATTTTATTTTCAGATTGTTCATTGCTAGTGTATAGAAATAGAACTGATTTTTGTATGTTGCTTTTCCATATTGCAGCTTTGCTGAATTCATTTATTAGCCCTAACAGTTGTGTGTGTGTGTGTGTATGTGTGTGTGTATTCTACATAAGATAGTGTCATCTGCAAACAGATAACTTTGCTTTATCCTTTCCAATTTGGATACCTTTATTTTTTTTCTTGGCCTAACTGCTCTGGGTAGAACTTTTACTACTATGTCAAGTAGAAGTGGACATCATTGATTGTCCCTGATCTTCAGGGAAGATTTTCAGTCTTTCACTACTGAATATGATATTAGCTATTGAATTTCTTTCGTCCTCACCCAAGGACATTTTCTCATTGCTTTCTTAGAAAGAGAAGAAGGGAGAGAAACATTAATGTGAGAGAGAAGCATTGATTGGTTGCCTCCTGTACATGCCCATATAGGGGATGAAACCCACCCACAACCTAGGTATGTGCCATGCCTGGAAATCAAACCTGCAACCTTTTGGTTATTGGATGACACCCCAACCAACTGAGCCACAACGGCCAGGGCAGCTATTGGATTTTAATCTATTGCCTTTATCATGTAAAGAAGTTCCCATATAACCCTGGCTGGCTTGGCTCAGTTGGTTGGAGCATGGTCGTGTACCAAAGGGTTGTGGGTTCAACTTCCGGTAAGGGCACATACCAGAGTTGTGTGGTATGATCTCCTGTCTGTGTGTATGGGGAGACAACCAATTGATGTTTCTCACATCGTTGTTTCTCTCCTTTATTCTTTCTCTGAAAGCAATGAAAATAAATGTCCTCGAGTGAGGATAAAAAACAAAAGTTCCCATATAATCTTAGTTTTTAAAAAATTTTTAAATAAGAGTTTATTTGAGCCAAAACTGATGAAAATGGCTAGGAAGCAAGATGTTAAATGCTTCTATTGAGTGGTTCTATTTAAACAGGGTGTTAGGTTTTGTCAAATACTTTTTTGGCATCAACTGAGATGATTATGTTGTTTTTCTTCTTTTATTCCATTAATGTGGTACATTACATTGATTTTTGTATGTTAAACTATTCTTAACTTTCCAGAGGTAAATCCCACTTGGTTATAGTGTATACTCTTTTTAATATGCTGTTGAATTTGATTTGGTATGTCAAATATTTTGGAAGAGTTTGATAAGAATTTGTAATAATCATCTTTACAATTTGGTGGAATTCACCAGTAAAGCTATCTAGTCCTAGGCCTTCCTTCATTGGTACATTTCTTATTATAGATCCACTGTCCTCACTTGTTGTACATATAGTCAAATTTTCTATATCTTCTTGAATCATTTTTGCTAGTTTATATATTTCTAAGAATTATTCCATTTCATCTAGACGATCCCATTTGTTGGTACAATTGTTCATAATATTCTCTTATAATCATTTTTATTTCTGTAAAACAAGTAGTCACATCTTCACTTTCATTTCCACTTTTAGTTAATTCAGTCTTCCCTCTTTTGTTCATAGTCAGTTTAGTTAAAAGTTTGTCAGTTATTTTAAGTATTTTAATTTTATTTTTTATTGATTTGAGAGAGAAAGAGAGAGAGAAACATAAATTTGTTGTTCCACTTATTTTTGCATTCATTGCTTGAATCTTATTTGTGCCCTGACTGGGGGTGGGACGTGCAACCTTGGTGTATCTGGATGGCACTTTAACCAAATGAGCTACCCAGCCAGGAACTCTGATTTTTTTCTATTCTCTATCTTATTTACCTCCACTCTAATCTCTTAAATATTTATCTATCTATTTATTTATTTATTTATTTTAGAGAGAGGGGAAGGGAGGGAGAGAAATATTGATGCAAGACAGAAACATTGATCAGTTGCTTCTTGTATGCACCTGGATCAGGGATCAAACCTACAATGTAGGCGTGTGCCCTGACTGGAAATCAAACTAGACATTTCATTTTGCTGGAAGATGCCCAACCAACTGAAACACACTGATCAGGGCTCCACTCTAATCATTATTACCTCCTTCTTTCTGCTGTTTTTGGATGTAGTTTGCTTATCTTTTTCTAGTTCCTTGAAATATACAGTTAGTTTATTGACCTTGAGATCTTTTTCTTTTTCAATACATGGCTTTTATTAGATCTTTAAAATAAGCAGATAAGTCTGAGGAAACATTCGTCATCTTGCTGATTCTGTAAGTGGACAACTTAGATCTTATTCACCTGCCTGCTGAACTATTCCTTTTTCAGAAACATAGATACCATCTAAAATTTTTCTGATTTCCTTGTTTTTAACTGTTATGGCTTGCTGAATCAAAGCAGCGGAATGAATTTGATACAAGTTCAATGTCATTTCCTTCAAGGATCAACTCATCTTTCTGGGCTTGAGATACTGAACAAACAATACCTGATCTCATCTGAACTGTGCAGATGTATGTTTCACGCAAGAAATTTCTGATTTCAACAAGAGAATCATTCTCCTGAATAATGATGTTTATGGGGAAGTGAGCGTACATGTATCACAGGTGTGCACATGTAACCAGGTTCTTGGTGATCACAAACAAAGAATTGAATGGTCGCATAAACAGAGTGAAGTGAAGCAAGCAAGCTTTATTAAGGGTGGTACACTCCACAGAATACGGGAGTGGACTGATCCCCTGAACTAAGAATGGTCCCTTGTTGTCAGAGGTTATAATTTTATAAGGCTTTTTACTTCCCTATTCTTTTTTAAAAGATTTTATTTATTTACTTTTAGAGAGAGGGGAAGATGGGGAGAAAGAGAGGAGAGAAACATTAATATGTGACAGAAACATTGATCAGTTGTCTCTTACCAGCTGGGGACCTGGCCTGCAAACCTAGGCATGTCCCCTGACTGGGAATCAAACAAATGACCTTTTGGTTCAAAGGCTGGCACCCAATCCACTGAGCCACAGCAGCAAGGGCTATTTCCCTATTCTTAATCTACTTTTTATTGTGTGTGCATTAGGCGTTATATAATTTTTCTACTACGGCACATGCAATTACCCACAGTTCTCCCCGATTGCCCACTTGTGGGGTGGAGATGCTAATTTATTACAATTAGATTATAATGATATTAAGGTGAACTATAGGTTGTTTAGGATCAAAGTGTGCAAGCCCGGCTGTGGTTTTAAGTATTACAATGCTACCACAAAACTATTTTCAATATTCAGGATGTAGGTTAATGTCAATGTCAGCTGCTTACTTTGATGTCAGCATGCCAGGACTTCCTCATTTTTATTTTATCTGCTGTCTCAAAGTCTCTTGCCTCAAGTCCAGCTACTTGTGAGGAGTGAAGTAACAATTTCAGGAACTCAGGATGTCGGGCTTAGCCTTTTTTTTTTTTTTAAAGCATGTTTTGTGTTTGCTGCTGATGCCTTCAGAACTTCTTCATTTCTAACTATCTGCCTGCCTCACATAGACCTCATCTTGTAATGAAAGCCCAGGGTAACAGCCTTGACTGCAGGATGACATACATGACTGCAGGTAGTGCAAACAGTAGCCAGTTCTTTCCATTTCCCCACCATTGGTCAACCCAGAGCCTCTTCTACTCAGAGACTGAGTTCTACATTGATGTGATTGAAGTCCCTCTGCATGGAGCCTCTGGGACCCTTGACAATAACTGTGTATCCCTTCAGAATGATGTTGACATTTTCTGGAATGTAGACAGTCTGATTGCTGAGAATGGTCTTTATTACCACAGTAGATGTTGCAAAATGACTGGATATCTTTCTTCTCTTTCAATGTTGGTATCTACAGTTATAAATTTCCCTATTAGCACTACTTTTGCTGCATCCCATAATTTTGGTATGTTGGGATGGGGTTTTAATTTTTTTCAAAGTATTTTCTAGTTACTCCTGTAATTTCTTCTTGGGCCCACTGGCCATTTAAGAGTGTATTGTTTTCCTGGCTGGTGGGGTTCAGTGGGTTGGAACATTGTCCCAAGTGTTCAATTGCTGCTCAGGGCACATACCTAGATTGTTGGTTCAGTTTCTGGTTGGGGCTCCTATGAGAGGCAACCAATCAATATTTCTCTCTCACATTGATGTTTCTCCCCTTCACTCTCTCTCTTCCCCTCTTTCTAAAATCAATGAAGATGTCCTTGGGTGAGGATTAAAAAAAGAGTGTATTGTTTAACTTCCACGTATTTATGAATTTTCCAGTTTTCCTTCTGTTAACTTCTAGTTTTATTCTATTGTAATCATAAAGGATACTTCCTATAATTTCAATATTTTTAATTTTATTAAGACATATTTTCAGGCCTAACTTATCATGTATCCTGGAGACTGTTTCATGTGTACTCGAGAAGAATGTGTATTCTGCTGTTAAATGAAGTGGTTTTTAAAAATTGTGGTTCTATGCCCTGGCTGGTGTGACTCAGTGGATTGAGTGCCAGCCTGGGAACCAAAGGGTCAACAGTTCAATTCCCAGGCAAGGACACATGCCTGGGTTGTGGGCCAGGTCACCTGTTGGGGAAAACCAACAGGCAACCGCACACTGATGTTTCTCTCCCCCTCTCTTTCTCCCTCCCTTCCCCTTTCTTTAAAAATAAATGAACAAAATATTTTTGAAAAAGAAATAAACTATAATGTAAAAACTAGTGACTTAGTAGGCACAAACTTGAAGGACATGAAATGAATGTTAAAAAACTATGCAGGCCCTGGCTGGCATGGCTCAGTGGATTGAGCACCAGCCTGCGAACCAAAGGATCATGGGTTTGATTCCCAGTCAGGTCACATGCCTAGGTTGTGGGCCAGGTCCCCAGTAGGGGGCATGTGAGTGGCAACCACACATTGATGTTTCTCTCTCTTTCTTTCTCCTTCCCTTCCCCTCTCTCTAAAAGTAAATAAAAACTTTTTTAAAAAGCTATAAAGGAAAGAAAATAATGCAAGTCATGAAGAAAACCATGGTGGAATTCTCCTCAGTAGAATCTAGTGTTTACCACTGTCTTCTCTTTCTGAATCTGTCCCTGGAAATGCCAGATTGTGTCCATTCTGGCCCTAGGCAGCCTGTTTGAGGCTACCAGTGATCCACAGTCTGTAGCTGTCTCCTTTGGTTGTTAATCTAGTCAATCTGTAACCAGTCGTCAGGTTTAAGCATCACCACAGGGTGGGGCAGAGTAATTCCTGTGGGTGGGGCTATTGCTTCCCCTTAGGCTTAATGGGAGGGGATTGTTCTGCCTGAGCAAGATGGCTCCTGCAGTAGGGGGAATGCCTTAGCACGGGGAACCTGGCAGCTGCTTCTTCTGTTCTCCCTCCAAAGCCACTATTCCCAGATTCTCCTCAAGCATCTCTAGTCCATGCTGCCCTCCCTTTGCTGGAGCCCTGAGTAAGTGGCTACAAATGAAATATTGTGTGTTGGCCCTTTAGGAGGCTCTCTGTGTCTCCAGTCATCTCTCCCTGGCAGACAGAAACCCTGCCACTTTTCACAGCTGGGTGTTATCTGGGTTCCCCTCCATCTCTTGTGGTATAGGCTGGGGAGTCCACCTTGGGGTTTACACCCCACACTTCTCAGGGGAGTCCTGAAGCTGCTGAAATTTCCCTCTGACCCTTCAGTTGCCACCCTTCAGAGCCCAGCCATCCTTCTCCCATCCCCTTGCACTCTGTACCAGTCACATTATATTGAAGTGTTTTCTTCTGTCTGTCCATAGTTATAAGTCTTCTCTCCAGCTAGTGTTCAGTAGGTTATTCCAGATGATTTCTTTACAATTTATTTGTAATTCCAGATTGGTCCTGGGAGGAAGTTAGTGTAGCTTCCCCTTACTCCTCTGCCAATGTGAATCCTTCTGAAGTGTTTCTTATATGTCTGTAGGCTTACTGAGTTTAGAGTGTTGTTCAAGTATGCTATTTCCTTATTGATATTAAGTCTGGTTGTTCTACCCATTATAGAAAGCGGAGTATTGAAGTGCTGTGGTCCCATCCGGCAGGACCACATGTTGTTGTGGAATGCTTGTCCTATATCCCCGGACAAGTGATGAACAAATTCACACGGACTAAAGAAATCTGGTGGAGAAAAAGGGATGCGTGGCCGATCTCTCAAGGAACAAGAGAGAGGGGCCCAGACCCTTTGCCTCAACAGGCTTTTATTGATATTCTAGGTAGATTACATCAAGGAGGGTCCTCCTTCACTGTGCACAGGTTCCTTTAGGTGGTTACCATAACAAAAGAAAGAATGTTGCTAATCCCTTTAAGATAAAGGTCATTTGCAATTGTAAAGGGAAAAGAGGTTGAACTGGTTACACCCAAACTTGAGAAGTTCAGCATAGATTTTGGGAAGTTACTTTAAAGATATGCAGTACACACATGTTTCCTCAATTCAAGGTGAGGGAATTTTTTAGCAAAAGCAAGTCTCAAAGCGGCTTAGGTGCAATGTGGACCTGATTCCCCATGGGAGACCTATTCACAAATGGTGTCTGCACGCCACGCGCATCTGTCTGTGTTCAGAACCAGAGCTGAGACACAAGATCGCATCACACATGGATAGGTTCCCTATATTGAAGTTTCCAATTATTATTCAGAACTGTCTATTTCTCCTTTCCATTCTGTCAATTTTTTGCTTCATATATTTTGGAGCTCTGTTTTTAGGTTTATATATGTATAATTGTTATGTATTCCTGTTGGATTGAACCTTTTATCAATATATAATCTCTTTTGTCTCACATCCTTTTTTGACTTAAAGCCTGTTTTGTCTGATAATAATATAGCCACACCAGCTCTCTTTTAGATACTATTTGCATGGACTACCTTTTTACATCCTTTTAATTTTAACCTCTTTGGGTCTATAAAATGAGTCTCTTGCAGCAACATTTAGTAGACATAGATCATATATTAAAAATCCAATCTTCCGAGGACTTCTGGCCAAGATGGAGACGTAGGTAGATACACTTTTCCCTCCTCACACAACCAAAAGAAGGGTAACAACAAATTTAAAAACAAAAAATAACCAGAACTGCCAGAAAATCAAACTGTATGGAAGTCCAACAACCAAGGAGTTAAAGAAGAAACATTCATCCAAACGGGTAGGAGGGGTGAAGATGGGCAGCGGGGGTGGAGAGGACTCAAGGTGAGGCAGCAGCTGGAGGACCAGGAGGGCAAGGCAGAGGCTGGTGGACCTGGAGAGGTGGCAGCCAGCAGACTGAGGGATCCCACATTTGCATGTGGATAAACCAGGAGGAACAACTGGGGAGTGAGACAGACCACACAACCCAGGGTTCCCGCGCAGGGAAATAAAGCTTCAAAACCTCTGACTGTAAAAACTTGTGGCATTGCGATGGCAGAAGAACCTCACAGGAGAGTTTATTGGAGAGACTCACAGGGTCCTAGTACATACAAAAACCCACCCACACGAGAATTAGCACCAGAAGGCAATCTGCTTGTGGGTTGCAGGGGAAGTGACTGAAAGCCAGCTGAGAGCTGAGCAAGCTGCACTGTTCCCTCCCTGACCCCTCCCCCACAGACAGTGCCACAACTAAGCGACCTGGGTTGCCCCGCCCTGGTGAATATCTAAAGCTTGGCCTCTTACTAACAGGTGTACCAAGACAAAGAAATATGGCCCAAATGAGAGAACAAAGTTCCAGAAAAAATACAAGTAAGTGATGAAGAGATAGCCAACCTATCAGATGCACAGTTCAAAACACTGGTAGTCAGGATGCTCACAGAAATGGTTGAATATGGTCGCAAAATAGAGGAAAAAGTGAAGGCTATGAAAAATGAAATAAAGGAAAATGCACAGGGAACCAACAGTGATGGGAAGGAAACCAGGACTCAAATCAATGATCTGGAGTAGAAGGAGGAAATAAACATTCAACCAGAACAGAATGAAGAAACAAGAATTCAAAAAAATGAAGAAAGGCTTAGGAACCTCCAGGACAACTTTAAATGTTCCAACATGTGAATCATAGCAGTACCAGAAGGAAAAGAGGAAGAGCAAGAAATTGAAAACTTATTTGAAAAAATAATGAAGGAGAACTTCCCTAACCTGGCAAAGGAAACAGACTTCCAGGAAGTCCAGGAGCTCAGAGAGTCCCAAAGAAGTTGGACCCAAGGAAGCACACACCAAAGCACATCATAATCAATTACCCAAGATGAAAGATAAGGAGAGAATCTTAAAAGCAGCAAGAGAAAAGGAGACAGTTACCTACAAAGGAGTTTCCATAAGACTATCAGCTGATTTCTCACAAGAAACCTTATGGACAAGAAGGGGCTGGCAAGAAGTATTCCAAGTCATGAAAGGCAAGGACCTACATCCAAGATGACTCCATCCAGCAAAGCTATCATTTAGAATGGAAGGGCACATAAAGTGGTTCCCAGATAAGGTCAAGTTAAAGGAGTTCATCATCACCGAGCCCCTATTATATGAAATGTTACAGAGACTTGTCTAAGAAAAAGATCAAAACTAAGAACGGTAAAATGACAACAAACTCACAACTATCAACAATTGAACCTAAAAACAAACAAACAAACAAACTAACTAAGCAAACAACTAGAAGAGGAACAGCATCACAGAAATGGAGATCACATGGAGGGTTATCAGCGGGAAGGTGAAGGGGGAGAATAGGGGAAAAGATACAGGGAATAAGAAGCAAAAATGGTAGGTACAAAATAGACAGGGGGAGGTTAAGAATAGTACGGGAAATGGAGAAACCGAAGAACTTATATGTATGACCCATGGACATGAACTAAGGGGGGGAATGCTGGTGGGAGGGGGAGTGCAGGGCGGAGGGAAATAAAGGGGAGAAAAAAATGGGACAACTGTAATAGCATAATCAATAAAATATATTTTTTAAAATCCAATCTTTCAATCTCTGACTTTTAATAAGTTGCTTTAACATATTTACATTTAAAGTGATTGCTAATAAGAAAGGATTTACTTCTGCCATTTAGCTATTTGTTTTCCATGTTATTTTGTTCCTCAATTCCTCCATTACTGTATTTTTAAAAAATAGATATAGTTGATTATTTGTAGTGTACCATTTCCATTTTCTCCTTATTTCCTTTCTGTGTATTTTTAAGTTATTTTTTAGTGGTTACTTTGGTGATTACAATTGACATAATAAACCTACAACAACCTAGTTTAAATAATATCACATTAGTTTCAATAGTATACAGACACTTGGCTCCTATTCATCTCCATCCCTCCATCTTTATATTGTAT